>CM053028.1:552765283-552914964 GCA_028564925.1 Lithobates sylvaticus | reverse complement strand
ATTGGTTATTTTTTTTTTTTTTTTATATATCTTTATTTATCAAAATTTTTCATTAATACATATCAACATACATCTACAATTATATGAAAGGTGTTTTCCTATTCCTTATACATTCATATACATAACCATTTACATCCTTATGTCCTCGAGGATTTACTAACCCCTTTCATCTCCCTAATCTATCTCTATCTATTCCACAACTACCAACTCATTCATGCAAAACACAACATAACAAACAAAAAAAAAAAAAAAAAAAAAAAAAAAAAAGAGGGGAAAAAAAGGGAAGGGGGAAAAAGGGAAAGAAGAGGGTCTCCTATCTCTCTCTTATTAAATCCCTCCATCTTGGATATAATATTTTAAATCGTATCCAGGTCTGCCAAGGATTGTTTACTTCCTCTTTATTTACATTTTCTTTTTCCTTTCTTGTCTCCATTTTACACATTTCGTCCATCTCCCTCTCCCATTCTTCTATATTGGGATTACTGCTATTTTTCCATTTCCTGGCAATAATAGTTCGTGCTGCTGTTAGAAAAAATTTCAGAGTTCCCTTTCTTACTCTTTTTACCGAACCCATATTCATGGAGATTACTGACATCAAAATGTCAGGTTTGAGTTCTATTCCTGTCATCAACACGTATGTTTTGTATATCTGTTCCCAGAAGTTGTATACTCCGGGGCAGTCAAACCATATATGCGACATTGTTCCGACGGCCTGGTGACATCTCCAACATACATTACTATTCTCAGGATCAATTTTATTCATATCTGTTGGGCAACGATACCATCTTGTCAACAATTTATAGTTTCTTTCTTGGTCTCTGCTGGATTTAGATAGTTTGTGAATATTTTTTAAGGCTTCCTTCCATTTTTCTTTAGGGATGTCTATCTCTAATTCTTCTTCCCATCTTTTTATATATATGATCTCTTTTATGTTGTTATTTTTCATTAAATATTTGTATACAGTAGACAAGTTATGGGTCGATTTCTGTTCTTCTATTAGTATTTCTTCGAGAGCCAATAACGGTCTACTTATTGCATCTTCTTTTGCTATACCGGAAATGTATTTCTTTAGTTGCCAATATTGAATCCAGTTGTTTTTATAGTTTATACCCATATCTTCGAACCGGATTAACCTATCTTGCTCCATTATGTCTCTTATTCTAATATCTTGTTCTTTCTTCCATTTTAGAAAGGTTCCTACTTTCATTGCCATTGGAAATTCAGGATTATCAAATAAGGGGGTCATTGGCCCTATGTATGTTGTCCCTTTGCCTAGTCTTATTAGTCCGTCCCATACCTTCAGTACTCGGCCTGCAAAGTACGGCATATCTCGGTCTGGTGGACGTTTCTCTTTTCTAATCCATGGCAAGGACTTTAAGCTAATACTTAAGATCTCTTTTTCCAACCTAACCCATTCTTTCGAATCTTCATTTTGGAACCAATCTATCAGTCTAGTTACTAAGGCCGCCTTTAGATATGTCGAGATATCTGGAAGTGCCAGTCCCCCTTCCTCCTTAGAGCGGATCAGTATTGACCTGCTTATTCTAGCGGGTTTACCGGCCCATATAAAGCTTCCTATAATTTTGCGTATTTGATTTAAGATTTTCTTTATGGGGAAGAGAGGTATAGCTTGAAATATATATAAAATCTTAGGTAGGATATCCATTTTTATTATGTTTATCCTCCCTATCCAAGAGTGGTTCCCTTTTGCATATTGTTGTAATAGCTTACTTACTTTATTTATTATTGGAAGGTAGTTAAGTTCATATAGTTTATCTAAATCTTTGGGAATATAAATTCCTAGGTATTTTACAGCTGTAAGTTGCCATTTGAAAGGAAAATTAGCCCTGATTGTTTCTATTTTATTTTCAGGGAGTATAATGTCCATTATCTCGGATTTATTATAATTTACTTTGAAGTTACTAACTCTGGCAAAGTTAACGAATTCTCGTATTAAATTGGGGAGTGTTATTACCGGATTTGTTATGTATACCAGTAAGTCGTCTGCGTAAACAGACAGTTTGTACTCTGTCTCCCCTACCCTTAGCCCCTGTATGTCTTTATTGTTCCGAATGGCTATTGCTAAGTGTTCCATAACCAGAACATATAGTAGGGGAGACAGAGGACAACCCTGTCTAGTTCCGTTAGTTATTATTATGGGCTCGGAGATCTCTCCTGCTGCTCTAATTTTAGCAATGGGTTTTTGGTATAATACCATTATTTTTTCTAGTAACTTTGGTCCTATTCCCCACTGTTTTAGTGTCTCTTCGAGAAAACACCATCCCACCCTGTCAAACGCCCTTTCGGCGTCTACCGTCAATAGACAGGATGGGATGGTGTGTCTCCGAGCATAATCAATAAGCGTTACCGTTTTGGAAGTATTATCTCTTGCTTCTCTCCCCTTTACAAAGCCCGCTTGGTCTAGGTGTATATAACTTGGAAGTATGGGGGTTAATCTGTTGGCTATAATTTTTGAGTATATCCTGAGATCAATGTTTGTTAGTGAAATGGGTCGGTAACTACCACAACTGGTAAGATCTTTTTCGGGTTTGGGTATTAAGGAGATATAGGCCTGCATTCCTTGTGGGACGAAGGGTTGATTAATTGTTACTTCATTAAATAATTGCTTCAAGATTGGGACTAGTAGATCTCCAAGCATTTTGTAAAATCTTGGGGTAAAGCCATCCGGGCCTGGGCTTTTCCCTATTACTAGAGAATCCACTACCCTTTTAATTTCGTCTTCTGTTATTTCCTCTTCGAGCTGTTCTTTTTCAGACGTTGTTAGTGTTTGTATCGGGGTATTTTTTATATATTTTTGTACCTGTTGTTTATAGTCTTCGGGATTCCTTTCTGCCAAAGGGTTGGGGATATTATATAACTTAGCGTAAAAGTTACGAAAAGTATCAACAATCTCTTTTGGTTTATAAACATAATTACCCTTTTCATCTTTAATTTTTACAATTGAGGTTGAGTTTGTATGCTGGTGTATCTTCTCCGCCAATAATTTCCCCGGTTTGTTCCCTTGAGCGTAATTTAAGGACCTTAGTTTGTCTCGGCTTAATAGTGTTTCTTCATCTAATAATGTTTTCAGCTCGTTTGTTTTAATGGTTAATTCCCCTAGTAGCTCCTGCCCCAGTTTTTGCTTGTGTTGTTTGCCTATTCTTTCTATATCTTTTGATAATTGAGATATTTTGTTGCTTTTCATTTTTTTTAATCTGGACCCATGTTTGATGAATAGACCTCTTATGATACATTTTAGAGTTTCCCATTGATTGGGTAGGGAAGTATTATCTCCCAGGTGATCTGCCAAGAAATTCGTTATTGCTTCTCTGATCTCTGTTAAGCAAGTATCGTCAAATAACAAATTGTCGTTAAGTCTCCAGGAGTTCCTAGCTCTTGTTCTTTTGTCTATAGTCAGAGTAATGTAAATAGGTGTATGATCTGACCAAATCGCACTACCAATCTCTGAGGAGGAAAGTTCCGGCAGCCCCTGTTGGTTTACCAGAAGGTAATCTAATCGGTGATAGGTTCCATGAACCTTTGATAGGAACGTATAGTCCCTATCTTCCGGATGAGCCATTCTCCATGTATCTACCAAATGGTATCTATTTAACATTTCTGCAAATTTTTTCCTTTCCATATTTTTATCTTTTTTTGGGGGGGCTGAGGTATCTAATTCGGGATTGAAGATAAAATTAAAGTCTCCGCCAATTATAGTGATCCCTTCTGCTTTATTCATTAAATCTGTAAGAAGTTTCGTACCATATTCAATTTGATCATAATTAGGCAAGTATACATTAATCAGGGTATATTTTTTGCCAAATATATTGACTTTCAGCAGGAGCCCTCTTCCGTCTTTATTCCTATAGGTTTCTAATACTTGGTGTGGTACGGATTTGTGTATTGTGATAGCTACCCCTCTAGATTTTGAGTATGCGAAAGAGTCATGGTACCAGGTAGGGTAGTGCCTATTTCGAATAGTAGGTATATGATCTGTACAGAAATGTGTCTCTTGGAGCATAAGAATACCTATATTTTGTCTATGGCATGACTGGAGGACTTGAAGTCTTTTAGAGGGTGCGTTTAATCCTCTGATGTTGTATGAGCATATTTTTATCATGTTGGGGATTCCGCCCCGTTGGAAGGAGAAGCAAGAGAGAGAGAGAGGGAGGAAGGGGAAGGGGAAGGGAAAGAGGGAAAAAAAAAAAAAAAAAAGGGGAGGTATATACTTCTAAGTTATATACCTAATGTCAAATATCATTCATTCCATTCACACTACATACATTTATGTCCTAAGTCTACGACTAATCTGAGTCAATCCTTAATATATAAGGTCCCTAATTGGGGTACATGAACACGTCCCGGAGCGGATCAGTGCCCTCCCCAATCAAATTTATTAGCTGTATATATTTTATACTTTATATAACGAGAAGAAAAAAATGAAAAGATAAGAGGTAGGGAAGAAAGGACAATATCCTATATAGTCATAATGGGGGGGAAAGAGAGGAAAGAGGGGGGGAAAGAAGGGGAAAAGGAAAAAAAAAAAAAAAAAAAAAAAAAAAAAAAGAGAGGGCTATAGACAGAGAAACAGGAACAACAAAACTCTATTACGTGATATATTTTCCTCCATCTGGTATACATATACATAATTACAATTACATGTCTATAATGTGTCTGACCCGGTGGTTTGAGTCTTATCATTATCCAGGTCCTTGACCCCCGCCCCGAAAGAGGGAGGGAAGAAAAAAAAAAAAAAAAGTGAAAAGTGAAGATTTATGCATTTGCATATTTGTGCTATCTTTATTGTCTATATTGGACAAAAAAAAAAAAGGAACAAAAAAAAAAAATTTTAAAGTGAGAGTTTACTTTAGTTTTAATTTGTGTATTGCCTTCTTTATTGTCCAGAATGGACAGTGCTAAAAAAAAAAAAAAAAAAAAAAAAAAAAAAAAAATCTAAATTTACTTTAATATTTATATGATCATTTGTGTATTGCCTTCTTTATTGTCCAAAATGGACAGTGCTAAAAAAAAACAAAAAAAAAATAAAAAAAAAAATTAGATTCTCTCCCTATCAGGGAGGGGGACAACGCCTGAACAAATCCTCTTATTTCTATTCTTATCCTTTACATCTCCACCAGTGGAAGGAAACTCTATATAATATGTCTACAATTTTCCAATTTGTGCTCCTTCCAATATATGTCCATATAGATGTATATATCGTTATTCATTTGGTTCTTACAATCTTACATTGTTATATTCATTAACCCTTATTTAAAAAAAAAAGAAGAAAAAGAAAAAAATTTTTTTTTTTTTTTTGTGAATATGCAAGTGTTTAGTGCCATCCCAGTGGGCTATTATAAAAATTATTTTACACTTCGGGAAAAAAAAAAAAATAAATAAAAAAAAAAAAATTGGATGTGCAAGTGTTTAGTGTCGATCCATTGAGCATTATAAAAATTATTTTACGTTTCTACAAAAAAAAAAAAAAAAAAAAAAAAAAAAAAAAGGGGGAATAGGAATAGGAAAAAAATTTTGTGAATATACGAGTGTTTTAGTGCCATCCCAGTGGGCTATTAAAAAAATCATTTTACATTTCGGAAAAAAAAAAAAAAAAAAAAAAAAAAAAAAAATTGGGTGTGCAAGTGTTTAGTGTCGACCCAGTGGGCATTATAAAAATTATTTTACACTTCTAAAGAGAAAAAAAAAAAAAAAAAAAAAAAAGGAAAGAATTGGGTGTGCGGGTGTTTAGTGTCAACCCAGTGGGCATTATAAAAATTATTCTACACTTCAACAAAAAAAAAAAAAAAAAAAAAAAAAAAGGGGGGGGGGGGTGTAGTGTTTTAGTACCATATTAAACCGTGAAAAGTTATTATTCGCCCCGCAAGCCGGGGAGAGAGAAGAAAAAAAAAAAAAAAAAAAAAAAAAACAAAAAAAAACAAAAAAAAAAAAAAAAAAACAATTAAAAAAAAAAAAAAAAAAAAAAAAAAAAAAAGGGAAAAATAAAATAAAAGGAAATACAAAAATACAGTAAAGAAAAAATTCCTTGAGTTCTCCCCCACCTCACCCACCCCCCTTCCCCACTCCTTCAGATTTCATCTATCTTCCTCTTCTTATCAGTCCTTCCGAAATATCCGAGTATGATTGTGGCCAAGCCGGTAAGTCAATCAGAGGTAGGTCGAGGTTTTTCAGAAAGTCTGGAAGATCTTTTAAATCTTGAAAGGTATTCTTCTGACCATTTTGGTGCACTATTATTTGAAATGGGGTGCCCCATTTATATAAGATATTCCTTTCCTTTAGTATGTCCAATAGAGGTTTTAAAGCTTTCCTTTTGATCAAGGTGTGTTTGGATAAATCTTGCAAAAAGATCAGTGGGGCACCCTCATAAACGAAGTTCCTCTGTTTCCTAGCCTCCGTCATAATGTTTTCTTTTACCCGAAAAAAGTGTATTCTGGAGATTACGTCCCTAGGTTTTGCTAGGTCTTTATCTTTTGGGCCCTGTGTTCTGTGTGCTCGATCTATTTCAATACCGGTTGTGTTTGGTTGCTTTAAGATTATGTTAAATATTGTTTGTAATGTGTCTTTCAATTTATCTGGTGTTATTGATTCTGGAAGTCCTCTAATTCTAATGTTGTTACGTCTAGTTCTGTTCTCCATTTCATCATTAGAATTAAACATTTGAACTAAGAATCTATCAGTCTCTCTGTTTTTTTCCTCTAAACAAAAAATTTTTTGATTCATATCTTCCATTTTCGTATTTATATTTTCCACCCTTTTTTGTGTCTCCATTACTGCTGTTTTCATAGTTTGTATCTCGGTTTTATAGGAAGTCTCTAATCATATCCTCTCTTGTGGGTATAGCTTTTATATAGGATTGTATATCCCAATTTTGTCTCTCCAGGATTTCCTCCGTATGTAGTATAGTGTGTTGTTCACTATCCTCCATGATGATACTAGTTGCTACCTCTGACTCTGCTGAGGAGACTCTAGAATCTATTATTGAGGTTTCACAATTTTCAGGTGGTGTTTGTGGGTTTGGATTTTTAAAAAACCCAGTTATGTCGATTTTGGGATTCGGACTCGATTTCAGTACCGTTGGTGGGTTTTTCTGCGTCCCTCCTGTAGACCCTCTTTTGAGTTTTGGGGCGTGTGTACTTTTGGGGGGCATTCCCCAAGAGAGGGAGAGAATAATTTTAGGGCTTCTGAGATTCGGGGTGTAATTCCCTCCAGCTCAGTGTGGCTTCCTCCTTATTCCCTTCCTCACTCTTGCTCCTGTTAGATATTTCTCCCAGTGCCTCCAAGCCAATATATAGGGGATTTATGGATACTTGCAGTTGCAGTTGCAGTTATATAAATTGCATGGATTGCGTTTTTTAGTCTCCCTGGCTTGTGTTTATATAAATACGTCCAGGAGGCCTGTAGTATTGCTGGTTATACTTGGTCTTTTTCTTTCCCGGGATTAGGGCCTTCCAAGTATTTCTTGCAGACAATCCTATCAGCCGGCAATCCTATACCGTGTGTGGCTGTCAATGTACATTCTATTGGGGTATTATATATTGTTTGGTTTTGGGTGTTTATATAAATACGTCCTGGAGGCCTGTAGTATTGCTGGTTATACTTTATAATTTAAGCAGAAAAGAGTCTTACCTCCTATGTATGTTTGGTTTGGGATTAGATCATTCCTGCCAGTGCTGCCTCTATGCAGTTGCGTCTGTGGTGCTCGTTGTTTGGTGTGTAACTTTTAAGATGAGAAAAAGAAAACTGCACATCACCTATTGGGGCTTCAGTAGCTGTCGGGAATGGCCGAGTCTCTCTGTGTGAGTCACCACGCTGGCGCTGGCGCTTCTCCACTCAGGTCCTCTTCGGCTTTTTCCGCTAGAGCAGCAAGACGATGGGACGACGGAGCAGTGGATTGGAGTCCTTTAGCCTGGTAAGGTGGATTCTTCCCTCCTGTGTTCGTCAGGTCCCACGATCTTCTGATGGGTAAGAGTCCCTGATGTCGGCTTTCCTCCTCGAGGGTCTTAGCAGGTAAACTTTGCCGTTTTTAGGCTGTGTGTGCCAAAGGAAAAAAAAAAAAAGAAAAGCAGAGCTTTCCCCAGTGCACTTGTCAGTTCGATAGTGGGGTTTGGGATAGCACTAGCGGGGTTTTGCTGGAGAGTCTGCCGGTCTGTTGGTCGTATCGGCACTATGTGATCAGGGTGATCAGGGTAATTGAGAACATCGCTGTTACGGCTCTCCGACTATGCAAGCAGTTTGTGTCTATCAGATACTCATCAGGGAACGCCGGCTCCTCATGTTCTCTCTCGTTAGCTTGTCAGTGTCTACAGCTGCTGATTGGGGAGGGAGAGAGCAGCGCTCAGCACACGTCCGCTCCGGTCAGCGTCATCCCCCCGACTAAAAAGGCAGGCATTTTTTGCCCCCATGGTAAAAAGTTTAAGACGTGATAAACTTCTGCATTTATATAGTGGGATGGATTTGAAGTCAGCTAACAGTAAGGTAAAGTATTATATCAAATGGGGGTGTTCAGATTGGGTGTGGATATGATATTAAGGCCATAAAGTAGGTGTAGGTCACGTGAGATTTAGGCCTTTTTGGGTGTGTCTGCCAAAGTTCCCAGTGATTATGAAATTTTGGGAGTTGTAGGTGAGCTTTGGCATACATTAATTACATCAGGCAGTTGTTGTTGAGGAGTGTGATCACTTCGGAAATAGATGGGGGGGAGTGGGGATTTCCACTTTCTAGCAATAGCTAGGAGGGCAGCTATAAAGTGTCAATATCCAGACCCAAAAGAACCATTTGTGGCGATAAGGAGAAAGAGGTGGAGATGATAGAAAGAATGGGCTTAGTTAGATTGGACCAGAAAAGAGTGAGTGTGGGGCAATTCCACCATATGTGCAGGGGAAATCTTAAGCTTCCACAGTTTCTCCAACATGTGTTGGTTGTAGAGGGGTAGATACGTGCTAATTTAGCAGGTGTGAGGTACCAGTCATGGAATATTTTCTGGACGGATTGCCAGTGAAGTAGGCAGCGGGAAAACTTTAATGGTGCATGAAGAGAGTGGTACCACTGCTGGGGGGTGTAAGTACGCTTTAGTAGTAGTTCCCAGTGGTCCATTGTCGGTGTCCTAAGGTCATGGGAGACAGCGGTGAGGAGTTTGAGTTTGTAGATAAAGGAAATACCTCTTTGGTTTGGACAGGTATTGCAGAACTTCTGTCCTTCAGTGTGTACTGTACTCACCAGTTTATGAGTATGAAACCATGTCTGACAGAGGAAACTAAGGGGTCTACTTCTAGAAGATTCATTGGACAAAAATGACAATCATTCATCCAGCCATTACACATTCTGGTCATAATGTAACACAGTGATTTCCTATCATCATCAGCTCCATCTAGTGTCCATAATGACATATTGATTCTAACATATCATATCACAATACAGCATTATGGCCACTAGATAGAGCCAAGGAAATCAGTGTATGTAATAAAATGCATCCAATATTCATCACAGCTGGGTGAATGCCGGTCACATTCATTCAACTATTTTATTAAAAACAGACCTCTAAGTGTTTGTGAAATCTTCCACCACAAAATGTACTCAGCCAATGAGAGGTAATGACTCCATTTTTATTTTTCTCCTGCTATCAATGGCCAACATGGTACAACACTTCATCCATGTCATCCTCAACTGTTTCTTCCATGATGAAGATCAGCCATGGAGTATATCTGAGGTGTATATCAGGGTGTGCTTCTTCCCCACATGAGAGCTTTGATGTCCAGCAACATTCATATAGAAGACATTTCCCACACTCAAGGCACTAATACACCTCGAGGGTTGTGTGGGATCCCTGATGTACAGGAAGACAGGACTTCAGTGAGGAACAATTCCCTCACTCAGGACAGGAAAGCGGCTTCTCCCCTGTGTGAGATTTCTGATGTTTGTAAAGCTTGGTCTTCTGTGAAAAACATTTCCCGCACTCAGGACAGGAATACGGCTTCTCCCCCATGTGAGATCGCTGATGTGTGTAAAGATTGAACTTCTGTGTAAAACATTTCCCACACTCAGGACAGGAATACGGCTTCTCCCCCGTGTGAGATCTCTTATGTCTGTAAAGATTGGACTTCCGTGAAAAACATTTCCCGCACTCAAGACAGGAATGCGGCTTCTCCCCGGTGTGAGACCTCTGATGTGTGGAAAGACTGGACTTCTCTGAAAAACATTTCCCACACTCAGGACAGGAAAACGGCTTCTCCCCTGTGTGAGATCTCTGATGTTTGTAAAGATGGGAATTATCTGAAAAACATTTCCCACACTCAAGACAGGAGTACGACTTCTCCCCTGTGTGAGATCTCTGATGTGTGGAAAGACTGGACTTCTGTGAAAAACATTTCCCGCACTCAGGACAGGAATGTGGCTTCTCCCTCGTGTGAGACCTCTGATGTTTGTAAAGATTGGACTTATCTGAAAAACATTTCCCGCACTCAGGACAGGGATACGGCTTCTCCCCTGTGTGAGATCTCTGATGTGTGTAAAGATGTAACTTCTTTGAAAAACATTTCCCGCACTCAGGACAGGAAAAGGGCTTCTCCCCCGTGTGAGATCTCTGATGTGTGTAAAGATTGGACTTCTGTGAAAAACATTTCCCGCACTCAGGACAGGAATACGGTTTCTCCCCCGTGTGAGATCTCTGATGTGTGTAAAGATGGGCCTTCTGTGAAAAACATTTCCCGCACTCAGGACAGGAAAAGCTCTTCTCTGTTGGAAGGACGGCACTGTCCCTCACAGTCTGAGGTTCCTCAGGATAAGAGGAATACGATGGTCCGGCACCGTCCCGCACAGTCTGAGGTTCCTCAGGATAAGAGGAATACGATGGTCCATCTACACTGTGTGGTGCCGGATGGAAATTTGAGGTAGTCGGGTTTTCTCCTGGACTATACTGTGTGATGTCCTCATCTTCTACTTTACAGTCTAGAGACAAAGTGAGACAATCCTCTGAGGTTTTCCTCACCTCCCGTCCATCTACTAAAATAGAAATAAAAAGATTATTACTAGACATGAGCTGATTGGTTCCCCTAAACCAGGACTCCGCCCACATCAGGCAGCTTTGTCTCTGAGGATCTTACAATTCCCCCCTCAAGGTAACTAGTAAATGGGTCCTCTGATCTCCTACCAGTTCATTTCTTTATTCATGGACCTTAGTCAGAGAGTGAGGAAACAACGAGAACTGTCTTTTATAGGAGTGACAGTGATGAGGGGATTATAGGACGAGTGTCCCCTCCCCCTCTATCACTCATTGCCATCTTCCCAACACAAGAAGTCCTGCACTTCCTTATTTAGTCCATGATTTAGTCATGAATAACAGGGGGGCTGAGCCCCACCAGAGGTCAGAGAGTGAGGATGGGGGAGAACAACCAAGATGAAGACTGGACTGATGTAGAAGACCCAAAGCACATGCCCAAGGTACCTAGGTAGAGCAACATCTATGGTGAAAATGAACATTTTGCTGCCAGCTGAACCCCAGAATCTCCATAAATCCAGTCTAGATACATAAATTGTGTCTGCAGCACAGAGAAGGAAGATTATCCAAAAGAAATACAGGAATACAGGACGAGGAACACAGAGAAGGAAAGTGACCAGGAGATTACAGGCTGATGTCACCCAGTCCCCGCCCTACTCTGGACCAATCAGTGAGCAGTATGGGTGGAGGAATGTATTTAGTGTTAATGACCCACCTGTACTGATCTCTGTAGGAGTGTCCTCCTCTATAAATGTCCCCGTTATTCCATCCTCCTCCATAGACTGCTGATCATCCCTCACATACCTCTCTTCTTCTTCTGCTTTAACCTCAAATTCTATATCGATTGGATCTCCACTCTAAATCAAGAAAATGAGAGAGAATATCATCTGTAAGATATAAGATTTATTATTGTGACATCACATAAAAAAAAACCATAAAATCTACAATAGTATATAATAGGTGCTTAATCAACCTTAAAATCAATAAATAGTAAACCATATATATCCTCTGTGAAAAAGACCAAATAGTGAATAATTTATACATGTGATATAAGAATAAAGGTATAAAATCCAGTGGTTGATAAAATACGTGATGTGAATATAAAAATATAAAAGATGGATCTGTGTGTTTTCTTGAAATGGAAAAAATTCCGAAAAACAGTGAGTAATCCTCATTCTCAGGGTATTTAAAAGGACTAAAAACGTCTATACCCCATACACTGACCAATCAGTCGGTCAGCGTAAATATATAAATGTGTGTGTGTTGGATTATTCAATCAGCATCAATGGATGCTACAACTTAGATAATTGGGATCGGATGCTTGGCAATTTGGGTAATTAACTTTCCCCTGCTGAAATCCACTGGCAAAAAGACCGAAATTAGTATGTCTATTTTGATCAGGGAAAAAAAACCTTAAATGCCCTGCCTAAATTTCATGTTTAAAATTAAATTGCTACAATCAAACGTGTAAGCCGGTTAATTTGGCATAAATATAGTAAAGGAGGATAAATAATTAAATAGTGGTGACATGAAGCCGCTTTCCTTCTAATTTTAAAATATAATTAAAATAGGAGAAATATATAGATGTCACTTTCCTTGTTGGAGATCTTCTATTAGTGACACTTCTAGGTTTCTTCTTGTCTGTATTGTTTCTCCAGTTTACATATAGAAAAGAAAAGAGATACAAAAAACCATTGTGCAGCGCTACTATACTGTGTATCAAGTGGATGTTAGTGTGGTTCTACTCACAAACACCCAGCATTGTAATCGCGGTAGCTACTGTCAGTCAGGCTTTGTATGGGGCTATGCGCCCTGCTCGTCCTCACTCCGTGTAGACTCGGCTACGTCACTAGGCTCCTCCTCCCGACGCGTTGCGTCACGGTCACGTGACTTTATCAAGGGATGTTAGCCCTGTGACTGCCGAGGAGATTTACAGGGCAACATTTAGCGTGCGGGTTGCCTTAGTAACATTTAAATGCTCATCATCCTGTTTCGCATTCCGCCGTGGCTGGGTGCTGTGGAGACCGTGCATTTAACTCATTCTACGCCATTATCAGAGTGTGCACACTGGTTTGTGTGTGGCCACACATCATCAGCCTGAAAACCGGACAAATTTAAAAATGACATGATCTTTAATAATTAAAAATAGAGGAAAAAATATAGGAAAAAATATTAATACAATTAAAAACCCTGCACATATACACAAAGAGTTATTGTGTATATATATATATAAAAGGTTAAAAATAAAATAAAAATAAAAAATAAAAAATAAAGAAAAAAGAAAGAAAAATAAGAAAAATGAATTTAAAAATAAAAATAAAAATATTAAAAAATGAGAATGAAAATAAAAAATAGAAAAAAATGTGAAAAAATGAATGAAATTAAAATTAAAATGTAGAAATAAAATTGTACCAATATAAAATACGGACAACAATGAGCTATATTCATGTGGTGACATATGCTAGAGAGATGATATTAGGGATGCTTATATTTAATACATAGGGAGTATTCATAAATAGATATACCCTGTTTGAGTGGTGCGGGGTCAGTGAAGTAGATTTGTATCTATACACCTATGTTCTTTTTATCTTTATTCAGGTACCTCCGCAATATCTTACTATTGCAGGCACCATCAGGATCAGAGGAAAAAATGCGCTATGCACTATGCTTTAAATAGTGCGCATATGTGGGTTTTTTTTGTCATAAAATAAGTATGCATAAGATGACACATATATTATGCATATACCTTAAAATATACAACTGGTCCTCAGAAACCTCACATAAAAAACAGCCATTTCCAATTAAGACAAAACATACAAATATTAAAAATATTAATATGAATGTCAATGTTAAATATTAAAAACAATTTATTTATTTTTTAAATGTAAAAGTCAGATATGAAGCAGTTGATTACTCACTGATTTTAGGAATTTTTTCCATTTCAAGAAAACACACAGATCTATCTTTTATATTTTTATATTCACATCACATATTTTATCAACCACTGGATTTTATACCTTTATTCTTATATCACGTGTATACATTATTCACTATTTGGTCTTTTTCACAGAGGATATATATGGTTTACTATTTATTGATTTTAAGGTTGATTAAGCACCTATTACATACTATTGTAGATTTTATGATTTTTTTCACGTGTGGGAACACTAATATATTGGCTGCAGCTACATCATTTAGCTATCTTAAATATCTTTGTTTTTTTGGATTTTAAATTCATATTAGCGCTTTAGTACTTTTACTATCACATAACAAATGCACACATCTCTATAAGTGGGTTTTATAACCTCCGTCCCACCAACCTTGTAACAGTGGGGGATGGTGTGACCTTCCTGTGTGGAATCCCGGGAATACAGAGGACGGGGACATCTCTCTGGTGGGTTCCTGGTATTTGGTGGCTCCATCATATCCTTGTGTCCTTCTGAAAACTCCTCCATCACTCCATACTCCTCATCCTCCTCTTTATACTCTTCTTTAACATCAATATTATCATCCCCGAGGTTTCCACTCTGAATATATAATAAAACATTCATTGTAACAAACATGCTGTCTATAAATCAGAACTACTAATAATTGTCAATCATCTACCTGATGATGGTGGGGGATGGTGTGACCTCCCTGTGTGGAATCCCGGGAATACAGAGGACAGGGACATCTCTCTGGTGGGTTTCTGTAGCTGGATGTCTCCACCATGGTGTCCTGGTACAGATCTTTGTGTTCTTTTAGAGACTCCTCCATCACCCCATCCTCATCATCCTCCTCTTTTATCTCTTCTTTAACTTCAACTTTAGAATCTCTCAGGTTTCCACTCTGAATATAGAATAAAAATGACATCAATGGTAACAATGCAGATAATGTACAGATCCTAATGATACTATCAGTGATTGTTCCTCATCTACCTGATGATGGTGGGGATTGTCTTGTGACATTTAGTTTGGTGTTTTGCCTGGTTTTTAATTAGAATTGTATCTTTCTGTTTGACTTCACAGTGTCCTTCCACGCCACAGGAATGGCAGACTGTGGCTTCCCAGTTTGCTGCCCGTTGGGACTTTCCCAACTGCGGAGGGGCGATTGACGGCAAACATGTGCGAATTGTGCCCCCACCCCATTCGGGGTCTTACTATTGGAATTATAAGGGGTTCCATAGTATAGTGTTGATGGCGGTGGTGTCGGCACAATATGACTTTCTTTATGTGGATGTGGGGAAAAACGGCCGGATGTCGGATGGAGGAGTCTTCAACCACACGGAGTTCGGCCATCGTCTCCAGACTGGTGGCCTGGAGCTGCCACCAGATGAAGATAATGTGGAGGGACTCCCGTTCGTTTACATTGCCGACGAGGCGTTCGGTCTGGGTGACCACCTGATGAGGCCATTTCCACAAAGATCCCTCACCCCTGAGAGGAGGATTTTTAATTTTCGGTTGGCCAGAGCAAGAAGGGTTGTGGAAAATGCCTTTGGTATTATGGCCAACCGTTTCAGATTGCTGCTTACATCCATACATCTGGCAGAGTACAAACTGAATACTATTATTCTTGCATGCTGTGTAATGCACAATTATTTACGCAAACATTCTGGAAGCTACTCATTACCAATCGGGCCTGAGGCCGGAGTGGAAGGCGACATGACAGGGCTGGATAATCGCCGTCTTGGTTTGGCCCCACAATCAGCCCAGCAAGTGCGGGACCGTTATTTAAATTATTTTAATGGTAGGGGGGCCATTGCAATGGCAGCAGACCCTTAAAACATCTTTTTGTTTGAAAGAATAAATACAGTTATTTATGTTTGAAAGATTGTTTTTTTCGTATTGTTTTGCTTTTAATTTTGCCTGTTTTATATGTTGTCCTAGTGCACTTCTTAATAGTGGCAAACTTGGTTTGCGTTTAGTAAATAAGCCCCTTTGTCAATGAACCACAACATGTTTTGGTCAAACTGGTAGTATTTAAAAAGAAGAAGCCACACATTGTTTAATTTGTGCAAACTTTTTTTTTTTTATTATAGTGCACATCCAAACCTTTTTTTTTTTATTTTTTTTTTTTGGTTTATTTCCTCTCATTTTTTTCAGGTCTTTTGTGGTAATATGTTTTTTTTTTTTTTTTTTAACAACATATTTTTTTTTTTTTTTTTTAATTTTTTTTTGGTCTTTTTCTCACAACCTTTTTTTTTTTTTTTGTTGTTTTTTTTTTTAAACAAACATAAAAACATGCTTTAAAATAGTAAAAAATTTTGGGTGAGCATTTGAAAATCTTTACAAAATGTAAAAGTAGGGAACTTACAAAGTTCAACAGGTAACCCATGTACTGTAGAAGCCAAATTTAGAATATGCACACAAATTGAACAGGAAAATGGGTAATGTCAACAAGTGCTATGTTCCATCATGGGGAATCAATGGACGTGTTTTGTGTGTGAAACCCCTTCCCTCTCACCTACTAGCATTAGGGGTTGCAAACACAAAATGCGTCCATTGAGATCCCCTGATGGCACACAGCACATGTTGACACACCATGTGCATATAAAAAATTTGGCCTCTACAAAATAAAAACAATAGCGGATCAAAAGGGGAATGAAGGACATGATTGATGTTAGGAAATGGAAAAGGGGTCTTTAGATTCTCCCCAAAACATCAATCATGTCCTTCATTCCCTGCTGCATGGTGGCCATCTCCTTCTGCATGTTTTCCAGCTGCAGATTCCAGGCCATTATCTGGCCAATAAGCCTGTGGGCACTGTCTGTGGAAAATGGCTCCGCAGCTTGTCCTTCCACAACCAGATCAGCATCACCTAAAAGTTGGGTAGAGAAAACACAAGAAAAAAAGTGTCAAAAACATGCAGACCTTAATTTAGTAGCTCAATCTGTGTTCTGACACACTCACTTGGTGGCGTGCAGATTTGATCCACTTCAAGGACTTCTTCCTCCACGCTTGGGCTAACTGCCCAATTAGTCTGCTGAGGCCGGGAGGTCCTGGTAGGTTCGGATTGACGTCTCAGTCTTTTGCCCCCTATGGTAATGGAACACAAAGGTACAGTTTTAATCACACTGATATTTGAGTGCCGAAATATGATTATTAAACATTGTTTAAAAGTGTTGTCAAATTATTATCAGTTTGTAGGAAGATCCTACTTGAATACAGAATTGAAATCTCTATCTAATGAAACTCCAATACTTAAACCGCCCTTCAACCCTAAAGTTGAACTTCCGCTCATTGGATCCCTGCACCCCTGTGGTGTCTTATTTGGAACCTTTTAGGGGGGAGGGGTTGCAGATACCTGTGTAAGGCAGGTATTTGCACACACATCCGGCCATAGACTCCCACAGAAGTATACGCCACATCCCGTCCCACCGTGCTGTCTGCTGGGACACACAGGGGTCCCCGAGCTAGCGCGGACCAGTCCTATTGCATTGCGCAACTGGCGCATGCCCAATAGTGACCCGGGAAGTGAAGCCGCAAAGATTAATTTCATGATTACAATATCAAAGATTGTAGCTGCAGCATCCAAGGGACAGGTGAGTGTACTTCTTCTTAGAAAAGTCACCACCTACAGTATTTCTAGATGATGAGCATTTTGTTTTAATTTGGAGCTTGACACCCTGCTTAACAGATTTATCCTCCCCCCCCCAAAACAGCTTCTGGAGTCCCTGTGTAAGTTACCCATAAAACCCTTACTACAGCAGTAATAGTATAGATAGTGACAATAATAAACCACCTTACAACTCCAACAACCCAAAGCCAGGTAAACTGAGTAAAAACTTTAGCAAGACAAACGAACTTTCATCAAGTCTCCGCAAGTTTCACGTACGAATGCTAAGAACATCTGCGCAAGTTTCACGTACGAATGCTAAGAACATCTGCGCAAGTTTCACGTACGAATGCTAAGAACATCTGCGCAAGTTTCACGTACGAATGCTAAGAACATCTGCGCAAGTTTCACGTACGAATGCTAAGAACATCTGCGCAAGTTTCACGTACGAATGCTAAGAACATCTGCGCAAGTTTCACGTACGAATGCTAAGAACATCTGCGCAAGATTAGACATATCAAGTATAACCATAGTAGCGCACGTGCTTGACTTACTTTTTTTGATGGCTTTTCGAATTCTCCTGTACTGATCGTGCTCCCTGGATTTGATGTCGGACCATCGCTTGCGCAGTTGATCCTTGCCCCTTCGTACGCCGAATTTATGCTCCAGGGTGCTGACGACTGTAGTGAGAATCTTGTCCTTGCGCAAGTTGGGGCGAGGGTACGGGCCATTTTCCCCGTCGTAATCTTCCCTTTGGAGGATGTCCACCATCTCCACCATCTCTTCAAAGGCCATATTGGTGGCCTTATATCTGCTGCTGGATGCAGATGTGTTCGCTTCTGGGCTTTCCTCCGCGCTACTGGCTGAGAATGTGTCCGCCATCTTCATGAATTTATTCACCCACAATGCAACGAGGGGAAGCGGGGCGTGGAATACTCGTCAGGAGGAACGTCATGGGCAGGCGACGCGGAGGACGCAGGCGGACTTCGACGCGTGCGCAGTGTATATAAGGCTGTTTGAGGGCCCCACGTGTTCCCGAACGGAAGTAGCGAGCGCTCTGTACGAAGGTAAGTGTTTTCTAGGATGCATTACTGTGGTTTATTGGGTTTTGGGCCTGCATTTTTTAAGGATATGTGTGTGTTGCTGCCTGTGTGTGGGTGTGTTGCTGCCTGTGTGTAGGGGTTGCTGCCTGTGTGGGTGTGTTGCTGCCTGTGTGTAGGGGTTGCTGCCTGTGTGGGTGTGTTGCTGCCTGTGTGTGGGTGTGTTGTGTAATGTTTGGTTAGAAAAACTGGATGTGCGTTTTTAGTAACATTTGTGTTTTTGGTCTTTTGTATTGCCATTACTAACAAAACAGAAACAAACATGTCAGCAGCCCAGTTCAATCCATTCAAGGACCAGCAGTTCATGTCAGAATTCATTGCGCTGTACCGTAAAAATACCAACCTGTGGCAGCTCAAGAACCCTTTATATGGAAATAGGGATGTCCGGAAGGCAACACTGGGGCCACTTGTGGATTTTGTGAAGACTCAAGTCCCCAACGCAGACACCAAGTATGTTGAAGCCAGAATTTCAAGTTTAAGGCACATGTACAAGCGGGAGCGCAAGAAGATTGAGGAATCAGTCAGATCAGGAGCAGCAGCAGAGAAGGTTTATGTACCGAAGCTGTGGTACTACAACCAACTGGCTTTTATAGGTGACCAGATGGAACCCAGGCAATCACTGTCCACTCTTCCCTCCACCCTTCCCTCCACTCTTCCCTCCACTCTTCCCTCCACCCCAGCTGAGGCTTCCACGGAAGGAGAAGACCCCTCCACCTTGGAGCAGGCTGATGCGCCCAGCTGGAGCCAGGTATATATTTAGTAGCCTAAATAGTGATTGTGTGAATATTAATGATGTAAACGTTCAAATGTGAAACAATTAACACCCTGAACTCAGAATTGTGAAAAAAACTGCCAAAAATTGCGCACACTTCGAAAAAGTGTTGGTGCTACATATCGATACATATATAGTGTATACATACATCCAGTAGTGTCAAAAAATGCCTTATACAACATTGGTGATCTGCTTGGAAAATGCAGGGGTCCAAATGCTAGCCTTTTGGATCTTTTTAAAAATTTATCTGCTCGTTCATAAGTTTACAATTGGATGATTGAGGAATCCATATACCAAAAAACAGGTGTTTGATTTTTGTTTTTATTTGCACACAGGATGAGCTGACCCAGGATGATGCCGGGACAAGTGGTATGGAGGAGGAGGACATGACCAGCGAGAGCCAGGAGGTGGCTGGGCCCAGCACGAGCCAGACTGACAGCCAGACTGTATTAAGAAGTCTACCTCCACCCCTGCCCTTACCCCCAAGAAGGCCCAGGAGGATGACCATTGTTGAGGAGGAATCACTCCAACTTATTCGGCAGGCGAGTGAGATTCTCCAAAGACCCCCCATTCCAGAAGAGGCCTATGCCACCTACTTGGCCAGCAGGTTGCTGGAAATGGAGAAGGGCCAACGGCACCTGTGCGAGGGCCTCATTTTTGAAGCTATTAAGGGGGGTTTGAGGGGTCAATTAAGAGAATCCACCCGCCTGACACATGAAGGGCCGACAGCAACTTCTCCTCCTCCTCCTCCTCCTCCTCCTCCTCTTCCTTCTTCTCCTCCTCCTCCTCCTCCTCCTCCTACCACAAGTCAGCCTCCAAGGAAGCGTGCAGGGAAGACTGCAGGGAAGAGTGCAGGGCAGCGTGGTGGGAAGAGTCGGAAGTGATTGCCTGGCTTCAGTCTGGTCTCACAGAAGACACAGGCTGTTGTAGTGCCACAGCTTGGGGACATAGATGTCATTGGCTGCTGTTCCTGGTCTGTCTGATTCCTGGTCAATCTTCTTGTGCTCCCTATATTGGATCAGATCTGCCCAAGCTTAATTTTTGGCTTCACAAACTTGATGTCTGCCGTTGGGGCAAAAAGTCTTCTAAAAATCGCAAAGTGGCTCCAGTGTTGCCTTCCTATTTTGTTTTGCCTTGTTTGTTTAAACCACAATAAATGGTAATTTAATTTCCAGAAAATAATGATATACGTGCTTGTTATTCAAAAACATAGTTTCTTTAGGAGTAGGCAGGTACATGTCTAAATTATAGGGAGGGCATTTCCAAAACGCACATTCATTTGACAATACAAGTGTAAAGTGCAACTTCAATGGAACTGCAAGTGCAGTCGCTGGAAAGGTGAGGGTTAAGATCTGAATTAAGGGCAAGCTCTGCTGACTCCACAATTGTATCATGTGTAATAACAAATCCTTTTGATAACCAACAAATAATAAAATATATCTAAATAGAGATATATGTACATATATATATATATATATATATATATATATATATATATATATATATATATATATATATATTGTGGCAGAGCGAAGCTCTGTCCCTTTGAAATTAGAGGTAAAGGAGATACAGAGTTTGCATATCTACAGACTATAGAATTTAAATGGAGAAAACTGCTCTGTCAGTTTTCTCCAGGTTTTGCTAGTCCTGGATGGGATCTCCAACTGTGTCCGGGTCTTGAGCTTGGCAAGCAAGGTGTGTGCTCTGCTGCACACAGACCATATAATGAGGGGCTAATGAGTGGAGGATGGTGGAGTGTGAGCAGCTTGCTGCTGCTGTATGAAGACAGACCTGTGGAGGGGTCATCCCTGTGTAAGGGATATTCTTTGCCCAGAGACTGGGAAAGGAGGGACAGCCTTGAGAGTCGGGAAGACTAAGGAAGCCAGTGAGTCCAGGGGACTGGAAGGAATCCACTCTGTTGAGATCAAGCAGAGGAACTGCTGACAAGAGAGCCAGGTGGCTTGGTATGTTTTTCATTTATGAATGCTTAATGAAGTTAAACCCCTGCGTGGGACTTCTGGATGGACTTTTGTTTTTTCAATAAACGTGGGCTACCAGGCCCTTAACTATATATGCCTGTCTGATGAGGACTCACTGCATTAAAAAATGCATCTTTTCACTTGAGTTAAACACCCCCATGTTACAAGTGGTGTTCGAATGCGGGCATACAGACGGTGAAATCCGGTCTCTGCGCCAGTGGTGAGTCATTTCAGGAACTGCTGCTAGCTGTGTGTGGCAGCCAGGCAAACTGCATTGCGCAGGAGTTCAATTGACTGTGTTGCATTGTGTGCAGGTAGTGCACTTGTGAGAATTTTTTTTTTTTCTATGCTGTGAACTGTGTAACGGGCTGCTGTGCATGTGACTGCAAGGATGAGGCAGTCAAAACACAAGAAGTTCATGTTAAATCAAGTTAAAGGTGAAGTGAGCTCAGCGTGGCCTGAGAAGATGTCTCCACCTTGGAGGGCCAGTCAAAAGGGGCCAGTGATGTGTGAGACAGTGAATGAATGGTTCAAGCAGAATCGCAAAGACTGTGGCGCAGTGCAAGGGGCTCAGATCTTGGCCTCTGACTATATGCAACCCATGCTGCCTACAGAGGAGGTTGGGGACTTCCTTGTAAGATTTGAAAAAGTTGCTGTAAAGAGAAAATGGCCTAGGGACTGGTGGCCAAAACTGTTGCAAACCTTATTACGGATAGAGTTCCGGTCGGTTTACCATTTGATGGACGGGGACCAGGATGACTACCGCAAGTTTAAAGAGGAAATCCTTTTTAGAGGAGAGTTCCATCGCATCATGGACCGAAAGCCACAATGCATCAAAGAGTTTGGGAGAATCAGCAAAGCTCTGCTGGGAGAGTGCGGTTTCCCATGGCAACGGGAGAAAGATTGCCAAAGGAAAGGAGGAGCTACAGGGCATATGTAGCTAAGCATCCACCTAAAGATGCGTATGCATTTCAAAATTACCAGGAGCAAAGGTCGTTATCTCCAGGCCCAGATTCCTGTGCAAATATGTTTGCAGTCACCCCTGGCAATGAGGATTTTCCTGTTGTGTCGGCAGGGGGTGCTAAACAGTTGGAGATGCCTGCTGTAATTTCATCCGGTGGCCACCAGGGAGAGTGGGCCAGTAAAAGTGCAGCAGAGGACTGGTTTGTGAGACAACGTACTCAAATGAAGATGGTGACCCCTACTACTGCGGTGGGTAAGACTGTCTTTAATGAAATAATGGCTGGAACCGCTGGGTTGATGTTGAAAAAGACTGGTGCTGGTAAATGCATAGAAGAGACTGAATATGTGACTGTGCACACTGGAGTGGAAGTGACCCCAAATGGGAGATCCACTGTCTGTTTGGGAAAGGACTTGCCTCACTGCAGTGCCCTGTCCAGTGGGGAGGCAAGTGGTAAACTTGAATGTGACAATATGATGGGTAAAACTGCTAATATTGTGTTGGCTAAAGTGAATGGTCCAGTTGCTAATGGGCTAGTGCAGCTCACTAGAGATAACCCTGCTGTGAATGCGGTTAAAGATGTGCTATCTCCCCTAGCAACTGTGAAGAAGGCCATAGAGGTGCCCCTAGAAACCCCCAGGGAGCTCTGCGTTTTGGAGCCGGAGGTTGCCTGGGACAACTTTGGTGCTGCTCTGAGGGATAAGAGGGTACCTGAACATAGTGATGACAGGATGTTCAATGTTAAAACTGAAATGTTTGAAAACACTCATGGTGGAAATGGGTTAATGCAGTCTAGCAACGACAGGTATCAAAGCTCTAATGCGTTTAATGAAGTACCACCAGAGCAAGGTGGTGAAGGTGTGGTATTGCTGTCTGCTATGGTTAAAAATGTAGTGCCAAAATCTTATTTGAACCAAAGTGATATGTGCAATGTGTCTGTTGCTGAACCACTCTGTCCCTCTGGGTCTCCTTGTACAGTAGGAGCAGTACTGCGTGGTACCTCTGGGAGCACAGAGATAACAGACTGGGACAGGTGGACAAAAAGCCTGTTGGCTTTGTTGGAAAAGGCCTCTGTTGGTAAAAGTGGAGCAGACATGACTTCTGCAGTGCCAGATGAAGGACCTGCAGAGCAACTTGTATGCAAGGATGCACTTGCTACTGCAGATGATGGTGTTCATGAGATGGAAACGCCAAATAAGGGCAAACACACAGAAGAGGTCATGTCTCTGATCCACAAAGGGCCCAATCATGTGATAATGGATAATGCCGAGCCAAATGTGTTGGTGGAAGTGCCAGATGGCACAGCCATAAATGAAGTGATTGTAGTCACAGGTCCAAATGTTTTATGGGAGGATGGTCAGGAGTCAGGACAGTTGTTGGCAGAGGATCTCCTGCCAGTGGAGTTGGTGGATAGTGAAGCTGCCGTGGACAACCACTCCACTGGATGCAGTTCCTCTTCAGACACTGCCCTGCCGAACATGAGTGAAATGAAATATGACAGATGCATTGATATTTCTGACCGTGATGAAACATGCAGCTCATTGTCAATTTGTAAGGGTTTGGTTACCATGGGTGACAACAAAAATAATGGTAGACCTGAAGATCTTGGTCAAGTTGATCTGGTTGTAGCAAACCCTGAAAATTGTAATGAGATAGGGAATGGTATGATTGACACAGGAGAAGTAAAAGATACAGCAGAATTAGGCCCCCTACAGGTTCAGGAGGGTGATTCTGGGGAAGATTTCCTGAGGTTTGAGAAATTTCTAAGGTCTGAGAAGGATCGTTATAAACAATGGTTGCAGGAAAATGGCCCAAAGCTCAGCAAGGTGTCGCATGACTTTAAAAGCTTAAAGTCGCAAGACAGTCAGTATGTCCTTCAGAGGGAGACTGGGGTGAGGCTGCAGTCATATGAGGATGTTAGTGATGAAACTGACAAAAATAAGCATGCAGTGTACATGAGGAAACAAGTGATGCTAAGTTTGGACAGTAAGAGGGTGCCCGTACTTGGAGTACAGAGAGGGACCAGTGTCACCCTAATAAAAGAGCCCCCACTTATCATTAAACCAGTGTTTAAAAATGTGGTTCCTTCTAAATTAAGTAAAGAGCAAAGGGGTGGTCTAGTGGAAATTGAGGGAGCACTTTATAACCTTAATGGTACTGGATCCGTAAAATTCAGAAATCAACCTCATGTGCAAAAAGGTACCAAGATTGGTAAAAGGACTAGTGTAGGCCCAAGAGAAGTGGGAAAACATCGCTTTTGGAAGTGCACTCGTAAAAAAGCATGGGAGTGTCTTTGTAAAGCCCAAGTAGATGCAGCAAGGGGACGTGGAGAAATTCACCTGATGGGACAAGATTTGGCCCATGTGGGTGGCAGCTTGCATGGTCATGCCAAAGTGAGGAGGTTGTACTGGTGTATATTGAAGGTTAAAGCTGATGTCAGTGAGTTTAAAGGTAGGATCAGGGAAAGCAGAGTTTCCCCCAAAAAAATTATTAAGCCCAGGGACCCAAGAAGAAGGCTGAGGATGGGAAAATATAGGACCCTGTTAAGATCCAGGGTGGGACGTGCCTGGAAGCGCACCCGGAAAAAAGGTTGGGCCTACGTGGCTGACAGCCAGCACAGAGGTGTCCCAACCATGACGGGTGCTGGTGTTCCTCCCTCCGGATCGAAACAAAGGGGGGGGGATATGTGGCAGAGCGAAGCTCTGTCCCTTTGAAATTAGAGGTAAAGGAGATACAGAGTTTGCATATCTACAGACTATAGAATTTAAATGGAGAAAACTGCTCTGTCAGTTTTCTCCAGGTTTTGCTAGTCCTGGATGGGATCTCCAACTGTGTCCGGGTCTTGAGCTTGGCAAGCAAGGTGTGTGCTCTGCTGCACACAGACCATATAATGAGGGGCTAATGAGTGGAGGATGGTGGAGTGTGAGCAGCTTGCTGCTGCTGTATGAAGACAGACCTGTGGAGGGGTCATCCCTGTGTAAGGGATATTCTTTGCCCAGAGACTGGGAAAGGAGGGACAGCCTTGAGAGTCGGGAAGACTAAGGAAGCCAGTGAGTCCAGGGGACTGGAAGGAATCCACTCTGTTGAGATCAAGCAGAGGAACTGCTGACAAGAGAGCCAGGTGGCTTGGTATGTTTTTCATTTATGAATGCTTAATGAAGTTAAACCCCTGCGTGGGACTTCTGGATGGACTTTTGTTTTTTCAATAAACGTGGGCTACCAGGCCCTTAACTATATATGCCTGTCTGATGAGGACTCACTGCATTAAAAAATGCATCTTTTCACTTGAGTTAAACACCCCCATGTTACAATATATATATATATATATATATCTATATATCTATCTATATATCTATATATATATATATATATAAATATATGTATATATAGATATATATATTTTTTGGTATATTGAGATATATAGATATATTTTTAATTTGGTGATTTGGATATATATATATCTATATCTATATCTAGATCTAGATAGATATAGATATAGATATAGATATAGATATAGATATAGATATAGATTATATATATATAATATACAAATATATAACTTCACTAAAGAATGCTGAAGAAAAAACGTTCGGGAGTACTCTGCGTGAATATACAAGCAGCAAGGCAAAATCATTCTTCAAGTACGATAACATACAAATTCCGCTGTCAGAAAAAAACAAAAAAAAAAGTCCGCCGGCGCCCACACACGGCGGGATTGTCCGCTGGACTGCCAAGTCCAGCGGATAATTTTAAAACAAAACTTAAAACTTTAGTCCGCCGTACTTTGGCCAAAAAAATCCGCCGGCGCCCACACACAGGGGATTATCCGCTGGACTTCAGTCCAGCGGATAATCCCGCGGGATTGTCCCTTCGTGTGTACGCGGCATTACTCACAAATGATATAGTAGTGATGATTGCTGGTATACCCCACTTAGTGAATTTTCACTTAGATAGGATAAAGTGTGACAACTTTTTATAAAGGAAAATAATGCTTATCTGGGTGATCCTCCAGAAACAAAAAATGTTTCCACCAAAGAATGGACAGGAAAAAAGCATACACAGCTTGAGGAGGCTTTAGCGAACCCAAACACTCAGTTAAGGGTACATAAATGTGGAGCTGATCATTCAGCAAGAAATTGTACCATCAATATTACAGATTGTAAAAGCTGACTCTCCCGCATTTGACACCTCAGGAGAGGAGTCATCTGCCACCACGGTCCCCTGAGGGAATCGTCTTCTCCTGCCCCTAGTTCCTCAGTCTGAGTGTCCTAGGAAAATGGAAGAGAACCTGTCGCATCTTGACCACACGGTGGTGCGATTTTTTTAACAACCTACCATGGCTGATGAAAACGAGTAAAATGAACAGGGGCTGCAGTGTTGAAAACAGTTGCAAACATTTTATGGAGCCGATGCTCACTCTGACCAGCCACCGCCTCTCAGGGGAGGATGCCATTTGTAGAGTAGGATTTCCAGAGCTTGAGGGAGACACTTTTAGCTCCTTTTTTGGGAGTGTTTCAACCTCCCCTTCTGACCATAGCCCAATGCACAAAGCAGAGGTACTACCAGAAGAAATTGCATCCATTGCTTGAGCAATTGTCCGCCACTGCTGCTATTAATGATCAGCTTGATGCAAGTAAATGTGTCAAAAAGAATGCTTGCGACACCAACTTCTTTCAAGCCCCTCTACGTTCTTTTGTCCCTCCACCAGCTTGCAGCAGTAATAATGGTGGTTTAAAAAACACATACTCACGCTGGACGTTGGAGGACACTAACGCCGCGCTAACTCCGCCCCCCGTCGCCCTCTCTCTCTTTTTTAAAATAGTTTCCCCCCTCGAGCGCAGGCCTCTGATCCTACAGGACCAACATGTAAGGGGAAAATCATGCAAGGAGAGTGCCTGGAAGCCGCTGACTAGCAGCGTGCTGATGTCTTTTTTTCTTTTGGCGCTCTTCCTCGTGAAGAGGGGGAGAATACAGCACAGGTGGGGGTGTCTGGAGAAGAGAAACCCCCCCAGACTTACTGGAGGTCTGCTGCTGGCTGGAGAAAAGAAGCCTGCTGCTCCGGACACAACGTGAGCTCTCTGAGGAAGCATGAGATGCTTATGTGCTCCATACAGCCCCCCCCCCCCCCAGTGGTGACACATAAGCATGACAATATTTACTAATTAAAGGAGACATTTCTTAAGAAAATTCAAAAAAATTTGTAGAAAACTCCACTTACCTTTCCCGCCGCAGGGTTTTTTGTGGTAAAAACCAACAGACCCAATCTTCACTCTTCACGGTGGGTTCCGTTAGCAAACCTTCAGGAGCCGGGGATTCTCGGGAAACCCACAATCCTGGACCTGTAATAGCACCACCGCCAGTAAAACTTTATGACCTTAATACCAAAAGTACTGGATCCCGGGGTCCAGCTTTCTAAAAGAAAAGCATTTACAGGCAAAACCTAGTTTCTTCTGACACGAGACCTGGGTAACATTCAATTTGGCCTAAAAGACACTTTGAATGGATACGGCTGTATAGCTAGCCCCAGCAAGGATTGCTCCAGTGGAGCTCAGCACAGCACATCTTCTCTCATGACCAACACCTTAGACACTGGTGAAAAAACTGAGGTAATCCCAGTAGTGGGAGGGGTTATATAGGGAGTGCACTTTTTGTTTTAGGGCGTGCCAGTGTCCATCACCTGGTGGCATATAACCCACATAATAACTACTATGGCTCTGTGTCCCGTGATGTACGATACAAAATAATATTACTGTCCATCCTGCTGTATTGGCCTCTAGGGGCAGCATTGTTCATATATAATGTCTATGTATCCTGGGTCAATGTTCAATGCCTTTGATCCTTTGTAACCCAATGTCATCAATTATCCTGGCCGCCATGGCCCTCTTTGATCACACCAGATGGTCTGGAGCCAAGCTTTTGTTCAGCCTTGATGGAGGCCTGATGTCTGATATGCTACAAAGCTTTTATGTGCAACTTGTTACATTCCAAAGGTCACCTGTCTGCCTCAACCAGGAAGTGAAACTCCAGAAATATGATATTAAACCATGTTGCCTTCCAACACAAAAGCCTTGAAATTTCCCACATTTTGTCATGTTACAACCAAAAACATAAATGTATTTTATTGGGATTTTTTTTTTTTTTAACTTGCCATTTATTGAAATTTCAAAGAGTATGCAGTATACAGACATAAATGTGCATCATAAGTAGAAAAAAAAAGATACAGTAGGTGAACAATTCGTATTAGTAGAGTGTACAAAGGATGAACTTAACCGTTATGGTAAAAAGTTTAAGACGTGATAAACTGCTGCATTTATATAGTGGGATGGATTTGAAGTCAGCTAACAGTAAGGTAAAGTATTATATCAAATGGGGGTGTTCAGATTGGGTGTGGATATGATATTAAGGCCATAAAGTAGGTGTAGGTCACGTGAGATTTAGGCCTTTTTGGGTGTGTCTGCCAAAGTTCCCAGTGATTATGAAATTTTGGGAGTTGTAGGTGAGCTTTGGCATACATTAATTACATCAGGCAGTTGTTGTTGAGGAGTGTGATCACTTCCGAAATAGATGGGGGGAGTGGGGATTTCCACTTTCTAGCAATAGCTAGGCGGGCAGCTATAAAAAGTGTCAATATCCAGACCCAAAAGAACCATTTGTGGCAATAAGGAGAAAGAGGTGGAGATGATAGAAAGAATGGGCTTAGTTAGATTGGACCCGTAAAGAGTGAGTGTGGGGCAATTCCACCATATGTGCAGGGGAAATCTTAAGCTTCCACAGTTTCTCCAACATGTGTTGGTTGTAGAGGGGTAGATACGTGCTAATTTAGCAGGTGTGAGGTACCAGTCATGAAATATTTTCTGGATGGATTGCCAGTGAAGTAGGCAGCGGGAAAACTTTAACGGTGCATGAAGAGAGTGGTACCACTGCTGGGGGGTGTAAGTACGCTTTAGTAGTAGTTCCCATCGGTCCATTGTTGGTGTCCTAAGGTCATGGGAGACGGCGGTGAGGAGTTTGAGTTTGTAGATAAAGGAAATACCTCTGTGGTTTGGACAGGTATTGAAGAACTTCTGTCCTTCAGTGTGTACTGTACTCACCAGTGTATGAGGATGAAACCATGTCTGACAGAGGAAACTAAGGGGTCGACTTCTAGAAGATTCATTGGACAAATATGACAATCATTCATCCAACCATTACACATTCTGGTCATAATGCAACACAGTGATTTCCTATCATCATCAGCTCCATCTAGTGTCCATAATGAGTTATTGATTCTAACATATCATATCACAATACAGCATTATGGCCACTAGATGGAGCCAAGGAAATCAGTGTATGAAATAAAATGCATCCAATATTCATCACAGCTGGGTGAATGCCGGTCACATTCATTCAACTATTTTATTAAAAACAGACCTGTAAGTGTTTGTGAAATCTTCCACCACAAAATGTACTCAGCCAATGAGAGGTAATGACTCCATTTTTATTTTTCTCCTGCTATCAATGGCCAACACGGTACAACACTTCATCCATGTCTTTGGTGATCTCTGATCTCCTTATCAACTGTTTCTTACATGATGAAGATCAGCCATGGAGTATATCTGAGGTGTATATCAGGGTGTGCTTCTTCCCCACATGAGAGCTTTGATGTCCAGCAACATTCATATAGAAGACATTTCCCACACTCAAGGCACTAATACACCTCAAGGGTTGTGTGGGATCCCTGATGTACAGGAAGACAGGACTTCAGTGAGGAACAATTCCCTCACTCAGGACAGGAAAGTGGCTTCTCCCCTGTGTGAGATTTCTGATGTTTGTAAAGCTTGGTCTTCTGTGAAAAACATTTCCCGCACTCAGGACAGGAATACGGCTTCTCCCCCATGTGAGATCGCTGATGTGTGTAAAGATTGAACTTCTGTGTAAAACATTTCCCACACTCAGGACAGGAATATGGCTTCTCCCCCGTGTGAGATCTCTTATGTCTGTAAAGATTGGACTTCCGTGAAAAACATTTCCCGCACTCAAGACAGGAATGCGGCTTCTCCCCGGTGTGAGACCTCTGATGTGTGGAAAGACTGGACTTCTCTGAAAAACATTTCCCACACTCAGGACAGGAAAACGGCTTCTCCCCTGTGTGAGATCTCTGATGTTTGTAAAGATGGGAATTATCTGAAAAACATTTCCCACACTCAGGACAGGAGTACGACTTCTCCCCTGTGTGAGATCTCTGATGTGTGGAAAGACTGGACTTCTGTGAAAAACATTTCCCGCACTCAGGACAGGAATGTGGCTTCTCCCTCGTGTGAGACCTCTGATGTTTGTAAAGATTGGACTTATCTGAAAAACATTTCCCGCATTTAGGACAGGGATACGGCTTCTCCCCCGTGTGAGATCTCTGATGTGTGTAAAGATGTAACTTCTTTAAAAAACATTTCCCGCACTCAGGACAGGAAAATGGCTTCTCCCCCGTGTGAGATCTCTGATGTGTGTAAAGATTGGACTTCTGTGAAAAACATTTCCCGCACTCAGGACAGGAAAAGGGCTTCTCCCCCGTGTGAGATCTCTGATGTGTGGAAAGATGGGACTTCTGTGAAAAACACTTCCCGCACTCAGTACAGGAAAAGCTCTTCTCTGTTGGAAGGACGGCACCGTCCCTCACAGTCTGAGGTTCCTCAGGATAAGAGGAATACGATGGTCCATCTACACTGTGTGGTGCCGGATGGACATTTGAGGTAGTCGGGTTTTCTCCTGGACTATACTGTGTGATGTCCTCATCTTCTACTTTACAGTCTGGAGACAAAGTGAGACAATCCTCTGAGGTTTTCCTCATCTCCCGTCCATCTACTAAAATAGAAACACAAAGATTATTACTAGACATGAGCTGATTGGTTCCCCTAAACCAGGACTCCACCCACATCAGGCAGCTTTGTCTCTGAGGATCTTACAATTCCCCCCTCAAGGTAACTAGTAAATGGGTCCTCTGATCTCCTACCAGTTCATTTCTTTATTCATGGACCTTAGTCAGAGAGTGAGGAAACAACGAGAACTGTCTTTTATAGGAGTGACAGTGATGAGGGGATTATAGGACGAGTGTCCCCTCCCCCTCTATCACTCATTGTCATCTTCCCAACACAAGAAGTCCTGCACTTCCTTATTTAGTCCATGATTTAGTCATGAATAACAGCGGGGCTGAGCTCCACCAGAGGTCAGAGAGTGAGGATGAGGGAGAACAACCAAGATGAAGACTGGACTGATGTAGAAGACCCAAAGCACACACCCCAGGTGTCTAGGTAGAGCAACATCTATGGTGAAAATGAACATTTTGCTGCCAGCTGATCCCCAGAATCTCCATAAATCCAGTCTAGATACATAAATTGTGTCTGCAGCACAGAGAAGGAAGATTATCCAAGAGAAATACAGGAATACAGGACGAGGAACACAGAGAAGGAAAGTGACCAGGGGATTGCAGGCTGATATCACCCAGTCCCCGCCCTACTCTGGACCAATCAGTGAGCAGTATGGGTGGAGGAATGTATTTAGTGTTAATGACCCACCTGTGCTGATCTCTGTAGGAGTGTCCTCCTCTATAAATGTCCCCGTTATTCCATCCTCCTCCATAGACTGCTGATCATCCCTCACATACCTCTCTTCTTCTTCTTCTGATTTAACCTCAAATTCTATATCGATTGGATCTCCACTCTAAATCACAAAAATGAGAGAGAATATCATCTGTAAGATATAAGATTTATTATTGTGACATCACATAAAAAAAAAAACATAAAATCTACAATAGTATGTAATAGGTGCTTAATCAACCTTAAAATCAATAAATAGTAAACCATATATATCCTCTGTGAAAAAGACCAAATAGTGAATAATTTATACACAATATATATATAAGAATAAAGGTATAAAATCCAGTGGTTGATAAAATACGTGATGTGAATATAAAAATATAAAAGATGGATCTGTGTGTTTTCTTGAAATGGAAAAAATTCCTAAAATCAGTGAGTAATCCTCATTCTCAGGGTATTTAAAAGGACTAAAAACGTCTATACCCCATACACTGACCAATCAGTCGGTCAGCGTAAATATATAAATGTGTGTGTTGGATTATTCAATCAGCATCAATGGATGCTACAACTTAGATAATTGGGATCGGATGCTTGGCAATTTGGGTAATTAACTTTCCCCTGCTGAAATCCACTGGCAAAAAGACCGAAATTAGTATGTCTATTTTGATCAGGGAAAAAAACCTTAAATGCCCTGCCTAAATTTCATGTTTAAAATTAAATTGCTACAATCAAACGTGTAAGCCGGTTAATTTGGCATAAATATAGTAAAGGAGGATAAATAATTAAATAGTGGTGACATGAAGCCGGTTAATTTGGCATAAATATATGTATCAATAAAAAATTCGAAAACATATCATATATAAAAACGGTGGGGATCCTTACAGTCCAAAGGCATACATATACAATATAAATAATTAAATAGTGGTGACATGAAGCCGCTTTCCTTCTAATTTTAAAATAAAAATTCAAAATAGGCTTCTTCAGGAGATATATATAGATGTCAGTCTCTCAGGAGGACCGTCAGGAACTCGCCGAGTGTGGGGTCCAGAGCCCGCAAACAGGGCATGAGCTGCAAGTGAGAAAGAGAAAAAAAAAAAAAAAAAAAAAAAAAAAAAAAAAAAGGGGGGGGGGAAAGGGGAATCACTAAAGATTCTAGGATGAAGTAATGGGTGACCAATCCCATATAAATGTAGTATAGACAGATAAGTGTGTATATCTAAAAGGAGTACTCACATAACAAAGTCTAAAAAGAAAAAAGTGGTAGTAATGGGGCTGGGATGTGTCGAACCGGCCAGCAGCAGAGTCGTATTCTGCGGACAGATCTGAAATGCCAATGTCCTATAATTAATAACAATAATAATGTACAGAATAGATAGAAGAACATTAGCTTCCAGTTGTAGACGCCCCCTGGATGTACCTTAAGGATCCAGTTGGGTCCTCCCCATGAGCCTCCTTCTAGGAAGTGGTGATAACCAGGAATGATAAAAACACTATATTAAGTCCAGTATCACAAGGATAAGCTGAAAATGATCAAGATAAAGAAGATATATATACAAAATATTAGTGTATAATGTATCTACAGTATGCGGTATCTAGAGAGACCTTGCTATAAAGTATGGTATTGTGTACAAGTCAGCCTTACTAATCCAAAAAGCGTACCTGATAGCCACTTGTAAAGGAGGGGAACACCCCAGCTGGGAAGAGTCACCAGCTCTGCAGGGTCAGACTCCAATAGCTGGATCCGTTAGTTGCAAATCCTTTGTAAGAAGGAAATAGGGCAGAACTAGTAATAAAGCCAATATTTAAATTTCGTGTATGCTAAGGGCTAAATAGCCCCAAAGACACCACCAAGAAGAGTATGGACAAACATAGCAGTCCTTTAAAAGAAAATGTACCTGAACAGGGTATGGTGAAAGCAGCTTCCCAGCACTCCATCTCAAGCAACCATCTGATGGAGTGCTGGTTAAATAGGTTGCTTTGGCGCCAAAACTGAAGGTGGGAGGGAGCAGATCGCCCCATGTGGCCAATTATGGGATAATGAGAAACAGCTGAGAGGCCGTCAGAGCGAGTAGGAGGATACATTGGTGCTAGTACCGTTGGGCGCATGCGTCATGCCAGGCTGAGGGAATGGGATCCGCATATAGAGCGTCCCGTTTACCGCAGCCGAAAACGAAAGTACGCGCATGCGCGATGGGTAATACGCGCATGCGCCGTAGTAAAGCGGCAATTGTTCCCATTCGAAGCGCACTGGTGAGCTAAGACTGAATTCTAAAGGTAAGAGAAGGGTCAGATATGACATTGAATCCTCCCAAGGAAGGTAAAGTGAAAGAGCGTTGATAATAAAGATAAAGGAATAAATTTTAGATTTAATGAAAAGCACGAATCCTGTAGACTTATAAAACAATTAGTCCAGGACATACAATAGATAAGGAGAGTAAAAAATATAATAGGGATTGATGAATAAAGAATGAAAAATAGAAGAGTAAAATAAAAATTATTATATTATTTTTATTTTACTCTTCTATTTTTCATTCTTTATTCATCAATCCCTATTATATTTTTTACTCTCCTTATCTATTGTATGTCCTGGACTAATTGTTTTATAAGTCTACAGGATTCGTGCTTTTCATTAAATCTAAAATTTATTCCTTTATCTTTATTATCAACGCTCTTTCACTTTACCTTCCTTGGGAGGATTCAATGTCATATCTGACCCTTCTCTTACCTTTAGAATTCAGTCTTAGCTCACCAGTGCGCTTCGAATGGGAACAATTGCCGCTTTACTACGGCGCATGCGCGTATTACCCATCGCGCATGCGCGTACTTTCGTTTTCGGCTGCGGTAAACGGGACGCTCTATATGCGGATCCCATTCCCTCAGCCTGGCATGACGCATGCGCCCAACGGTACTAGCACCAATGTATCCTCCTACTCGCTCTGACGGCCTCTCAGCTGTTTCTCATTATCCCATAATTGGCCACATGGGGCGATCTGCTCCCTCCCACCTTCAGTTTTGGCGCCAAAGCAACCTATTTAACCAGCACTCCATCAGATGGTTGCTTGAGATGGAGTGCTGGGAAGCTGCTTTCACCATACCCTGTTCAGGTACATTTTCTTTTAAAGGACTGCTATGTTTGTCCATACTCTTCTTGGTGGTGTCTTTGGGGCTATTTAGCCCTTAGCATACACGAAATTTAAATATTGGCTTTATTACTAGTTCTGCCCTATTTCCTTCTTACAAAGGATTTGCAACTAACGGATCCAGCTATTGGAGTCTGACCCTGCAGAGCTGGTGACTCTTCCCAGCTGGGGTGTTCCCCTCCTTTACAAGTGGCTATCAGGTACGCTTTTTGGATTAGTAAGGCTGACTTGTACACAATACCATACTTTATAGCAAGGTCTCTCTAGATACCGCATACTGTAGATACATTATACACTAATATTTTGTATATATATCTTCTTTATCTTGATCATTTTCAGCTTATCCTTGTGATACTGGACTTAATATAGTGTTTTTATCATTCCTGGTTATCACCACTTCCTAGAAGGAGGCTCATGGGGAGGACCCAACTGGATCCTTAAGGTACATCCAGGGGGCGTCTACAACTGGAAGCTAATGTTCTTCTATCTATTCTGTACATTATTATTGTTATTAATTATAGGACATTGGCATTTCAGATCTGTCCGCAGAATACGACTCTGCTGCTGGCCGGTTCGACACATCCCAGCCCCATTACTACCACTTTTTTCTTTTTAGACTTTGTTATGTGAGTACTCCTTTTAGATATACACACTTATCTGTCTATACTACATTTATATGGGATTGGTCACCCATTACTTCATCCTAGAATCTTTAGTGATTCCCCTTTCCCCCCCCTTTTTTTTTTTTTTTTTTTTTTTTTTTTTTTTTTTCTCTTCTCTTTCTCACTTGCAGCTCATGCCCTGTTTGCGGGCTCTGGACCCCACACTCGGCGAGTTCCTGACGGTCCTCCTGAGAGACTTACTTTTAGATAAATTACTGGCTACTATAGACATATACCAGTTCCTACCTTTCCAACAGGAAATGTAAGGTAGGTAACTCTTGTTCGTTCAGGTACCGTGATAGTCCGATAGGTTGGCTAAAAACCCCCCTTCTTCGATAGGTTGGCTAAAAACCCCCCTTCTTCGTTTTTTATATCTAAATTCAGGACGAGGTACCCCCCCGAGCTTATCTACATCTTTCTTGTTGGAGATCTTCTATTAGTGACACTTCTAGGTTTCATCTTGTCTGTATTGTTTCTCCAGTTTACATATAGAAAAGAAAAGAGATACAAAAAACCATTGCGCAGCGCTACTATACTGTGTATCAAGTGGATGTTAGTGTGGTTCTACTCACAAACATCCAGCATTGTAATCGCGGTAGCTACTGTCAGTCAGGCTTGTATGGGGCTATGCGCCCTGCTCGTCCTCACTCCGTGTAGACTCGGCAACGTCACTGGGCTCCTCCTCCCGACGCGTTGCGTCACGGTCACGTGACTTTATCAAGGGATGTTAGCCCTGTGACTGCCGAGGAGAGTTACAGGGCAACATTTAGCGTGCGTGTTGCCTTAGTAACATTTAAATGCTCATCGTCCTGTTTAGCATTCCGCCGTGGCTGGGTGCTGTGGAGACCGTGCATTTAACTCATTCTACGCCATTATCAGAGTCTGCACACTGGTTTGTGTGTGGCCACACATCATCAGCCTGAAAACCGGACAAATTTAAAAATGACATGATCTTTAATAATAAAAAATATAGGAAAAAATATAGGAAAAAATATTAATAAAATTAAAAACCCTGCACATATACACAAAGACTTATTGTATATATATAAAAGGTTAAAAAAAAAACTAAAAAATAAATAAAAAAGAAAGAAAAATAAGAAAAATGTATTTAAAAATAAAAATATTAAACAATGAGAATGAAAATAAAAAATAGAAAAAAATGTGAAAAAATGAATGAAGTTAAAATTAAAATGTAGAAATAAAATTGTACCAATATAAAATACGGACAACAATGAGGTATATTCATGTGGTGACATATGCTAGAGAGATGATATTAGGGATGCTTATATTTAATACATAGGGAGTTTTCATAAATAGATATACCCTGTTTGAGTGGTGCGGGGTCTGTGAAGTAGATTTGTATCTATACACCAATGTTCTTTTTATCTTTATTCAGGTACCTCCGCAATATCTTACTATTGCAGGCACCATCAGGATCAGAGGAAAAAATGCGCTATGCACTATGCTTTAAATAGTGCGCATATGTGGGTTTTTTTTGTCATAAAATAAGTATGCATAAGATGACACATATATTATGCATATACCTTAAAATATACAACTGGTCCTCATAAACCTCACATAAAAAACAGCCATTTCCAATTAAGACAAAACATACAAATATTAAAAATATTAATATGAATGTCAATGTTAAATATTAAAAACAATTTATTTATTTTTTAAATGTAAAAGTCAGATATGAAGCAGTTGATTACTCACTGATTTTAGGATTTTTTTCCATTTCAAGAAAACACACAGATCTATCTTTTATATTTTTATATTCACATCACATATTTTATCAACCACTGGATTTTATACCTTTATTCTTATATCACGTGTATAATTATTCACTATTTGGTCTTTTTCACAGAGGATATATATGGTTTACTATTTATTGAATTTAAGGTTGATTAAGCGCACCTATTACATACTATTGTAGATTTTATGATTTTTTTCACGTGTGGGAACACTAATATATTGGCTGCAGCTACATCATTTAGCTATCTTAAATATCTTAGTTTTTTTGGATTTTAAATTCATATTAGCGCTTTAGTGCTTTTACTATCACATAAAAAATCCACACATCTCTATAAATGGGTTTGATAACCTCCGTCCCACCAACCTTGTAACAGTGGGGGATGGTGTGATCTTCCTGTGTGGAATCCCGGGAATACAGAGGACGGGGACATCTCTCTGGTGGGTTCCTGGTATTTGGTGGCTCCATCATATCATTGTGTCCTTCTGCAAACTCCTCCATCACTCCATACTCCTCATCCTCCTCTTTATACTCTTCTTTAACATCAATATTATCATCCCTGAGGTTTCCACTCTGAATATATAATAAAACATTCATTGTAACAAACATGCTGTGTATAAATCAGAACTACCAATAATTGCCAATCATCTACCTGATGATGGTGGGGGATGGTGTGACCTCCCTGTGTGGAATCCCGGGAATACAGAGGATGGGGACATCTCTCTGGTGGGTTTCTGTAGCTGGATGACTCCACCATGGTGTCCTGGTACAGATCTTTGTGTTCTTTTAGAAACTCTGACTCCTCCATCACCCCATCCTCATCATCCTCCTCTTTTATCTCTTCTTTAATCTCAACTTTAGAATCTCTCAGGTTTCCACTCTGAATATATAATAAAAATGACATCAATGATAACAATGCAGATAATGTACAGATCCTAATGATACTACCAGTGATTGTTCCTCATCTACCTGATGATGGTGAGGGATGGTGTGACCTTCCTGTGTGGAATCCCGGGAATACAGAGGACGGGGACATCTCTCTGGTGGGTTCCCATTACTGGATCCATCTGTAGGAAACACACACACTGACTGAATACATTGTTTCTATGTGTTTATCAGATGATGGGGGATCTAGGTGGAGCCTCCGTACTGCTCTCTCCTTTACAATAAAGTCTCCTCTTACCCGGTGATGTGAGGGGCGGCTGATTGTCCATCATGACGTCCTTGTAGAGATCCTTGTGTCCTTCTAAATACTCCCACTCCTCCATGGAGAAATAGACAGTGACATCCTGACACCTTATAGGAACCTGACACACACAATGATACAGTCACCATCCAGACACATCCCTTGTCTGTTACTGGATAATGTCCCAGAATTCCCAGCACCGCTCACCTCTCCTCCATCATCTCTCTGGTGACTTCTAGAATCTTCTTTGTATTTCTCTATTCTATCAGGGAGGGAGGTGGAGGCAATGTGATGGTCATATGATCTCCAGACTTCACAGGAGGAAAACTCTAGATCTGAACACAAATAGTAAAATCAGATGATATTCCCAGAATCCTCCTCACCTCTCCATTCAGGTTTCAGTTTTATTAAAGCCCCACTTCAGTCTGAGAAATAATTTACCCACACAGGACCCCCACACTATGCAGGATAAAAGCTTACAGCAGGTATTCTGATGTCATTACATACAACACAGAACCAACAGTCCTACTTTGCTAGCGAGGATGCCAAGAGTCCGCCCACATCCTAAGAGCATCAGAAAAAAAGCAAGAGGGAGGGACATTGGGAGGAGGAGCTGTGAGGTCAGTGTGATGTCATAGGACATATAGACTCTGGATGGAGGGACATTGGGAGGAGGAGCTGTGAGGTCAGTGTGATGTCATAGGACATATAGACTCTGTATGGAGGGACATTGGGAGGAGGAGCTGTGAGGTCAGTGTGATGTCATAGGACATATAGGCTCTGGATGGAGGGACATTGGGAGGAGGAGCTGTGAGGTCTGTGTGATGTCATAGGACATATAGACTCTGGATGGAGGGACATTGGGAGGAGGAGCTGTGAGGTCAGTGTGATGTCATAGGACATATAGACTCTGGATGGAGGGACATTGGGAGGAGGAGCTGTGAGGTCTGTGTGATGTCATAGGACATATAGACTCTGGATGGAGGGACATTGGGAGGAGGAGCTGTGAGGTCAGTGTGATGTCATAGGACATATAGACTCTGGAGGGACATTGGGAGGAGGGACATTGGGAGGAGGAGCTGTGAGGTCAGTGTGATGTCATAGGACATATAGACTCTGGATGGAGGGACATTGGGAGGAGGAGCTGTGAGGTCAGTGTGATGTCATAGGACATATAGACTCTGGATGGAGGGACATTGGGAGGAGGAGCTGTGAGGTCAGTGTGATGTCATAGGACATATAGACTCTGGATGGAGGGACATTGGAAGGAGGAGCTGTGAGGTCAGTGTGATGTCATAGGACATATAGACTCTGGATGGAGGGACATTTGGATGGGGGGATTTGAGGGGTCGTCTATATGAGGCTCCTGTGCAAACCAAATCATTGTTCCTGGGTGCGTCCTTCCTCTCCTAAACTGAAGAGTGAACTTTGACCTTTACCATACAGAAATGTGTCAGGAATCTGTGAAAGTAAGCTCTCATGTGACGTGCGGAGGAACGGTGTGTAAATAGCAGACAATTTTCTCCAGAGCTCCTAATGGTGGGGATGGATTTTGCAGAGTGCTGGTGCCAAGTTTCCACCCCCCAGGATCATTGCAGGTGTGGAGAAAAGCTGTGTAAGAAGATATGGAGGAGAGATGAGGAGGAGATCCAGGAATCAGGATAAAGGTCAGGACAAGCAACAGACGAGCGCATCCAAGAGATGAAGCCGGGGTCACTACACAGAAAATCAATCCAAGGAAACAACAGGCAGGACGAGGAATAGCAAGAAGGAGCTCAGAGACAAATGAGAATATTGCTCAGCCAATGGGAGATTATTTTAGCATGACTTACATAATGAAGGAGATGAGGGGGAGGGGAGGAAGTCACTTATGGTGACCATAGAGACATGGAAATTCAGCTGGTTCAGCAGGGATCGGTCACATTTCCATCCATGTGTGGTCACTGCCGGATAAAAGTCACTCGATCAGCGGCAGCAGCCAATAGCTTCATCACTGATCTGTGTATTCTGAGAGCGGAGGAGCGCCCCCCATTGTCAGAATACAATAGTGCAGCAGGGAGGATTCCCCCATCCCCCTCCAATGTGTGGATGGGGGAATCACTTCAGTTTTTTCCTCTCATCCCACTGGATGAACGATAAAACTGAACCATGTATGGCCAACTTTGGAAGGAAGATATACTAATCATCAAGTGATCCCCCTGAAGGGGTTAATCTACATATTACCTCCTCTGCCACCAGATCCAGCAACGTCTCCTCTCTACGTCCTTCCAAATGGAATGTCATGTATATCTGACATCACTTCCTGTCTGTACCTGACATCACTTCCTGTCTGTATTCCATAGAGACGTCCTGTCTGGGTAGAAGTGAGATCACCATCTTGTGTAACAAAGAGATAGTCCCAATTCAGGCTATCAAAAGCCCAGATGAAATGTAGCTGAAGAAACGTCTCGTAGTGTGAACACGGCTGTTTCATGTATAGAAATGAAGACACTGCAAGCTGTTTGAGGAGTCATGTTAAATTTTATTACAGTAACAGCAAACACAGAACAGGAAACAGGAAGTACAAGCAATGCAAATATTACCATAGAGTCACTGTATTTGTATAGTAACTATTTGTATAGTAACTCTATAACACCGGCCTTGTGCTGTGTGTGTATGTACTGTATATCCTTCCCCTTTCTCTCCTCCCTGAGTGTGTATGAAGAGGCGGAGCTCTGAGTGTGTATGAAGAGGCGGAGCTCCTGAGTGTGTATGAAGAGGCGGAGCTCTGAGTGTGTATGAAGAGGCGGAGCTCTGAGTGTGTATGAAGAGGCGGAGCTCTGAGTGTGTATGAAGAGGCGGAGCTCTGAGTGTGTATGAAGAGGCGGAGCTCCTGCTGGAACAGCGGTCGGAGGAGGAGTCTAGGAGGGAGACTGACAGAAAGCGCAGCAGACTTGCAGGAGTGAGCGAGGAGGATCCAGTTCCTTTGCCATCGGAGGTGAGGAGAGTGTGAAGGATGTTGGTGACTCTGGTAGATGAAAAGCTGGGGGTCATATTGCTCTGGTGAGTGGGGAAGCACCACTAAGGGGGCGCCCTCACCATCACGTGTGTAAGAGGTGGAAGAAGGCGTGGCTACACTATAGCTGGCACAGTTTGTGTAAGGAAACGTGGGAAGTGTAGAGTTACCCTTTAAGATTTAATAGTATTGTACAAAGATATTTTTCTGTTTTTCTGTAGAAACTCACTGTAATTCTGTTTATCTCACACTCACACATTCCCATAACAAGTTTTAGTTCTCATGGCAAGTTTGCTTTTAGTAGCGGGTCTGCTTTCCATAACAAGTGTACCAAAACATACTGGGAACCTTATCAAGGACATATATTGCGTGAGACATTTTTAGAGTAAATATGATGTTGAGTCTGAAGGAAGAAATATTATGAAACTTGCAGATCAATATTGAATTGTATAACAAAATGCTTAAATGCTTGAATGTGATTGGTTGTTCAATTGCGTTCTTCCCCCTTTTTGTGTATTGTATATGCTATGTGAAGCGGGAAGTAAAAGCATTATTTTTTCAACCTCATACGGTGTATGGTGTCTGATTACCTGTCCGGACAGACAGACAGAGTTTTTCTCATTGACCGCCAAAGTCCTAGAGGGAAAGAGGGGCTGATGCAGAGGACCTAACAGAGGACCTAACAGATGGTACCAGAATAAGTGGGGTACATTACAGGTAAGCTTTCTTTAAAATTACTTTTTCAAAGTATTTTTGAACAGCTTACTCTGTCAATGTTATAACCCGTCGCATTATAGAACTCAAGGCATAATTGATTAATTTAATTTAATTAGCTTGCCTGAGAGATAGGGATATTAAACAGGGATGCCTGCTGCTTAGGTTGGGCCAGGGTTCCAGAGGAATTTGCTCATAAACCGGGAGGCCTGTCGCCTAGGTGGGGCGCCAGGGTTCCTGGAGGGGTTCCAGGAGAATTGTAACACAGCTCGCTCATAGACAGGGATGCCTGCTGCCTAGGTGGGGCCAGGGTTCCGGGTATTAATATAAAAGAACGGGATATACCTGTCTAGGTAGGCCAGGATCCCAGGTATCAAAATATAGGGGACAAGGATACCTGCTAAAATTGGCCAGGATCCCTCCCATATATTGTATTAATACCATAGCATGTTGAAAACCTTGTTTTTAACCAGGACTGGTCATTGGAAACCTCTAAATCATTTTAATGTCATATTTGAAATAATGTTTAAATGTTTTTGGCAGGACGCTACCCAGAGTATTTAACAAGCCTATTATTTGTGCATAAGGGATCAAATACTTATTTGGTTACTAGAATTCCCGGAGGTTATTACCAGGTTTAATATACATAATAGTTTTGTGTTCCAGGAGGGTCTTTGATACATCGTGACAACAGGGACGTTGTAACATTTTTCTGGGGTAATACATGGATTGGTGAGGCTAACTTTTGATCAAAACATGCTATGTGAATAATTCCTTTTGCCACTGACATCTCTTGCGCAGGGGAAGTCAGGTGCAAATTTTAAATATTTTGGCATTTTGCCAACAAGGGTTCAAATGCTAATATCTCACCAACCGTAACGGATAGTGGGAAATTGTTTGCGAAATTAGTATTACAGCAATTGAAAGCACTGTTTTAACCTGTTGGCACTTTGCCAAGAAATTTGAAATATAAATAAAAATTGTTTAGTTATAAGAATAAGGAAAGTAATAACGTACAAAGCTTACTTATAATCAGGGGAACCTCTGGCCAGAGGGAGTGTTTTTTGGCATTTTGCCAAGAAATAAAAACTTTTTGATTTCAAGAAGCTTTAACTGTTAAAGGTGTCATAGGTACTATTGAATGTGGAACGGGTAAAGAACTTTTGTGGCTTGTCCTAAGTCATTGATTGTATGTTCTGCAGCTGATGTGTATAAATAGAGTTATAAAATAAGATAAAGTATAAGAATTGTAAACATGGGAAATCTGCCGGGAAAGGGAGGTTCGGAAGGTAAGCCGGATCAGCCCACTCCTTCAGATTTCGTGTCTGGAAACTATGGAACATATCATACTGAACCCTTCTGGAAAAACATATTGACCAGAGCACATGCTCTACAAATTGCGGGGCTAAGTGAGTGCGGACCATATTCTGCAGAGAAATGGGAAGAAGTCACTAAAATTTGTGGCCAACATAAGCAGTATAATTATCCACCGTTTCCTTATGATAAAGAATATATGACTGAATGTTATAAAATGTGGTGTAAAGCATTGAAAGAGTATAAGAAGCAATTCCCTCATCCATTAGAGAAGCCTCATCCTTCCTTAGACAAGCCTCCTAAAAAACCAACACTTGTCTCTGCCCCTGTCCAACCCCTTTGTTATGACATAGGGGATTCAGAGGATTATGTGCCAGTACCTCCGCCACCCCATGGTATGATTAAAACTGATAATGAGGAAAAGCCAAAGGAAAAACGTTATCCTTCACTGGAATTGACTACGGAATTGACTATGAGAGATCCAAAGGTGACCCAGGTAATTAAACTGGTCGATACTAAGTGGCAAACCCTTACCCTGACCCCCCCCCTCCCACAGTTTGTGGATGATGTAAAGAAAAGGGCCTCCTCCAGATTTTTTAATACCAAAAAAGGACTATTCGCCCAGACCTCAGGGACTCCCATTCCCATGCTCCCAGCCTTTGATAATTCCGCATTGCAAACACAAGAATACCCAAATCGAGGCTGTTTTCATTGTGGAGACCCCTCCCATTGGAAAAAATATTGTCCTCACAGAAGAAATACCCAAGGAAATGGACAGGGTAGGTTTCAAAGGAGGGGCTGGGGTATTTCCAAAGGCAGATATCAGCGTCAGCGTAATTTTCCCAATTATCAAACACAACAATTAACCTTCCCTAAACGTCCGGGGTTGGTTTTGGCGCAGTGGGGGATGCTGCGGGGCTGTCCACAGCCCCCGCCTAGCCGCCAAATGCAACAAGAATATAGCCTGTAGTCAAGACAGCCTGGCAAGCATGCCCCCCCACCCCCTTGAGAACACTGTAGAATTAATTCAAATGGATTGGCCAGAGTACAATGATAACAACCCTCGTAATAACCCCTTTCATCAACATCCATAGGAGTGCCCGGAACAGATTCCCTCCTTGGTAATGCATTTCTTCTCTTCCCACTGGAAAACACTTCCGCAGGTAGTCCTTAAAGTTGAGGAATGGGTGGTATGTTTTTTTTTTTTTGTGGACACAGGGGCTAGTACGAGTTGTCTTAATGACACCCATTTTATCACAAAAAATTGTACCGAGGGCTGCTCTACTCTATGGGAATTAATGGGATAGATGTTACACACAAACCTTTGCCATCCTCACTGACTGCCCCTTATGTCTAAAGGGAAGAGACCTCATGTCTTCATTAGGGGTAACGTTAAATTTGACCTACAAAGGGGAATGACTACCGAATCAGCAACATGTGACTTGACTTTCCAAAAAGAAAAGATTTGACGTTTTACTTTATGAGAGACTCACCCAATATGGGAAAAGTCAAAGACAGACGTAGGACATGTCAAATGCACTCCTTATGTCCCTACTTTCAAACCAAACATCATACCATTCTTTCAGAAACAATACCACCGTTATGCTGACGAAGTACAGGGTACACCACAGATCACCACATACATGCAGAGAGGCATTCTAAAACCCACAGTCAATACATACATGCAGTAAAGAAAGCCAGCGGCGAGTGGAGGCTAGGGGGATTTGAGAGGGGTGAACAAATGTATTTAACCACTTCCACCACTAGCCTCATACATCACGGGAATTTTTATAAACATCCCCGCTTCCTCCACTCCAACTCTAGGGTACTAGACTTGTCCAATGCTTTCTTTAGCATTGATGTTCACAAGGATTTCCAAAGGATCTTTGCCTTTGCCTGTTTGGCTCGGGCCAACTGACTTGGGCCCGTCTTCCTCAAGGCTTTGTGGACAGTCCTGCAGCATTTTCCATGGCGTTAGAACTAACCCTGGATGACTGGGTGCTCCCACAGGGATCAGTACTCCTGCAATATGTAGATGACCTACTGTTATGTAGTTAGAGTGGGGCACAGTGTGCAGAAAACTCTAAAAGCCTGATGACTCACTTATCCCTTGAGGGTCACTTGGTGTCTCGCAAAGAGATCCAGTGGTGCAGGGAGAGGGTGGAATACCTAGGATGTATTATCTCAGGCAGGACCAGGCAAGTGTCCCCAGAAAGAGTCAATACTCTGAGCTGTCTCGGCCCCAAAGATAAGGCAGCGCTCCTTTCTTTTCTTGGCTCTATTGTCTACTGCAGGCAGTGAATCCCAGATTGTACTTTTTTTTTTGATTTAATCCTTGCGCCCCTCTACTGCAGCCACTGCCCCCAGGCAAGTGTTACACTGAGGAAATGACACAGACCTTTGCAGTCTTTGGCCAGTGCTCCAGCACTGGGTTTACCAGATCATAAGAAATCCTTTGTGCTTTACTGTATAGTCAGGGGACCTGCGCTGGCTGCCGTACTGGCTCAAGTGCATGGTACCCACTACCGACCCGTGGCTTATCTATCCAAAAAACTCCCCGTTCAGATACAAGGACTGCCAGCTTGCCTACAAGCTGTTACTGCCTGTGGCAGTAAACATGACAGTAAAAGAAACATCCAAAATCACTTTAGGAACTGATACTACATTGTACACAACACATACTGTAGTACACCTTTTACAAAACATCAGCGACTTCAGCCCAACAGGCAGAGCTCTATGCTATGACACATGCCTGTCAATTATTCAAAGGACAAAAAGTAAACATTTACACTGACAATAAATACACTTTTGGGGTCTTTTGGGCCCGCGGGTACAAGACAGCGGATAATAAGCAAATCTCAAATCAAGTCTGGGTAGAGGATTTATTAAGTGCACTCCATTTACCCTCAAAAGGGAAACAACTTAAGGGTCAGAGCAACCAAAATTGCTGCTGAGGAGACAATCCTCAGAAGTGGGAATCAACCCTCCACTTGTTTTCTACAGATTTTTCGTCCCCAAGTTTCCCAGCCTGAGCCAGAATAATTGTCTGACATTGCCTGTTGGAAGTCACATGGTTTGACACACAACCCGGATGGCTTGTGGTCAAACAAGGAGGGGATCATAGGTATTCCAGAAACAGTAGCTCCTTTGATTTTATCTTATCTCCATGGCCCATAGGTAAGAAACCCCTACAGCACCTTGCTTAACTTGTGTCCAGACTAATGTTCAGGGACACATAGGCCCATTAAAAGACTTACAGATTGATTTGGCACACATGCCCAAACAGAAAGGTAATATCAAATATCTTTGCGTAATAATACGCCATTTTGCCATTTTCCTCATGGCCGGAAGTTATTCCCGTAACAGGAGAGACCGCAGGAATAGCTACCAGGTGTTTGGTCAATCATTGGATTAGCAGGTTTGGTCTGCCAGCTACCATATACTCTGACTAAGGGCCCGCTTTTACAGCAAAACTTACCAAAGAGTAATGCCGCGTACACACGATCGGAATTCTCGTCGGAAAAAACTCTGACGGTTTTTCTGATGGAATTCCGCTCAAGCTGTGTTGCCTACACACGATCACACCAAATTCCGACGGTCAATAACACAGCGGCATAAAACACGTTTGATAGCACTATAAAAGGGAAGCTTAATGCTTCCGAGCATGTGTCAAATTGTTTCCGAGCATGCGTCGGAATTTTGCGTGTCGAAATTGCATACACACGATCGGAAAATCCGATAGAAAGGTTTTCCGTCGGAAAAATTGAGAACAGGTTCAATTCAAAGTCCGTCGAAAATTCTGACAGAAAAAGACCGTTGGGCATACACACGGTCGGAAAATCAGATGAAAAGCTCCCATCGGACTGTTTCCATCGGAAATTCCGACCGTGTGTACGAGGCATTAGTGGGAGTTCTAGGGATACAATGGAAGCTCCACATCCTTATCACCCCCAGAGTGCAGGAGTAGTGGAGAGAATGAATAGAAACATTAAAGACAAAGACCACCCCCCTATGCTAGGACAGGACTGTCCCCCTTTTGAGATCCTTATGGGAAGACCCGCTCAAAGAGCCCCTAAGATAGGCGAGGAATCTAACTTGTATTCCTTACAGGAAGAGCACGTGAAATATCTGGTAAGTAGCTCTGCTGAAACTTATGACAAGGTTGCTGTCACCTTTCTTCCTCTTTCCACAGAACCAACACATCCTTTCGTCCCGGGGGATAAAGTACTGATCAAACAACTTGCAGTCCGCAAACAACCAGGCCCCGTCTTCCAAGGTCCATTTGAAGTCCTCAAGGTCTCCAGGACAGCAATACTGACGGATCAAAGCCCACAATGGATCCATGCATCAAGGTTGAAGAAGAGCCCACAGATAAAGGAGACAGGAAAGGAAATGTACCAACAACTGTACAAGAGACTCAGTCACTATTGCCCCATGCCCCCCTCACAAAACCCCTTAACCCCCCCCCCCATTTTGACCACAGACTCTCCCCGTGAGCCAAGAAAATGCACCACCTGGACAGTTTCTTTTTTCAATTGTAATGACCATCACTGTATTCTTGCTCTTATTTTTTGGGTGGACAGCCCCTGGATAAGGCAAGGTGGAGATAGCATTCCCTCTTTGGGGGATTGGATGTGTTTAGTGGGATTAAGGTCAAGACTTAGCCCCCCCAAAGTGGTTCAAGCCCCTCATGTTCCCCACGGATGGATGGTCTGTCGTGGACTATGGTGTCATACCACCGTCCCTTCAGACAGAAAAACTTCAGGTTGGTGTACTATTGTGGAAATGATCCCTCTAATGGGGACCACAGGGTCAGACACACTTGTGTCCATGAAACCTGCCCACAGTCACCTTGAATTTGGCAGACACAAGAGGGAATTAACTACTTGGTGGGACAAAACTTTTGCATCCTTCGGTGGGGTAGACGTATACAATGCCCTCACAAAGGTAGATGGATTTGGGATGTTAATGGATTCATGGATGAATGCCACTCATGGAATCCCTTTTTAGGTGTAGGAGGATGGTTCGGTTCTATTTGGGAAAACATTAAGAATTTCTTTAAGAAAGCGGGTATGATACTCCTCATGATACTTATTTTAGCTCTGGCCCTTTATATGACAATCAAATTGGTGTTCTGCCTGATAAGTAAAGTAGCAAAATCAAAGAACCCAGTTGATAAGTCTGGAACAGCCATGACCATGTTCAGGGTAGGATATAGGTGGTACAATGAGTGATCAGCGGAGACTTTTTAAGTCTCCTATGATCAAAGGAGGGATTGTAAGGAAACGTGGGAAGTGTAGAGTTACCCTTTAAGATTTAATAGTATTGTACAAAGATGTTTTTCTGTTTTTCTGTAGAAACTCACTGTAACGCTGCTTATCTTACACTCACACATTCTCATAACAAGTTTAAGTCCAATAACAAGTTTACTTCTAATAACAAATCTACTTCCCATAACAAAACATACTGGGAACCTTATCAAGGACATATATTGCATGAGACATTTTTAGAGTAAATATGATGTTGAGTCTGAAGGAAGAAATATTATGAATCTTGCAGATCAATATTGAATTGTATAACAAAATGCTTAAATGCTTGAATGTGATTGGTTGTTCAATTGCGTTCTTCCCCTTTGTGATTATTGTATATGCTCTGTGAAGTGGGAAGTAAAAGTATTCTTCGATCAACCACACACGGTGTATGGTGTCTTTTTTGCCTGTCTGGACAGACAAGGGGGGAAAGGGGCGAGAGTTTTCCATTGACCGTCAAAGTCCAGTTGAGGGAAAGAGGAGCTGATGCAGAGGGCCTAACAGAGGACCTAACAGACTTGTTGTCACCAAGCTTCACACAGTAGATTATACATTATCATAAGTACAACCACAAGACATTTTATCACAATAGCAGGAGCTCCACTAGGAGTCGGCCCGTCTACTACATTGTACAGAGGACAATGTGATCAGCTCTCTCAATTAACATCTTGAGTTCATGACACTAGCATCTGACAGTGTGTGTCCCAGCAGCATGAGACAACACACATTATATATACATATAGACAGCATTGAATCTGACTAGCACAGATTATAGTGGGGTTCTCATTCACCCTGTGCCCCTTAAAATCCAGGGCCCATAATCAGTCGGCAAGAGGCTCGCATTCAGTCCTCTCAAAAAGCCTGTGTCCCAGCTAGGTCTGTCACATATGTATATCTGAGGTGTATATCAGGGTGTGCTTCTTCCCCACATGAGAGCTGTGATGTCCAGCAACATTCATATAGAAGACATTTCCCACACTCAAGGCACTAATACATCTCGAGGGTTGTGTGGGGTTCCTGGTGTACAGGAAGACAGGACTTCAGTGAGGAACAATTCCCTCACTCAGGACAGGAAAGTGGCTTCTCCCTGTGTGAGATCTCTGATGTCTGTAAAGATTGAACTTCTGTGAAAAACATTTCCTGCACTCAGGGCAGGAATACGGCTTCTCCCCCGTGTGAGATCTCTGATGCAAGTAAAGATTGGACTTCACTGAAAAACATTTCCCGCACTCAGGACAGGAATAGGGCTTCTCCCCCGTGTGAGATCTCTGATGCAAGTAAAGATTGGACTTCACTGAAAAACATTTCCCACACTCAGGACAGGAATACGGCTTCTCCCCCGTGTGAGATCTCTGATGTATGTCAAGACGCGACTTCACTGAAAAACATTTCCCACACTCAGGACAGGAATACAGCTTCTCCCCCGTGTGAGAATTCTGATGTGTGGAAAGACTGGACTTCTGTGAAAAACATTTCCCGCACTCATGACAGGAAAACGGCTTCTCCCCTGTGTGAGATCTCTGATGTGTGTTAAAATTGGACTTCTGTAAAAAACATTTCCCGCACTCAGGACAGGAATACGGCTTCTCTTCTTTGTGAGATCTCTGATGTGCGTAAAGATTGGACTTCTGTGAAAAACATTTCCCACACTCAGGACAGGAATATGTTTTCTCCCCCGTGTGAGATCGCTGATGTTTATCAAGACTGGACCTCACTGAAAAACATTTCCCGCACTCAGGACAGGAATATGGCTTCTCCCCTGTGTGAGATCTCTGATGTTTGTTAAGACTGGACTTCACTGCAAAACATTTCCCGCACTCAGGACAGGAATATGGCTTCTCCCCTGTATGAGATCTCTGATGTACATTAAGATGGGATTTAAAACGGAAACACTTCCCACACTCAGTACAGGAAAAGCTCTTCTCTGTTGGAAGGACGGCACCGTCCCTCACAGTCTGAGGTTCCTCAGGATAAGAGGAATACGATGGTCCATCTACACTGTGTGGTGCCGGATGGACATTTGAGGTAGTCGGGTTTTCTCCTGGACTATACTGTGTGATGTCCTCATCTTCTACTTTACAGTCTGGAGACAAAGTGAGACAATCCTCTGAGGTTTTCCTCATCTCCCGTCCATCTACTAAAATACAAAATAAAAAGATTATTACTAGACATGAGCAGATTGGTTCCCGCTGTGCTCCAATCAAATCATCAGATATAAAATGTCCAGCTGATAGGAAATGGGTGTAACAAAAGAGAATCCATATTATGTGTATATATAGCAGTGGGTAGAGGGGAGAGAGCAGAAGTCAGGACTATGTAATGTACAACATATTGTATAAGATACAACAGATAGGACTATATAGTATCAGAATGATGTAATGTACAACATAGAGTATATAGTGCAGGGGTCAGGAGTATGTAATGTACAATATAAATTATACAGTGTAAGGGTCAGGACTCATAATATTGGTATTCAGTAATCAGTGGAAGATTAAATGTTTACATGAGACAAGTTGCAGAGGTCCCACACCGCCGCCTCCCATCTCCTGAGACTGCACTCAGTGACTTGGGTCTGAGACTATACAGACATATCCCTCCACCCGAAACAGCCAGCAGACAACAGAACAAGTAATCCTGGGGGATTGTTCTGTCAGAGATCATGCTAGACCTGGGCATGGGGTAGAAGACCCAAAGCACAAGCCCAAGGTGCCTAGGTAGAGCAACATTTATGGTGAAAATCAACCTTTTTCTGCCAGCTGAACCCCAGAATTTCCATAAATGCAGTCTAGATCCATAAATTGTGTCTGCAGCACAGGGAAGGAGGATTATCACCCAGTCCCCGCCCTACTCTGGACCAATCAGTGAGCAGTATGGGTGGAGGAATGCATTTAGTGTTAATGGCTAGTGATGGGCCCGGTGTTCGTTTCAAACCCATGTTCGAATCGAACATCGGTCGTCCGTCCGTTCGACGAAACCAGAACTTTGCGCGCCGTTCGCATCAAATTCGTGTGATACAAACGGCCCACAATGCACTGCGCCAGTCGCAGTGCATTTCTAGCTGATGATTGGCCAAGCATGCACTGTGACCCTGCATGCTTGGCCAATCACAGCGCCGGCAGCGAGGAGAGCCATAATTGGCCACAGGCAGAATGCCTGTGGCCAATTATAGCTCAGGGGGTTTAGTACACGCCCCACACTATATAAGGCCGCTGGCGCGGCGGCCTTGTGTAGTGTGTTCCGGCGTGCAGGGAAAGAGCTTGGTAGGCAGGGACAGTGTGTTCTTTACCAGGCATTTGCAGGACTTAGTGTGTGTTCTGTGCCTCCAGCACAGTATACACCTGTATATACCCTTTAGTGTTGTTGTTCTCTATTAATACAGCCATCTGCAGGAGTTGTGTGTGTGTTGTGTGAGTCCAGCACAGCATACACCTGCACCTGTATCTGCCCTTTAGTGCTGTTGTTATCTATTAATACAGCCATCTGCAGGAGTTAGTGTGTGTTGTGTGACTCCAGCACAGCACAGTATACACCTGCACCTGTATCTGCCCTTCTATACTGGTGTTATCTATTAATACAGCCATCTGCAGGAGTTAGTGGGTGTTGTGTGACTCCAGCACAGCACAGTATACACCTGCACCTGTATCTGCCCTTCTTTGCTGGTGTTATCTATTAATACAGCCATCTGCAGGAGTAATGCCCCAAACACATGGTCGGATATTCCGATGGAAAAAGTCAGATCGGATTATGTTGTCGGAAAATCCGATCGTGTGTGGGCTCTAGCGGGCTTTTTCCGTCGGAAAAAATTTGAAAGCAGGATCTCAAATTTTCCGACAACAAAATCCGATCTGACTTTTTCCGATCGTGTGTAGGGAATTCCGACGGACAAAGTGCCACGCATGCTCAGATCAAATTAAGAGACCAAAGCTATTGGCTACGCAATAGTACGCAACGAACGTCACCACGTTCGGAACCATCGGATTTTCCGACAACTTTGTCCGACCGTGTGTATGCAACACCAGTTTCGGACAAAATCCGTCAGAAAAAATCTGACGGATTTTGTGGTCAGAATTTCTGACCGTGTGTACGGGGGGGCTTAGTGTGTGTTGTGTGACTCCAGCACAGTATACACCTGCACCTGTATCTGCCATTCTATACTGGTGTTGTCTATTAATACAACCATCTGCAGGAGTTAGTGTGTGTTGTGTGACTCCAGCACAGCACAGAATGCACCTGTATCTGCCCTTCTATACTGGTGTTATCTATTAATACAGCCATCTGCAGGAGTTAGTGTGTGTTGTGTGACTCCAGCACAGCACAGTATACACCTGCACCTGTATCTGCCTTTTGCTGGTGTTATCTATTAATACAGTCATCTGCAGGAGTTAGTGGGTGTTGTGTGCCTCCAGCACAATATACACTACCCAATTGCTGGTTTTCCCATCTCCCTGCAGGCCATTGCAATGTCTGGAAGGCCAACAAGGAGAGGCAGACAGACACGAGCCAATAAAAAGAGGGCAAGCAGGCTCTGTATCTAGAGACAACAGTGCTGGTCATGGACGCGGTGCATCGTCATCAGCACGTGGACATGGGACACGCTTGTCCTTATTTTCGACAGCTGGACATGTTGAACCGCATCATGCCTAAGACTTGGTAGAGTGGATGACTAAGCCCTCCTCATCCTCCTCATCATCATCTCTCACCCGGGCTCAGGGTACTGACAAAGCAGCTGCCAATGCATACTCTTCCCTCGTCTCAATGTCATCAGTCACTCCTTCCCTAGACCCACCATGTCCTCCTGAGGAGTCCCCCGAACTGTTTGAGCACAGTGTTGGGTACATGCTCCAGGGAAGATGCCCAGCGTTTTGAAGGCTCTGATGATGATACCCAGCTAGAGGAAGGCAGTAGCGTGAGCGCAGAGAGAGGGGATGCTCAAGGACAGCAATCTGGCATTCATGTTCCACCAGCTGCAGCATACTGCCAGGTTTGCTCCAGTGGTGAATAGGGAGGGGATGATAAGGTCACTGACTCCACATGGGTGCCTGATCGGAGAGAGGAGGAGGAGGCACATCTCCAATGAGGCAGGATGCCCTCCGGGGGCCAGCTTAAGGGCAGCACACCGACTGAATCACACCGCAGAGCTCCGCCTGTGCAGGGCGCTGCCTCTGCGCGTTATTACAAAAGTTCTTTGGTGTGGGCCTTTTTTGAAACGAGTGCATCAGATCGCACCACTGCTATTTGCAACATATGTCTCAAGCGTATCTCGCATGGCCAAAACATCAGCCGCTTGGGCACCACAAGCACGACCAGACATATGTTGACCTGCCATGCAGCTCGTTGGCAAGCGTACCTTAAAGACCCACACCAAAGAACCAAAGCGGACCTCTCCTTGCTCCTCATCATCTGGGATCTCCAACCCCACTATACCTTCAGTCTTCTCTGAAAGCTGCACTGAGAGGAATGAAGGTGTATAATTAGGTGTGTCACAGCCAAGTACTTGCGGGCACTCTGCTAGCAGTACTCCGATTGTACCAGGCAAATTTCCCTGCCCCAGCTGCTGGACCGTCAAAAGAAGTTCACTCCCAGCCATCCACATGCCCAGCGGTAGAATGCTAGCTTGGCTAAATTGCTAACACTCCAACTGCTGCCTTTTCAGTTGGTAGACTTGGCCCCCTTCCGTGAGTTTGTGCAATGTGCGGTTCCTCAGTGGCAAGTTCCCAAACGTCAGCAGTAAGGTGCATATTACTGCTGATTCATGGTCCAGCAGGCATGGACATGGATGTTACCTATCTTTCACGGCCCATTGGGTCACTGTTTTGGCAGCTGGGAAGGATGCAGGACAAGGTGCAGTAGTGTTGGAGGTTGTTCCACCACCACGCCTCCAAAATGCTACTACTGGTTGTGACACACCTCTCTCCTCCACCCCCTCCTCTTCTTCTTCCTCCATGGCCTCTTCCTGTCCTTTGTCCTCGGAATCAGCGGTGCTCAGTAGGCGTTTAAGGGGCTACGCAAGTACGCAGGCAAGAAGATGCCATACTGTGCTTGCACTGGTGTGTTTGGGGGACAGGAGCCACACTGGGGCAGAGGTTCTGTCAGCTCTGCAGGGGCAGGCTGAGAGGTGGTTGACGCCACGCCAGCTTAAGGCAGGAATGGTGGTTTGCGACAATGGCACCAACCTCCTCTCCGCCTTGCGACAGGGACAACTGACCCATGTGCCCTGTATGGCTCACGTCCTTAACCTGGTGGTGCAGCGGTTCTTGGGCAGGTACCCAGGCTTATAGGATGTCTTGAGGCAGGCCAGGAAAGTCTGTGTGCATTTCCGCTGATCATATAATGCCAGTGCTCGGCTGCAAAAGGAGTTGAACCTGCCCAAGAACCGCCTTATATGTGACATGCCCACCAGGTGGAACTCAAGGTTGGCCATGCTGCAGCGACTGCACACGCAGCAAAGGGCCATCAATGAGTACCTGTGTGACTACGGCACCAGGACAGGGTCAGGGGAGCTTGGATTTTTTTCACCACGCCAGTGGAGCATGATCAGGGATGCATGCACTGTTCTGTCACCATTTGAGGAGGCCACGAGGATGGTGAGCAGTGACAGTGCATGCATCAGTGACACTGTCCCTCTAGTCTTCCTGTTGGAGCATACGCTGCATGGAATAATATACAGGGCACTTGAGGCAGAACAGAGGCAGGAAGACGAGGACTTCCTTGCCTTTCAAGGCCCCCTTTATCCAGACAGTGTTCCTTCTCTCCAACCGATCACACAGGAAGAGGTGGAGGAGGATTGTGTCAGCATGGAGGTGGAGCCTGGCACTCAGCATCAGCAGCAGCAGTCTTTTAGGGATTTACAGTCCCAAGAAACCGGTGGACTTGTACATGGCTGGGAGGAGGTGGCTGCGGATGATGTCATCCTTAGTGACCCAGAAGACTCTAGACCGAATGCCTCAGCTAACCTACGTTGCATGGCCTCCCTGATCCTGCAAAGCCTGCGGAAGGATCCTCGTATTCTTCGGATCAAGGAGAGGGACCATTACTGGCTGGTCACTCTCCTTGATCCACGGTACAAGGGTAAGGTTGCAGACCTTACCTTGCCATTGCAGAGGGAGCAGAGGATGAGACATCTCCGGGAGGCCTTGCAGAAAGGTCTGTGCAACGCGTTCCCAGAGACTGGAAGGTTACAAACTCCTGGTCCTGGACAACGAGTTGCTGATGCTTCAGTCAGTAGCAGAAGGAGCGGTGGAGGAGGTGGACGTCTGACTGATGCGTTCAGACAATTTTTTAGTCCGCAGCCCTAAGGTATGATCGGTTCCATCAACCATCGCCAGCGTCTGATATACATGGTGCAGGAATACCTAGGGGCAAGGTCAGACATGGACACCTTTCCCACCGAAAATCCTCTGGCTTACTGGGTCTTGAGGATGGATCACTGGCCAGAGCTTGCACAGTATGCAATTGAGCTACTGGGCTGTCCTGCATCCAGCATTCTTTCGGAACGCACATTCAGCGCTGCTGGAGGCTTTGTCACCGAATGCGCCTGTCCACCAAATCGGTTGAGCGACTGAGCTTCATGAAGATGAATCAGTCTTGGATCACCACCAGCTACCAGGCACCTGAAGCTGATGTAACAGAATAATTTATTTTGAAATGTCACATCCCTTCAAGACTGCCTATGCTGATGCTGAGTGACTGTCCTTTTATGTTGACTGACTATCCTCTTCCTCCTCAATGATCCTGGCGATAGCTTGGAAGAACATTTTTGTTTCTGGGTGCCACCACCAGTGGCTAAGGCCCAATTTTTCAGCCCCTGTTTAACAGGGACATGCAATTACAATTTTTTATGCAATGCTTTGCAACAGGTCTCATTGCTGTGCTCCAAGTACAGTACCTGTGAGGGGTTGCAGTGTTGTGGCACCAGCACCATTGCCTAAGGCCCAATTTTTCAGCCCCTGTTCAACAGGGGCGTGTAATTACAAATCTTGATCTAATAATTCACAGCAGGGCCCATTCCTGCGCCCACCAAGAGTAACTGCGAGGGCTTACAGTGTTGTAGCACGAGCAACATCTAAGGGGCAAATTTCTGCAGAGTATATACGGCAGGCCCCTACTTTCAAAAATCCAACTTACAAACGACTCCTACTTGCAAACGGAAGGAGACAACAGGAAGTGAGAGGAAATCTACCCCTAGGAAGGGAAATTCTATCCTGTTAGATTTAATATGGGAAAAAGGTGTCTCCTCTCTACTGATGCTTTATCACCAATCCTTGTTTCAATAAAAAACCCCACTTTTCCAAAAACATTTGTCATTGGGACGGAAAGTGAGGTGAAATGTTCTGAACAGGTGCACAGACAGCAAAACAAATGTTACAGGGGTGATAACCCTTCCCTATGTTCTCCAAAAATTTACCTGTTCAAAATTACAAACAGATTCTACTTAAGAACAAACCTACAGTCCCTGTCTTGTTTGCACCGCCTGTATACTGCTGTTCAGAGTATATAGGGTTTTAGGTATAGGGTTTTATTTTGGGTGCAGGGTTCCCCTTAATATCCATGCAAAGGGGCTGGTAATGGGGGGGGGGGGGGGGGGTTATGGGGTAGCCATGCCATTTTTCTCAAAGATTTTCATCCATATTGCCAGGACAAGACATTAAAGCTGCAAGCAGTTTTAAATGGCTTTTTTTACTTTACAAATGTCATTTTGTGCAGGGACAGTTCTAAACACGGGAAACACATGACACTTCACAGGCATACTTTAGACACCCCCCAGGTACCATATTTAAAGGAATATTTCAATTTTTTTCACTTTATGCATCATTAAAATGACTGCTCCAGAAAAAACATCAGTTTTTAAAACTTCTTTTTGCATTGATACATGTCCCCTGGGGCAGGACCCGGGTCCCCAAACCTTTTTTTTAGGACAATAACATGCATATTGGCCCTTATAATTAGCACTTTCGAACGTTCGTGTCCATTGTAATTAATAGGGTTCTAACGTTCGTGCAAACTTTCGGTCCGTTCGCAGGTTCTGGTGCGAACCGAACCGGGGGGGTGTTCGGCTCATCCCTATTAATGACCCACCTGTAATGATCTCTGTAGGAGTGTCCTCCTCTATAAATGTCCCTGTTATTCCATCCTCCTCCATAGACTGCTGATCATCCCTCACATACCTCTCTTCTTCTTCTGCTTTAACCTCAAATTCTATATCGATTGGATCTCCACTCTAAATCAAGAAAATGAAAGTGAATATCATCTGTAAACAATAAGATTTATTATTGTGACATCACATAAAAAATCCACATATTGTCTCTATAACTGTGTTTTATAACCTCCGTCTCACCAACCTTGTAACAGTGGGGGATGGTGCGATCTTCCTGTGTGGAATCCCGGGAATACAGAGGACGGGGACATCTCTCTGGTGGGTTCCTGGTATTTGGTGGCTCCATCATATCCTTGTGTCCTTCTGAAAACTCCTCCATCACTCCATACTCCTCATCCTCCTCTTTATACTCTTCTTTAACATCAATATTATCACCCCCGAGGTTTCCACTCTGAATATATAATAAAACATTCATTGTAACAATCATGCTGTGTATAAATCAGAACTACCAATAATTGTCAATCATCTACCTGATGATGGTGGGGGATGGTGTGATCTTCCTGTGTGGAATCCCGGGAATACAGAGGACGGGGACATCTCTCTGGTGGGTTTCTGTAGCTGGATGACTCCACCATGGTGTCCTGGTACAGATCTTTGTGTTCTTTTAAAAACTCTGACTTCTCCATCACCCCATCCTCATCATCCTCCTCTTTTATCTCTTCTTTAACCTCAACTTTAGAATCTCTCAGGTTTCCACTCTGAATATATAATAAAAATGACATCAATGGTAACAATGCAGATAATGTACAGATCCTAATGATACTATCAGTGATTGTTCCTCATCTACCTGATGATGGTGGGGGATGGTGTGACCTTCCTGTGTGGAATCCCGGGAATACAGAGGACGGGGACATCTCTCTGGTGGGTTCCCATTACTGGATCCATCTGTAGGAAACACACACACTGACTGAATACATTGTTTCTATGTGTTTATCAGATGATGGGGGATCTAGGTGGACCCTCCGTACTGCTCTCTCCTTTACAATAAAGTCTCCTCTTACCCGGTGATGTGAGGGGCGGCTGATTGTCCATCATGACGTCCTTGTAGAGATCCTTGTGTCCTTCTAAATACTCCCACTCCTCCATGGAGAAATAGACAGTGACATCCTGACACCTTATAGGAACCTGACACACACAATGATACAGTCACCATCCAGACACATCCCTTGTCTGTTACTGGATAATGTCCCAGAATTCCCAGCACCGCTCACCTCTCCTCCATCATCTCTCTGGTGACTTCTAGAATCTTCTTTGTATTTCTCTATTCTATCAGGGAGGGAGGTGGAGGCAATGTGATGGTCATATGATCTTCAGACTTCACAGGAGGAAAACTATAGATCTGAACACAAATAGTAAAATCAAATGATATTCCCAGAATCCTCCTCACCATTCAGGTCTCCATTTTATTAAAGTCCCACTTCAGACTGAGGTATAATTTACCCACACAGGACCCCCACACTATGCAAGTTAAATACAAAAAAGAAACAGCACTTAAAATGCCTCATCCGTAAATTTGTGAAGAAATAAAGAAAAAGAATTCCAAAAAAGGAAAACCTGTGGTCGGACTTTAAAGGCAAAAATATTAGCATTTATTGAAATATATATATAATAGAAACAACAGGGACATGAAAGAAACATCAATAAAAATCATATATACAAAAAACAATCTATATATCATATGAGCCCTAATGCGTCTACGCATTTCGTTGTACACTTCTTCAGGACACATTTGGGGTTCAGTAGTTGCAAAGACAAAGGGGTCTCACTTGCAAAAAGAATCACATATTAATCAATCAGTGATCGAAAAAGTAATTTCCAACAAAGGGAAAAAGCAAGGTGGCACAATGAGGTCAGAGCGAATTACCAGGCAAACAACACCCAGGAACCACCTGTAAATCAATGATCACGAGTGTCTAGGTATGATACTTTCAAACAGGGGAGTGTCCTGCTCTCTCCCAGGGGATTTTTGTTACATTTCCGTATCTTTATCTATCTTGGATGATAACAGCCCAGATCTGGATTCAAATTTCTTATTCTGTGGCTACCTCTGACTGAGGGATTCCTATATTCTCTGATATGAACAATCTATGGTTATATCCGGTCTTCTATGAGTATTCACTTTGATACAGCATCACCTGTTTGAAAGTATCATACCTAGACACTGGTGATCATCGATTTACAGGTGGTTCCTGTTTGTTTGCCTGGTGATTCGCTCTGACCTCATTGCGCCACCTTGCTTTTTCCCTTTGCTGGAAATTACTTTTTTGATCACTGATTAATTAATATGTGATTCTTTTTGCAAGTGAGACCCCTTTCTCTTCTTTGCAACTACTGAACCCCAAATGTGTCCTGAAGAAGTGTACAACAAAACGCGTAGACGCATTAGGGCTCATATGATATATAGTAAATTGTTTTTTGTATATGATTTTTATCAATGTTTCTTTCCTGTCCCTGTCGTTTGTATTATATATATATATATATATATATATATATATATATATATATATATATATATATATACTGTATGTCAATAAATGCTAATATTTTTGTATATTTCTACTGTTTGTTGTGCCTTTAAAGTCTAACAACAGGTTTTCATTTTTTGGAATTCTTTTTCTATGCAAGTTAAAGGTTTGTTGCAGGCATTCTGATATCATTACATACAACGCAGGGCCAACAGTCTTTGCTAGAAAGGATTCCAAGGGTCTGCCCACATCCTAAGAGCATCAGAAAAATCTAGATGGAGGGACATTGGGAGGAGGAGCTGTGAGGTCAGTGTGATGTCATAGGACATATAGACTCTGGATGGAGGGACATTGGGAGGAGGAGCTGTGAGGTCAGTGTGATGTCATAGGACATATAGACTCTGGATGGAGGGAGAGGAGATTGAGGAGGAGGAGCTGTGAGGTCAGTGTGATGTCATAGGACATATAGACTCTGGATGGAGGGACATTTTGTTGGGGGGATTTGAGGGGTCCTCTATATGAGGCTCCTGTACAAACCAAATCATTGTTCCTGGGTGCGTCCTTCCTCTCCTAAACTGAAGAGTGAACTTTGACCTTTACCATACAGAAATCTGTCAGGAATCTGTGAAAGTAAGCTCTCATGTGATCAGGTGACGTGCGGAGGAACAGAGTGTAAATAGCAGACAATTTTCTCCAGAGCTCCTAATGGTGGGGATGGATTTTGCTGAGTGCTGGTGCCAAGTTTCCACCCCCCAGGATCACTGCAGGTGTGGAGAAAAGCTGTGTAAGAGGATATGGAGGAGAGATGAGGAGGAGATCCAGGAATCAGGATAAAGGTCAGGACAAGCAACAGACGAGCGCATCCAAGAGATGAAGCCGGGGTCACTACACAGAAAATCAATCCAAGGAAACAACAGGCAGGACGAGGAATAGCAAGAAGGAGCTCAGAGACAAATGAGAACTTATGGTGACCATAGAGACATGGAAATTCAGCTGGTTCAGCAGGGATCGGTCACATTTCCATCCATGTGTGGTCACTGCCGGATAAAAGTCACTCGATCAGCGGCTGCAGCCAATAGCTTCATCACTGATCTGTGTATTCTGAGAGCGGAGGAGCGCCCCCCATTGTCAGAATACAATAGTGCAGCGGGGAGGATTCCCCCATCCCCCTCCAATGTGTGGATGGGGGAATCACTTCAGTTTTTTCCTCTCATCCCGCTGGCTGAATGATAAAACTGAACCATGTATGGCCAGCTTTGGAGGGAAGAAATATTAATCATCAACTGATCCCCCTGAAGGGGTTAATCTACATATTACCTCCTCTGCCGACAGATCCAGCAACGTCTCTAAGTCCTTCCAAATGGAATGTCCTTTGTCTTCTCAGTATCTGACATCACTTCCTGTCTGTACCTGACATCACTTCCTGTCTGTATTCCATAGAGACGTCCTGTCTGGGTAGAAGTGAGATCACCGCCTTGTGGAGCCCAGAGGAGCTGCAGCTGAAAAAACGTCTCGTAGTGTGAACACGGCTGTTTCATGTATAGAAATGAAGACACTGCAAGCTGTTTGAGGAGTCTTTTTAAATTTTATTACAGTAACAGCAAACACAGAACAGGAAACAGGAAGTACAAGCAATGCAATATTACCATAGAGTCACTGTATTTGTATAGTAACTCTGTAACACTGGCCTTGTGCTGTGTGTGTATGTACTGTATATCCTTCCTCTTTTTCTCCTCCCTTAGTGTGTCTGAAGAGGCGGAGCTCTGAGTGTGTATGAAGAGGCGGAGCTTCTGAGTGTGTATGATGAATCGTAGCCCTTATTGTGTATGAAGAGGCGGAGCCCTGAGTGTGCATAAAGAGGCGGAGCTCTGAGTGTGTATGAAGAGGCGGAGCCCTGAGTGTGTATGAAGAGGCGGAGCTCTGAGTGTGTATGAAGAGGCGGAGCCCTGAGTGTGTATGAAGAGGCGGAGCCGGAGCTATGAGTGTGTATGAAGGGGTGGAGCTCCTGAGTCCGTATGATGAGGCGGAGCTCCTGAGTGTGTATGATGAATCGGAGCCCTGAGTGTGTATGAAGAGGCGGAGCTGAGTGTGTATGAAGAGGCGGAGCTCCTAGTGTGTATGAAGGGGTGGAGCTCCTGAGTCCGTATGATGAGGCGGAGCTCCTGAGTGTGTATGATGAATCGGAGCCCTGAGTGTGTATGAAAAGGCGGAGCTCTGAGTGTGTATGAAGAGGCGGAGCTCCTGAGTGTGTATGAAGAGGCGGAGCTCCTGAGTGTGTATTAAGAGGCGGAGCCCTGAGTGTGTATGAAGAGGCGGAGCTCTGAGTGTGTATAAAGAGGCGCAGCTCTGAGTGTGTATGAAGTGGTGGAGCTCCTGAGTGTGTATAATGAAGCGGAGCTCCTGAGTGTGTATGAAGAGGCAAAGCTCTGAGTGTGTGTAAAGAGGAGGAGCCCTGAGTGTGTATGAAGAGGAGGAGCTCTGAGTGTGTGTAAAGAGGCGGAGCTCTGAGTGTGTATGAAGAGGCGGAGCTCTGAGTGTGTATGAAGAGGCGGAGCTCTGAGTGTGTATGAAGAGGCGGAGCTCTGAGTGTGTATGAAGAGGCGGAGCTCTGAGTGTGTATGAAGAGGCGGAGCTCTGAGTGTGTATGAAGAGGCGGAGCACTGAGTGTGTATGAAGAGGCGGAGCTCTGAGTGTGTATGAAGAGGCGGAGCTCTGAGTGTGTATGAAGAGGCTGAGTGTGTATGAAGAGCTCTGAGTGTGTATGAAGAGGCGGAGCTCTGAGTGTGTATGAAGAGGCGGAGCTCTGAGTGCGTATGAAGAGGCAGAGCTCTGAGTGTGTATGAAGAGGCGGAGCTCTGAGTGTGTATGAAGAGGCGGAGCTCTGAGTGTGTTTGAAGAGGCGGAGCCCTGAGTGTGTATGAAGAGGTGGAGCTCTGAGTGTGTATGAAGAGGCGGAGCTCCTGCTGGAACAGCGGTCAGAGGAGGAGGAGTCTAGGAGGGAGACTGACAGAAAGCGCAGCAGACTTGCAGGAGTGAGCGAGAAGGATCCAATTCCTTTGCCATCGGAGGTGAGGAGAGTGTGAAGGATGTTGGTGACTCTGGTAGATGAAAAGCTGGGAGTCATATTGCTCTGGTGAGTGGGGAAGCACCACTAAGGGGGCGCCCTCACCATCACGTGTGTAAGAGGTGGAAGAAGGCGTGGCTACACTACAGCTGGCACAGTTTGGAGCACCGAGAACTTTACACCTTATCAACTTTTCATTGATTGGTGGATTTTTTTTTTTTTATATAAGTTCATTGAAATAGATGCAAAGTGGAAGCAGTGGACTCGCAGAGAACATTATATTGAGCACAAAATATTGTATGATTACATTATTTTTTTCACAGGTTTCTACTTTACTATAGCAGCAAACATTATGAGATTAAAGAAGTAGGTGCAAAGTGGAAGCAGTGGATCTGCAGGGAACAGCATCTTGAGCACAAAGCACTTTATGTTGTATATGAATTTGCACATTGATCAGTTTACTTCATTTATTGATAAACACCATAAGATCAGGGAAGTAGGTGTAAAGTGGAAGCAGTAGATCTGCAGAGAATATTATTTGAGCCCCTAGCACTTTATATATGAATGTCTCCACATATTTTAGTGTATTTGTGATGATTTATGTGCACACACAATAGGACAGCGCTGTGACACATAATGCTCCTCTAGGTGATAAAGGGAATACTTACCTTTGTTACAGCAGCAGTCCGGTATAAGTTATTTCTGTAGGTATTTGAGTTGTTACACATAGCGCAGGTTTTATTCTATTTATATTGGTGACATAATTGCCCAAATCTGGGGATCAGGAGCCATTTCCACCCTTTACTCTCGGCTGGGGCTCTTTGTATCCATATAACAGATGTTCTACATGACTAAATCTGACATCAATTTTACTGCAAAATCAAAGGGGCCAAAATTCCCCCCCCCCCCAAGCAGTAATATATTTCTATCCCCCTTGGTGGGAGTGGAGATGACCCCATCTATAAGGATATACAGTACATACACACACAGCACAAGGCCGTGTTCACACTACCAGACGTTTCTGCAGTTCCTCTCATCTCCACAAGGTGGTGATCTCACTTCTACCAAGACAGGAAGTCTCTATGGAAGACAGGAAGTGATGTCAGGTACAGACAGGAAGTTCCGGGTGAGAGGTGAGTCAGGAGGAAGTAGAGAGGAGACGTTGCTGGAAGTGGCAGCAGACGAGGTAATAAGATCTTATTTTCTATTTACACCCAGTAACCCCCCCGTCATGTCCGTCCTCTTCCTCCATAGTCACTGTGATGTCTTTTATCTCCAGCAGATGATGATACGCACATATATAGTGTGGATATGAAGATTAACCCCTTCAGGGGGATCAGCTGCTGACTTTTAATAAATGACACTTACCTGTCCCAGGGTCCAGCGATGTCGGCAGCCAAAGCCGCACAATCGATCAGTTCTCGGCTGCTGCCGCCGCCACCATTCTCATTGAGGGAATCAGGAAGTGAAGCATTGCGGCTTCACTTTCCGGTTCCCTAGTGCACATTGTAAGTGGTCCCCGCTATCTCCTGGGACCTGTGTGTTTCCCCGGAGACAGCGGGGGGTGCGGGAAGGGGCATGACTCTGGCGGGAGTCTATTCCTGGAAGTGGGTGCAGATACCTGTATTAGACAGGTATCTGCACCCCCCCCCCCCCCCTGAAAGGTGCCAATTGTGGCACCGGAGGGGGGGGGGAGGAATCAGATGAGCGGAAGTTCCACTTTTCGGTGCTTTAATATATCTTCCTTCCAAAGCTGGCCATACATGGTTCAGTTTTATTGTTCATCCAGAGGGATGAGAGAAAAAAACTGAAGTGATTCCCCCATCCACACATTGGAGGGGGATGGGGGAATCCTCCCCGCTGCACTATTGTATTCCTCCCCTCCCCCTCATCTCCTTCATTATGTAAGTCATGCTGAGATAATCTCCCATTGGCTGAGCAATATTCTCATTTGTCTCTGAGCTCCTTCTTGCTATTCCTCGTCCTGCCTGTTGTTTCCTTGGATTGATTTTCTGTGTAGTGACCCCGGCTTCATCTCTTGGATGCGCTCGTCTGTTGCTTGTCCTGACCTTTATCCTGATTCCTGGATCTCCTCCTCCTCTCACACCCAACATAGAGAATGGAATTTGTGATCCAGAAGGCCACATTTTACGAGACTCCCGGACCCCAAGAATCATAGTGAACACTAAACTGTCCAGATTAAATATTTTTCCACCATAGTGCTTAACCACTTCAGCCCCGGAAGGATTTACCCCCTTAATGACCAGGCCGTTTTTTGCCATTCGGCACTGCGTCGCTTTTTAACTGACAATTGCGCGGTCGTGCGACGTTGTACCCAAACAAAATTGACAACCATTTTTCCCCACAAATAGAACTTTCTTTTGGTGGTATTTGATCACCTCTGCGTCTTTTTTTCACAAAGAGCGACAATTTTGAAAAAACAAAACAATTTTTCTTTTACTTTTTGCTATAATACATATCCCAAAAAAAATATAAAAAAACGAATGTATTCCTCAGTTTAGGCCGATATATTCTTCTAAATATTTTTGGTAAAAAAAAAAAAATCGCAACGGGCGTATATTGATTGGTTTGCGCAAAAGTTATCGCCTCTACAAAATAGGGGATAGATTTCGGGACCTTTTATTCATTTTTTATTGCTTTTACTACTAATGACGGCGATCTGCAATTTTTTTAACGGGACTGCGACATTGCGGTGGAGAAATCTGACCCCAAATGACACTTTTTGGGGAGCAGTGACATTATTACGTTGATCAGAGCTATGAAAATGTACTGATCAATGTAAAAATGACACTGGCAGGGAAGGGGTTAACACTAGGGGGCGATCAAGGGGTTAATATAAAGTGTATAATAACAATCTAAAGTGCAACAATTATAACAAATAAAAATAATAATAAATAACCACCACACACATTTTACACAGTTCTATTATTATACGGGAGGTACAGTGGTGTAGTGGGTAGCGCTCTCGCCTAGCAGTAAAAGTTGCTGTAGTGTCGCTGGTTCGAATCCCAACCCCCGACACTCCCTGCCTGCAGTTTGCATGTTCTCCCTGTGCCGGCGTGTGTTTCCTCCCACACTCCAAAGACATGTTGGTAGACAGGTGCGCCGTCAATAAATTTGTTTTGTATTAAAATGAATTTGTATTTTGTAATTCGTGTCTAAAATTCAATTCGGATTCGTACGAAATACGAATTTGCATTAGGTTTGTTCGCTATGAATTTATCATTGAGGGACCCCCCCATTCCTGTGCTGTGATGACTTCCTGGGTTTTTTAACTTCATCATAACGAATAATCGCAATTAACGAACATTCTTATTTTGTCCGATTCTGAATCTCCCATCTCCCATCTACCAGTACCAGTGTCCCACTCCCATATTATAAAAGGTAATTTTCCCAACCCCCCACTCAGCAGCAGAAGAAAACCTCTGATTGGTCGACAAAACACCAGTCACGTTTCCGTTGTAACGGAATTTGGATAAGAAATTCGTATACAAAATTTCGTATTTCATACAAAATTCGGAAGCATAGCAATTCGTATTTCGGATCCTCCCAAATGTACAAATTTACAGAAATTCGTATGAATTTTCGATTCGTACAAAACTAATCGCACATGTCTCCATGTTGGTAGGTTAATTAGATGTTGTCTAAATTGGCCCTAGTGTATGAATGTGAGTTGGGGACCTTAGATTGTAAGAGGGTAGGGGCCGATGTGAATGTACAATGTATATGTAAAGCGCTGCGTAAATTGATGGCGCTATATAAGTACCTTAAATAATAATAATAATAATAATAAATAATTGTGCAGCGCTGTATAACCTATATATCATTCTTTGAAACACCAATAAATAAAATGGAAATAACTAAATGCAATATTCCCAACAGTGTATTCTTATATACGTAATTAAAAGCACAGGGCAAGCAGTCCATATATATAAGATTTCATGTGTTAAATAACATCAGTGTTGATAGAGAACTAGTTTATATCAAACAGTGTGTGAGACCATCCCCCGCTGTGCTCATCCATCCTCACTGGGACCAGCATCATGTGCACACCCCCACCAGACAGATTCAGTGTGTGAGACCATCCCCCGCTGCAGAGCCGTCTTTTTGCATGTGTACACTGGGCAGCTGCCCGGGGGTCACACCTGTCCAGCGACTCCAGCCAAGGCCGGACTGGCCTACCGGGATACCAGGAAATTTCCCAGTAGGCCATCTGCCTTGGGGCAGCTTTGAGTTGTGGCTTTAGTGCTCCGCTCTTTTCATCTCTCCTCCTCCTGTGTATCACGGAGCTGGCTGGGTCTGTGTTCGACGGCCGCGCTGTAACAAGGTCCCGCCCTCCTAGATCGGCTTGTGTAATTGTAGATTGAATCAGTGTTCCGTCTATCACACGAGCCGGTCTAGGGGGCGGGACCTTGTTACAGCGCGGCCGCCGAACACAGACCCACCCAGCTCCATGATACACAGGAGGAGATGCCCGATGTGGGTGTGTTACCAGGCAATGGTGAGTCTGTATTAATTGACACAGTGAGGCTGCATTCATGGGCAGTGAGGCTGTATTCATGGGCACAGTGAGGCTGCAATGGTGGGTACAGTGAGGCTGCATTCACGGGAACAGTGGGACTGTATTCATGGGCACAGTGAGGCTGCAATGGTGGGCACAGTGAGGCTGCATTCACGGGAACAGTGAGACTGCACTCACGGGCACAGTGAGGCTGAAATGGTGGGCACAGTGATGCTGCATTCATGGGCACAGTGAGGCTGCATGCATGGGCACAGTGAGACTGCAATGGTGGGTACAGTGAGGCTGCATTCGTGGGTACAGTGAGGCTGCAATCGTGGGTACAGTGAGGCTGCATTCATGGGCCCAGTGAGGCTGCAATGGTGGGCCCAGGGAGGCTGCAATGGTGGGCACAGTGATACTGCAATGGTGAGCACAGCGAGGCTGCATTCACGGGCCCAGTGTTGCTGCAATGGTGGGCCCAGTGAGGCTGCAATGGTGGGCACAGTGAGGCTGCATTGGTGGGCACAGTGAGGCTGCAATGGTGGGCACAGTGAGGCTGCATTCACGGGCACAGTGAGGCTGCAATGGTGGGCACAGTGAGGCTGCATTCACAGGCTCAGTGAGGCTGCATTCACATGCACAGTGAGGCTGCATTCATGGGCACAGTGAGGCTGCATTCATGGGCACAGTAAAGCTTCATTTGATGGGCAATCGTGCGTGATTGTGTAGACAGAGCCCAGTGCATTGTATTACCCGGGGGCCTATAATGCTCTTTAGATGGCACTGCCCCGCTGTGCTCATCCGTCCTCACTGGGACCAGTATCATCTGCACACCACCACCAGCCAGATTGCCGGCTCACCTCACAGGTGAGTATAAAAAAAATCAAATAATGGTCACTCTTTTTCTCCCTCACAATCTCTCTCATCCACGCCAAAACAGCCGATCCTCCTACGCTCTCCCCACTGGGTGTTTTTGCTGATAACTTCACATAGATTTCATTCAGGAAACTCTCTCCTTCTCTGTCCGCCTACAGCTCAGCTCCGCTTCTCTCAAATCCCTTATTGACATGTAATCACAAACATAGACTCCATAGTGATCTCTTCTTGTTACTTTATGAAAACAGCCCCAAAACAGGGACACTTACAAGATCAAAGATTTAAAACTGCATATGTCTTAACTATGTTCCCTCAGCGTGTTCTAACTGTAGGGGGGATGGGCTACCAGTGAAATGACAGAGATCACTTTTCCCGATCACTAGAAACAATAGATCTCTGACATGTCACTAGGCAGAACGGGGAATGCCTTCTTTACATTCTGCCTGTGTACAAGGCAATCGCGGGTCGCCGGCAGAGATCTAATCCACCTTACCCGCAGACACGCTCCCACAATGTGCAGGAACGGCGATTTGCTCAGAAGAGCCAACCTGACGGTCGGTCGGCAACTAGTTAAATACATACTGACCTTCATATTACCTCCTGATATCCTCATCCCATTATTGTACAACCAATACAGATAATTCTCTGTTATCTGTCTACAGGGAAACCTTCATAGATGACGGCACCAATGAGGATGGAGGAGGACCAGAGTCACATGACTGAGAAGATACTAAACCTCACCCTGGAGATCATATACCTGCTGACCGGAGAGGTGAGGAGGATTCTGGGAGGTCACATGACATCACTCTTATCTCTATTAATAAAACACAGACCTGACCGGAGAGGTGAGGAGGATTCTGGGAGGTCACATGACATCACTCTTATCTCTATTAATAAAACACAGACCTGACAGGAGAGGTGAGGAGGATTCTGGGAGGTCACATGACATCACTTTTATCTCTATTAATAAAACACAGACCTGACCGGAGAGGTGAGGAGGATTCTGGGATTCTAATATGATATTCCTATTGGTTCCTCAATACAGAGATTTCCTCTTGTGAAGTCCGGTGATCATATGACCATCACAGTGCCTCTATGTGACTCCCTAAAACCTGAGAGTCACAACATGGAGAAGATTCTAGAAGTCACCAAGAAGATGATGGAGCTGCTGACAGGAGAGGTGAGCGGTGCTGGGAATTCTGGGATATTATCCAGTAACAGACAAGGGATGTGTCTGGATGGTGACTGTATTATTGTGTGTGTCAGGTTCCTATAAGGTGTCAGGATGTCACTGTCTATTTCTCCATGGAGGAGTGGGAGTATTTAGAAGGACACCAGGATCTCTACAAGGACGTCATGATGGACAATCAGCCGCCCCTCACATCACCGGGTAAGAGGAGACTTTATTGTAAAGGAGAGAGCAGTACGGAGGCTCCACCTAGATCCCCCATCATCTGATAAACACATAGAAACAATGTATTCAGTCAGTGTGTGTGTTTCCTACAGATGGATCCAGTAATGGGAACCCACCAGAGAGATGTCCCCGTCCTCTGTATTCCTGGGATTCCACACAGGAAGATCACACCATCCCTCACTGTTACAAGGTTGGTGGGATGGAGCATCTACAACATGGACTCCTAGAGATGATGTGTGGAATTTTTATGTGATGTCATAATAATAAATCCTATTGTTTACAGATGATATTCACTTTAATTTTCTTGATTTAGAGTGGACTCCTAGGAGGATGAGGAGTATGGAGTGATGGAGGAGTTTTCAGAAGGACACAAGGATATATGGAGCCACCAAATACCAGGAACCCACCAGAGAGATGTCCCCATCCTCTGTATTCCCGGGATTCCACACAGGAAGATCACACCATCCCCCACTGTTACAAGGTTGGTGGGATGGAGCATCTAGAACATGGACTCCTAGAGATGATGTGTGGATTTTTTATGTGATGTCACAATAATAAATCCTATTGTTTACAGATGATATTCACTTTAATTTTCTTGATTTAGAGTGGAGATCCAATCGATATAGAATTTGAGGTTAAATCAGAAGAAGAAGAGAGGTATGTGAGGGATGATCAGCAGTCTATGGAGGAGATCAGCACAGGTGGGTCATTAACACTAAATACATTCCTCCATCCATACTGCTCACTGATTGGTCCAGAGTAGGGCGGGGACTGGGACCTCTGTAACTTGTCTCATGTAAACATTTAATCCTCCACTGATTACTGAATACCAATATTATGAGTCCTGACCCTTACACTAAATTATTTATATTTTACATTACATACTCCTGACACCTGCACTTTATAGTCTATGTTGTACATTACATCATTCTGATACTATATAGTTCTATCTGTTGTATCTTATACAATATGTTGTACATTACATAGTCCTGACTTCTGCTCTCTCCCCTCTACCCACTGCTATATATACACATAATATGGATTCTCTTTTGTTACACCCATTTCCTACCAGCTGGACATTTTATATCTGATGATTTGATTGGAGCACAGCAGGAACCAATCAGCTCATGTCTAGTAATAATCTTTGTATTTCTATTTTAGTAGATGGACGGGAGATGAGGAAAACCTCAGAGGATTGTCTCACTTTGTCTCCAGACTGTAAAGTAGAAGATGAGGACATCACACAGTATAGTCCAGGAGAAAACCCGACTACCTCAAATGTCCATCCGGCACCACACAGTGTAGATGGACCATCGTATTCCTCTTATCCTGAGGAACCTCAGACTGTGCGGGACGGGGCCGTCCTTCCAACAGAGAAGAGATTTTCCTGTACTGAGTGCGGGAAGTGTTTCCATTTTAAATCCCATCTCCATGTGCATATAAGATCTCACACAGGGGAGAAGCCGTATTCCTGTCCTGAGTGTGGGAAATGTTTTTCACAGAAGTTCAATCTAGACACACATCAGAGATCTCACATGGGGGAGAAGCCGCATTCCTGTCCTGAGTGTGGGAAATGTTTTGTAAAGAAATCAGACCTTGTAGCACATCAAAGATCTCACACAGGTGAAAAGCTGTATTCCTGTCCTGAGTGCGGGAAATGCTTTATACAAAAATTAGCCCTTGTCATTCATCAGCGATCTCACACAGGGGAAAAGCCGTATTCCTGTCCTGAGTGCGGGAAATCTTTTTCAGTGAAGTCCCATCTTTACACACATCAGAGATCTCACACGGGGGAGAAGCCGTATTCCTGTCCTGAGTGTGGGAAATGTTTTTCAGTGAAGTCCAGTCTTTACACACATCAGAGATCTCACACAGGGGAGAAGCCGTATTCCTGTCCTGAGTGCGGCAAATGTTTTTCAGTGAAGTCCACTCTTGACGCACATCAGAGATCTCACACCGGGGAGAAGCCGTATTCCTGTCCTGAGTGCGGGAAATGTTTTTCAGTGAAGTCCACTCTTGACGCACATCAGACATCTCACACAGGAGAGAAGCCGTATTCCTGTCCTGAGTGTGGAAAAAGTTTTTCAGTGAAGTCCAATCTTTACAAACATCAGAGATCTCACATGGGGGAGAAGCTTTTTTCCTGCCCTGAGTGCGGGAAATGTTTTTCACAGAAGTCTGATCTTTCCACACATCAGAGATCTCACACCGGGGAGAAGCCGTATTCCTGTCCTGAGTGAGGGAAATGTTCCTCGCTGAAGTCCTGTCTTCCTGTACATCAGGGATCCCACACAACCCTCGAGGTGTATTAGTGCCTTGAGTGCGGGAAATGTCTTCTATATGAATGTTGCTGGACATCACAGCTCTCATGTGGGGAAGAAGCACACCCTGATATACACCTCAGATATACTCCATGGCTGATCTTCATCATGTAAGAAACAGTTGATAAGGAGATCAGAGATCACCAAAGACATGGATGAAGTGTTGTACCGTGTTGGCCATTGATAGCAGGAGAAAAATAAAAATGGAGTCATTACCTCTCATTGGCTGAGTACATTTTGTGGTGGAAGATTTCACAAACACTTAGAGGTCTAATTAAAAAAAAAATAGTTGAACGGTTATGACCGGCATTTGTCCAGCTGTGATCAATATTGTCTGTATTTTATTTCATATACTGATTTCCTTGACTCCATCTAATGACCATAATGCAGTATTGCACTAATTGAGGTATTTCAGGAAAAATACCAGATTATGGCCACTAGATGGAGCTGATGATCATAGGAAATCACTGTGTTAAATCACAGCCAGAAATTGTAACAGCTGGATGAATGATTGTCACATTAGTCCAATACATTTTTTGAAAAATAGACTCTAAAGCCCCATACACACGGTCGGACAATCCGTGGACCAGGTCCGTCGGACCATGTCCGTCATACTTTGTCCGATGTTGGTTTTGCGTACACACGGTCGGACAAAGTTGTCGGAAAATCCGATCATTCTGAACGTGGTGACGTTTGTTGCCTACGACGGGACTACGTAGAGGCTAGTAGCCAATAGCTTTGGTCTTGTAATGTGATCTGAGCATGCGTAGCACTTTGTCCGGTCGGACAACCGTACACACGATCGGATTTGGTGTGATCGGACCGTGTTGTCGGCAAATCTTTCCAGCAGGAGATAAGACTTTGTCCGTCGGACAATCCGACGTACACTGTCCGATGCTGCATACACACGGTCTGATTTTTCAACAACATTGTCCGATCGGACAGAATCCATGAAAAAGTCCGACCGTGTGTATGGGGCTTTAGTCTCCTTCATCAGACATGTCTTCATACTAATACCTGAGATCATACTCATACACTTATCAGTACAGTACACACTGAAGGATAGAACTTAAATAAGCCAACACTATTAGACTAACCATTGAATTAAAATGAGAAATACTATGTATGGACTTTAGATGGCGCTAAGTATAATAGCAATTATCTCCAGCTAGAGGCAAATGTAGTATTTTCTATTTTAAATCAATGGAAATTATTCGACCAGCAAATAGCCAATTAAACACCATTTTCCCCTCATTCACACAGAAGGAATGTACAAGTATTTTCATTGGGTGAATTATTATGTAAATTATTCATGAATAGACCCCTAAATGTCAGGAGACGTTTATATAAAGATGGGAAGTATGTAGCAGAGAGGAGGTTCGGGAGCTGGGTGGGAGTGAGAGGAACGCCGAGCTCTGCGAGTGCCTGCATGCGGAGGTTCATGCGGCCACATACACCCTATGCAGCCTTGAAAAGCGGGTGGACTGCCTGAAGCGGTCTTGGGCGGGGGGCAAACAGAGGAGGTGAGAGAAGCTCTGTGAGCCTGAATGGACAGATGTCTGGATCTTGATCCCGCGCCCTCCCCCCTCTCCATTCCTTCAATACCACTCGCACTCTCATACTCCTTGCTGGCTCACTGTGTACACTGGCTACAGGAAGTGGGACCCATCTCTGAAGCTGGATGAAGCTGCATATCACCTAGAGCAAGAGAGAGCAGAAACCCCTGAAGGTGATAGCTGGGAGCATATTAAACAGCAGAGAGCCGGGTGAAGTGGGAGTCAGTGGCCGATTAACTGCAGAAGACAGCTTAGAAAACCTCTCCGTACCTCTCAGGTAAAATACTCTGGCTTATTCTTTGACCTGACTTATGGATGAGAACTCCGATGGATTAAAGGGGCCCTGCAATTAAATCCTAGCCCTGTATGAACAACGGAAAGAAAAATCTCTCCTCTCAGGTAAAATACTTTATCTTATTCTTTTGAACTATTTTATGGATATGAACTCTGCTTGGTTAAAGTGTCCCTGCTATTAAATTGCTCTCCCTGTATGACAACTGAAAGAGAACTACTGACTGTGATTGAGGAACTCTGTTAGTGAATCCTCCTCCTCTATGAACAACGTAAAAGAGAACCTCTCCTCTCCTCTCGGGAGGGGGACCTTAGTTAAAGGGATTCTGCTATTACATTTTTTTTCCCTGTATGACAACTGAAAGAAGGAATTACTGACTTTGCCGAACTGTAAATGAATTCCTTAAGGGATGTGAACTTTGCCTGAGCAAAGAGACCCGGCTATTAAAATCTTTCCCTGAATAAACAACGTAATAAAAGAAAGAAAAGGAAGACCCCCCCCTCTCTTCCCAGGTAAAACACTCTTTCTTATCTGTTGAACTGTTTAATGGATGTGAACTCTGTGTGATGAAAGGTACCTGGCCACTAAACCCTTTTTCTATATGAAAAGGAGAATCTCTCCCTTCCCTTCAGGTAAAATATCCTGCCTTGATTTTTTGAACTGTTAATGAAGGTTAACACTGCTCGGTTAAAGGGACCCGGATATTAAACCCTTTTTTTGTATGACAATTGAAAGGAAACTATTGAACATGTTGAACAGCAAATTAACCCCATAGGAGAAAGGTGATTTTGGATTATTAATAGAGGAGATAAGGCCCAGACAGGGGGGTAAAGGACTATCTTATCGTATCGCCTAGTGGTTGGACAAGCAGTGGACACGGGCAGTCCGGACCCTCCTATATGAAAATAAATTGTTTAATGGTAGAAGGGCCACCTTCTTATGCATAGGGGTGAAGTGGATGGCAGGATCTTCCTAGCGGGGGAAGGGGACAGAAATAAGAGTAAAATATTAGAGGCCGCTCTCAAAAAGCGGCAGAACCCAAATCCCCAAGGGAGAGTTTAAATACAAGTGCAAATGCAAGTTCAATACAGAAATATTTAACAACAAAAGAGGGGAACTCCAAAAGCACAGGAATGGAAAAAAAAACTACAAGGAACAAAAAGTACTAAGAGACGGTTAAATTAAAGGGGCTCAGGGAGATAAAATGAGAGAGGAGATGGAAATGGAGAGGGAAATAGATATAACCGAAGGAGAAGACCAGAGGAGTATATCCCAAATGCCAATTAAAATGGAGATGAGGGCAATGTTCGAGAGGATGGAAAGCCTGATTAAAAGTGAGATTACAAATGTAAGGATGGACCTAGGCCACTTGTAGAGGAGAAAACGGAAAAACAAGCACAAGAGATTGTGGAATTAAAAACACAAGTAAAGGAATTGCAAATAAATCAGAGAGATTTCCTCTATAAGCTGGAAGAGCAAGAAAACCAAAATAGACGCCAAAATTTAAGCATAAGAGCTCTACCAGAACAAAACGGAGAAAATTTAGAGGAAACAATGAGAATAATATTCAACCCCCTACTGGGTCGAGAAGAGGGGGAGGAGGTAAAGATTGATATCGTACATAGGATAAGGAAACCCCCTGGCTTGAAGAAGGAAGTACCCCGTGATGTCCTCGTCAAATTCCATTAGTATGTAGACAAAGGGAAAATATGGAGCAATCTTAGAGGAAGGCCTCCTCTGCAATATGAAGAAGTGGCACTTCAGGTGTTTGCAGATTTATCTGCTGGGACATTAACACGAAGAAGACAATTAAAACCTTTACTGGAACAATTAAGAGGATCCAATATCAAATACAGTTGGGGGTTCCCAGCAGCGCTAATAGTCCATAGAGAAGGAAGAATGATGAGATTAAAATTCATGGAAGAAATACCGGACTTTTGTAAAAAATTAGGGATCCCAGTCCCAAACCTCCCTGGAAGACAAGACAGAGAAGGAATGACCAGTGAAGATGGAGGGTGGCAGAGAGTGTAACAGACTGCGATTAGGACTGAGAAAAGAAAGGAAAAGGGGAAAGAGGGGTGATTGAACTGGGATGTGGGGGGGGTGTGGGTGGGGGGGGGGCACTGAGGACAGACTATGTGATCCGGAGGGAAGGTTCCTCTTCCTAAGGGAAAAGCTATGGGGAATAGAGTACACCTTGGTCAATATATACTGTCCTAATAGAGGACCAACGATGGTCGGTATATTAAAATATAACTAAATATGTGGGAGTTGAAAGCAATAAAGTATCAGCTGAATCAGTTTCAGTTGGTTGATGTTTGGAGAATACAACATCCGAAGACACAGGACTTCCCGTTTTATTCCCCTGTGCATGGGACGTATACTAGGATTGATTATTGGTTGGTGGAACACAGGGTATTAGATTGGGTGATATCTACAAATATAGAAATAAGATCGTTGTCAGACCATGCTCCATTGATTATGAAAATTAAAATTCCTGGGGTGCAGAAACAGCCATTCTCTTGGAAGCTCAATAAGGAATTACTTGATGAAGGGGTAGAGGAGATAATAAAACAGGGGAGGTTGCAGAGAACACCATCTGGGAGGCCGACAAGGCCTATATTCGAGGAATTTATATTTCAATGGGTGTAAAGAGAAAGAAATAAAGAAATAACAAGAGAAGAGCACTTATTGAGGACATTTTCAGATTAGAACAATCCCATAAAAAAGAGAATAGTAATAATAGGAGACAAGACTTAGATTCACAGCACAAGTTAATAATTACATGAGAGGAGTTAAAGGAATTAATGGAGCAGGAAATGAGAAAAACATATAATAAGATTGCGAAAGAGAGATATCAATGGGGGGAATAAAAACAGTAAATGTCTAGCCAGGATATTGAGGAAAAAAAGATCTATAAATTATATAGAGAAAATATAAACAAGAAAGGAGAGCCGGTACATAATACTAAGGATATTGTGGGAGTATTCCGGGAGTTTTATAAGCAGTTATACTCTGTTAAATGAAGGCAGATAGGACAACAAGAGATCAATAGAAAAGAAAAAATTAAGGAATATGTAAGCCGTGCTAATGTCCCTAGACTATCGGAGGAGCTAGCCCTAGAATTGGAAAACCCAATAACAGTACAAGAGATAGATCAGGTAATAAAAGAGTCAGCGGGAGGGAAAAGTCCTGGGCCTGATGGCTTTACAATGGAGTATTTAAATTTTTTTTTAGAAATATTAGCCCCAAAACTCTGTGCATATTTCAATGGGTTGGGAATCGGATATGGACCGAGCAATGAAGCCTCGATGGCCACAATTACTACTGTTTTGAAAGAAGGTAAAGAGAATACAATCTGCTCAAATTATAGACCGATCTCATTATTGAATATAGATACCAAGTTGTTTGCTAAAGTGTTGGCAACCAGGATAAAAAAGTTAATGCCGAGCCTGGTTCATCCAGATCAGGTGGGTTTTGTGGCAGGGAGGGAAGGTACAGATAAAGGTGTAAGAACATTGCTACTGCTCCAGAAAATGAGGGAGAGTGGAATCCTCAGTCTCCTCTTATCGATTGATGCTGAAAAAGCTTTCGACCGAGACTGGGGATTCATGATGGGTACTCTGGAGGGAATGGGTTTTGGCCCTTGAATCATGGATTGGATAGAGGTACTTTACAGCAGTCCAACAGCAGCTATAAGAGTCAATGGAATACTATCCTCCCCCTTTAGGATGTACAACGGAACCAGGCAAGGGTGCCCATTGTCACCGATATTATTTGTTTTGGCATTGGAACCATTTCTAGCGATGGTAAGAGGAAACCCTGATATAGGGGGGGTGGGAGTTGGGGAGGAGACACACAAATTAGCAGCATTTGCAGACGATGTGTTGTTTTACATGTCCATGTCCCGAATTTATATGCCAAATTTGTTAAGGGCTCTAAAGGAATATGGGGAACTATCCAATTTCAAGATTAACCCAGGCAAATCAGAAGTATTAGATGTAAATATTAACTCAAAAGAAGAGCAGAGTCTCCGGACGGAATTTCTCTTTCCCTGGAGGAAGACGGAACTAAAGTACTTAGGGATAAAATTACTTATATAAGGCCACCAGCGCGGCGGCCTTGTGTAGTGTGTTGCGCATTCATACAGAGAAGGATAGGCAGGGACAGTGTCCGTGTCAGCTGTGCTTTACTTCTTAAGATAGCACTGTTACAGTGGGTGTAGTGTGTTGGCGTTCAAGGAGAGAGCAGGATAGGCAGGGTCAGTGTCAGTGTCAGCTGTGCTTCTTAACCTAGCGCTGTTACAGTAGGTGTAGTGTGCCTCCTGCACAGTATACACCTGAATCTACCCCCTCATTGCTGGTGTTGTGTAGTTCATTTGTGCAACACAGGCATCTGCCTAATCTTCAGTTGGTGTAGTGTGCCTCCTTCACACATACACCTGAATCTGCCCCCTCATTGCTGGTGTTGTGCAAATCAGTTGTGCAACATTAATATGCATACAAGACCCAAAGGGGCTGGTAATGGGCTGGGGGGGGGGGGGGGGGGGGTGATGGGGTAGCCATGCCATTTTTCTCAAAGATTTTCATCCATATTGCCAGGACAAGACATGACATTAAAGCCGCAAGCAGTTTAAATGGCTTTTTTTCCTTTACAAATGTAATTTTGTGCAGGGACAGTTCTAAACACGGGAAACACATGCCACTTCACAGGCATACTTTAGACACCCCCCAGGTATGATATTTAAAGGAATATTTCACTTTTTTTTTTCACTTTTTGCATCATTAAAATGACTGCTCCAGAAAAAACTTCCATTTTTAAAACTTTTTAAAACTTATTTTTGCATTGATACATGTCCCCTGGAGCAGGACCCGGGTCCCCAAACCCTGTTTAGGACAATAACATGCATATTGGCCATTATAATTAGCACTTTAGATTTCGAACGTTCGCGTCTATTGTAATTAATAGGGTTCTAACGGGGGTGTTCGGCTCATCCCTAGTACTAACACGAGTAGTAGAATGGACAAAGTTAAAGAGTAAAAAAAGATGGGTATGGATAGAGCACAGTATGGCGGACACAAATTTGGGGAAGAATATTTGGACACCACCACAATATAGATCACTGGGGGGAACGACACTTACACTGACAAGAAATGTGATTAGAGTTTGGGATGGAGTACACAAACATAATAAATGGAAATACAACTCCCCACTAATATATTTAAAAGAGAATGAGTTTATTCCACCAGGTAAAAGCACTTTAGGAGGGAATTGGATAAAAAGAGAAAATGTTCAACTCAGACACATAATACATGGGGGGAAAATAATCAAATTGGAAAAATTAAAGATGGAAAAAGATTTGTTTGACTTGAATGATTGGCGATACCTCCAGCTCAGGCATTTTGTATCAGTCTTACCACGATTGATGAGAGGCGGAGAAGAACTGACAGCTTTTGAGCATATATGCAAGGGAAAAACATCACGGACAGGGATCTCGCAGATTTATAAGATCTTAGTACGGGAGGATGAGCTGGAGGTACCGGCATATATAAAAAACTGGGAGAGGGAAATAGGTCCACGAGGTGAGAAGCAGGAGGTGGGGAAAATATTAAAATTGGTACATGGATCCTCGATAAATATTGGGATGATTGAAACCAACTATAAATGTTTAGTAAGGTGGTATAGGACACCAGATATAGTAGCAAAATATCAAATAGGGCAATCTATGGAATGCTGGAGGGGATGCGGGAAAACAGGGACTATGGCACATATATGGTGGAACTGTCCAAAGATTAAAAACTATTGGAGGGAAATACTAAGGTACATAAAGGAGATAACTAACATTCAGGTACCCGGAAACCCCTGGGTTTGTCTATTTCATGGGGTAGATACCACACTAAAAGAATATAGAAACTCCCTGATAATCCATCTGATAAATGCTGCAAAGAGTCTGATCCCCCAAAAAATGGAAGGAAGTAGAAGGCCCTAAGATAAGGGAGTGGTTTGAGAAAATAGATGAAATATATAGAATGGAAGGATTCAGGGTAGATGAGGTGGGTGGAATTAGGGAGTCCCAGGGGAAGTGGGAGAGATGGAAAATATTTAGGTTAACGAGGAAATATAGCAAGGAGTATGGGCTGTAGGTGAGGAGGAGGTGAGGGTGGGTTTTCTTCTTCCCCTCAAAAAGAAGAGGGATAAGGGGGAGGGGAGGTAGAGAAAGGAGGGGGTAAATGGGGAGGGGGGTAGTGGGCAGAGGGGGAAAATAGGAAATATGTAAAGTAAAGAATTGGTATAGAATGTTTCTTACTGGAGGTAAAGGTGTAGGGGCAAGAATGCTCCTCCCCTTTATCTTTTATATTTGTGGTATTTTTGATCCCTTTTCCTTTTTGCAATGAAAACATTTTTGAAATAAATAAAGAATAAAAAAAAAAGAGATCACCAAAGAGATCGATGAAGTGTTGTAAAAATACAATAGATGGGCGGCTCATACGGGTCTGGTATGTACTTTTATGTCAGGGCTTTCTTCCAGGTCCGCACCCATGCACACGCACACCCAGAAACCTCCACTGTCATTGGCAGTAGGACAAGTTTGTCAGCAGATAGAATCACATTCAAGACCCTCTGCCTCACCCACAAATGTACACAAGGAAATGCTCCTCAACACCTTTGTGAGAAAATAGAAAAATACATACCAAATCGCAGCCTTCGATCGACAAACCAGAACCGCCTTCTCATCCCCAAAGCCCGATACAAATCGAAGGGAGAACGAAGATTCGCAGTACAGGGACCTCGGCTATGGAATGCTCTACCGAACAACATCCGCTTGGAAGAAAACCATCAGGCCTTCAGGAAAAAACTCAAGACCCACCTCTTCTAATATTGCAGGACAACAAGAGCAGACAAGCGACTTGAGGCGATTCAGTTGGCATTTGCAGCGCTATACAAATCATTCATTCATTTTATTTTGTATACACAGGGAGCTATCTTGTGATTTCTTCTCTTCCCGAGTCCTTTTCGGTTCAGGAAGAGAAGAGAACACCACACTGTGAGTAGAATCACCAGACTTTACACCCACACACCTTGGCCCATTTAACCCCCGTCACCCAACCAGTGCCATTAGTACAGCGTCAGTGTACAGTATTTTTCACCAATTATTAGTATTGGAGTCGCTTGTTACATCAGATAGCGCCAGGGTCAGCACTCACGCTATAGAATCCTGATGACCACCATTGCTAGTATAGTGTCTGTATGGATCAATATCCTTATCACCGCCATTACTAGTATAGTGTCTGTATGGATCAATAACCTGATCATGAACAGAACTATATTAGTGTCTCCCCTTAGTATAATGTCTGTATGGATCAATATCCTGATCATGATCAGAACTATATTAGTGTCCCCCCTTAGTATAGTGTCTATGAATCAATATCCTGATCGTGAACAGAACTATATTAGTGTCCCCCTTAGTATAGTGTCTGTATGGATCAATATCCTTATCATGAACAGATCTATATTAGTGCCCCCCCCTTAGTATAATGTCTGTATGGATAAATATCCTGATCATAAACAGAACTATATTAGTATCCCCCCTTAGTATAGTGTCCCTAATAACGCAGCGTTAGCAGGATCAGCCCTTCTGCCCCCCAACAAGTGCAGTGTCAGTAGATCACCCGCACATCTGATACATTGCACACATAACCGCAGTGTTAGCTGAATCAGGCCTGCTCTCTTTTAGCACTAGCAGGTAAGTTTTATTTGTGTAGCACCCTGGAGTTTAGTCAGGGAGCTCCTCACAAATTTACTTGCCAGGAGTAGTTATCCTGGTTGATTGTTAGAGATCTATTTACTTCTCCCTAAGTTTGGCCTTGTTGCACTTTTCTCTTCTACCACTAGGTGCCGGGTACTTGATGGTACTAGATATGAGAATGACAACCCAGGGTCCGGTTATGGGTATATGTGGTATCTCAGCCAATGAGCAGGGGGTTTTTGAATCCCTTGGCCTGCTGGGAGATTCGGGTGGAGTCAGGTGATCGGTGTTCTGTTCCACCTGGACGGCTGTTTAGGTGGATGTGTGTGTGTCGTGTTGCCCCGGGCTGCTAGACCGGAGATTGTGCTTATCCCAGGCACATCTGGCTGCTAGGCTGTCTGAGGTCCTATCCAGAAGTAAGAGAGCAGCGCAGGGTTGGGACTGCGGCTTGCAGTCCAACCAAAAGGGATGGTTCTGCTGGCTGGAGAATCTGTCTTGGTCGGAGGTAGAGGGGAAGCTGTCGCCACTAAGGGACCAACCACCTTATAACCAGGGACCTTAGTGTGTAAGTGAAGCAAGTACCGGAGCAGTATTCTCACCGAACGGGCATGGTGGAGAATCCGGAAACTTCAGGCAATGATCAAGCCAGGAACCCAGCCAGGGGAGGCGGCGCCTGTAGAGCAGCCTTGTGTGTCAAGCCAGGGACTGAGCAGGCTAGTGGGGTGAAGCTTGAGAAGTATCTGGAGTGCCAAGCTAGGGACCCAGCAATGAGGCGGGGGTGACGCTTGAGGAAGATACCACTGTGAAGATTCGAGAAACTCAAGGGATTCAGAGTCAGTGAATTAGAGGATCTAGTGAAAGACCGGGAGCGCAGTGGGCTGAAGAACTATATAGAGAAGTTGTAGGGAAGGTGAAAGAACTATTGCACTTTGTGTTAGGAACTGTTAAAGACTGTTGCCATAGGAGACAGCATTCCTGCACGTGCAGATGTTGCGTCTTGCTGGATGCCTTTCCCTGCACGGCTGTCCTATCGGAGTCTGCTAATTGAACTTGCAACTACATAAGGGTGTCCTGGCCCTAACCCTCTTGTAGTGATATAATATGTAGTGGGTAGATGATTAGTAGTTATTATAAGTACTCTTCCGCAACAACCCAATTCTTCCAGAGAGATGCACTTTATTGACTTCCAACACAGAACAAAGTCTTGCAACAGATGATAAAATCCAACAGAGTATAATTACGACAGCGCTAGTAAATATTTAGAGCCCCATGTTTCCTAGACTTTGGTGCCTTCATTACCACACACCCAGTGAATAGACTGAACGCAAGGTTATATTCAGCTGCAGTCATAAACTGCCCTAATTTGCGTTCTTGCATATTAACATTAACATATCACTATCTGTCCCCTTTGATATGTGGAGTAATTCTTGTTTGGCCACTTCCCCATTGATCAACAAGTCCCCTTTGATATGTGTAATTAGATTAACAGGTAACATTGTCAATTGAAATCTGGCCTGGTCAATCTTGTACTGTATGTGTACATATATATAATAATAATATAAAATCCCACATAAATCGGCCAACATATTACAACATATACCGCCACTTCTAACTATTAGAACTGACCCATAAATCAAACAACAAAAAAATATCATTATGATTTAAGGTACTGAATGCTTTACAATTTATTCATATAAAATATTAAGTTAAAACTGGTTACATCTCTCTTCACCAGCCTCTAAAATCTCCCCATGAAATAGTTATTAGATAATATAACTTTAGACCATGACTGGAAAAGGATTCGGTAAACATCCGTGGCCCGTAAAGCTGTTAGGCCTTATTTCAAAGCTTGCTCTTTCTTGAGTATATCGCATCGAGGTCTTGAATATTGCGCAAAAATGAGCTGATGTCACAGTCCATTCTTCGATCTGACTTCATCAAATCTCTCACTGAAAGTAAACTTGGTATGCTCTGGGAGCTCCGATCTACATAAATCCAAGATTCTCTCTTCTCCAGGCTCAAGGTTTTCATTTTTAAAGATGCTTTTACACAAACACCAGCAAATCCTGAAATTCTACTTCCATCTTTATAGTAAGAAGAACTATCAATGTACCAGCACTCACTTTCAAGGTCAAAGGGTTTGGATACGACAGTAAAAACTGCTGCAAACTATTTCCTTGCACTTGACATTCATGAGTCCATCTTGCAAGCATTTTACAATTCACATCTGCTTCTTTCCATTTCCTATTTGAGCAATGATGACCTGTTGTGTACCTGAATTTGTTGATTGCCAGCCACAATTTGCTTTTGTAATTTGCTGTAGGCCGACTCCTCATTGCCTTCAGTAGAGCAGTTACTTGGATCATTCAGTTCATAATTCCACCTGAATGGTATACCAACGTATACCTATACCCCCACACGATGGTTCAGATAGAATCAGCTTGACATCTTCTATCCAGACAAAGCGGCAGTGGAAATTCTTGCCAGTATCCTTACCATGAAAGGTAGAAAGGTCTTTTTCATCCATATATGTCATAGCCTTTAGCATATTATAAACAACTGATTCAACACTCACCCCTCTTATAAATGTAGGAAAACCACCCAACATACTATAATTTATGCTATGCCAAGCCATTGTGCAGCATCTCACCTTAGATGTCAAATATATTGATCAATATGTAATATGTACGGATGTTATGAAAATTATTTTAGGTTCAAATGCTTCGCTCTGGTTTTAAGATAAAGTTAAAGAAATAAAACATAATGAAAATAAAAAATTAAAAGCAAAATATATCTGGGAAAGGGAGAAAAATAAAAATAAAAAGTAGGGCGTTGTGGAAGAATAGTCCATTGACAAGAAAATAAAAAATAAAAATTTTAATGTTCAAAAAAAAGGGTCCATTGCTTGATGAATATTGAGAGAGTCCATGAATTCTTTATAATTCCTTGTATAGTGATATATTGTCTATTCAGCATCTCCCCCACTAGCCAGCAATTTCCGACTGTCCTTCTGCTATTCACATGCAAGCGAGTATCTCCGGCAATATCTGAAAGACAAAAAACTCTCCAACAAAAACGAATTAGCAAGGTCCTTAAACATTGTTTGAAGTTAAAACAAATTACTATTTACACATTTACAGTTTGAAGCTAATTCACCCCCACTGCTAGAGAAGTGTCGTTTGCATTCAAAAACAGTTCTGGATTGTAAATCTTCTGCATTTATGACACCCGGGAATCTGTTCAACTGTTCCAACAATGTGTAATGTTCTATTTTCATCTTGTCATACTCAATCTTCAGGTGGTCATATTTCTGTTTTAACTGAGAAAACGTTATCCAGGTCTTGGACCTCTTCTTATTATTATTTTGGTCAGCTCTGTTTTTCATATTAATATCACCTATATTTGACCCGGTGTCTCCTCTCTGGGTGTTATCATAAGATATTATCTTTTGACCTTCATGTTCAGTATTTGTCCTAAACAATGTGGCTAAATCCATTTTGACAGCTTGCTCACTTGACTTTCTCCATAAATGTTCTGCTCTGAACAATACGTCTTTTAAATCATAAGGATTTGGGGTAACTAATAAGATATTTTGTTTGATATCTTCATGTAAAGCATCTAGAAACATACTCATATGTATCAAGCCACCACGCTCAAATGCAAGATTATTACCAACCAATAATTCCATAATAGTTGCTATCCTGTGAAACAATTCATAGGGAGATTCACTTTGCATTTGTTGGATCTTCCCATGAATAGTAACATCAGAACGTACACCATACAAAACACATAATAATTCCAGTAATATGTCCCTTGTCCTCAGAGGCTGAATGCAGATTTGTTTAATTCTCATCCAAAGACCACTTCCTATAGAATGTTGTATGACTCTTTCTAAATCAGATGGGTTGAGATTGTACATATCTCTGACATTCTGCATGTCACAAAACCATTTTAAAAATCTGTTTAAATCATGGCAGGGAATCATTCCTATTTCTTTAAGAATTGCAGCTAATTCTTTTGGTTTCAAAGGCTTCATTACAAGCTGAACTTCACCTGTATTATTAAGTGTTCTTGCATAGCAAGATCACTTATTGTTATCTCACATATATATTATTATTTATTATTATTATTAAGTGTTCTTGCATAGCAAGATCACTTATTGTTATCTCACATATATATTATTATTATTATTATTATTCTTATAGCCAAATTTTGCACGCTAACTCCTCCCACAGTTTTTATGCTACATATACCGAATATATACCAAAACGTGCGGATTGTTCCCGAATGGTGTGCTATTACTTTGTGGAACGTTTTTCCGAATGGTTCACGAAATATCGTCATTTTTGCGGCGAAATTTGTCCCATAGGAATGAATGGAGAAATGTTCAAAACTAGAGTGGGAGGTGACAAAAGCTCTGAGGGGAATTATAGCTCCTCCCACACAGCTCTGAGGGGATTATAGGTAGTCCCACACAGCCCTGAGGGGATTATAGGTAGTCCCACACAGCTCTGAGGGGATTATAGGTAGTCCCACACAGCTCTGAGGGGATTATAGGTAGTCCCACACATCTCTGAGGGGGATTATAGGTAGTCCCACACAGCTCTGAGGGGAATTATAGGTAGTCCCACACATCTCTGAGGGGAATTATAGGTAGTCCCACACAGCTGAGGGGGATTATAGGTAGTCCCACACAGCTCTGAGGGGGGTTATAGGTAGTCCCACACAGCTCTGAGGAGAATTATAGGTAGTCCCACACAGCTCTGAGGGGAATTATAGGTAGTCCAACACAGCTCTGAGGGGGATTATAGGTAGTCCTACACAACTCTGAGGGGAATTATAACTAGTCCCACACAGCTCTGAGGGGAATTATGAAATTTGAAAAAAAAAAAAAAAAAAAAAATAATAATAATAAAAAAAAATAAAATAAAATAATTTTAGAAAAAAATATGAAATTAGGAAATTTAAAAAAAATAATTCTTTTTTGAAAAAAAAATTATTTTAGAAAAAAAATATCATAATAAAAAAAAAAAATAATAATTAAAAAAATCATTAAAAAAAAAAAACATTTTTGAAAAAAAAAATAATTAAAAAAAAAATAATAATAAAAAAATAAAAAAAAAAATAATTTTAGAAAAAAAAAAAAATTAGGAAATTTGAAAAAAAAAAAATCTTTTTTGAAAAAAAAAAATTATTTTTGAAAAAAAAAATATTTTTGGGGAAAAAAAAAATTTTAAAAAAAAAATATCATTTAAAAAAAAAATAATAATAACTCAAAAAAAAATTAAAAATTTTTTTTTTTATAAAAAAAAAAAAATCAATCATTTTAGAAAAAAATATTTTTTTTTTTAAATAATTAAATAAAAAAAAAAAAAATCATTTAAAAAAAATCATTAAAAAAATAAAAATTATTTTTGAAAAAAATAAATACGTTTAGTTACTCAAGCCACTTCACCCAGTTACTCCGCCCACTCCAGTAGGTGGAGGCAAGAACACGTCACACAATTTCCCCAGAAATTGTATCTTTTCTAGTTATTATTATTATTCTTATAGCCAAATTTTGCACGCTAACTCCTCCCACAGTTTTTATGCTACATATACCGAATATATACCAAAACGTGCGGATTGTTCCCGAATGGTGTGCTATTACTTTGTGGAACGTTTTTCCGAATGGTTCACGAAATATCGTCATTTTTGCGGCGAAATTTGTCCCATAGGAATGAATGGAGAAATGTTCAAAACTAGAGTGGGAGGTGACAAAAGCTCTGAGGGGAATTATAGCTCCTCCCACACAGCTCTGAGGGGATTATAGGTAGTCCCACACAGCCCTGAGGGGATTATAGGTAGTCCCACACAGCTCTGAGGGGATTATAGGTAGTCCCACACAGCTCTGAGGGGATTATAGGTAGTCCCACACATCTCTGAGGGGGATTATAGGTAGTCCCACACAGCTCTGAGGGGAATTATAGGTAGTCCCACACATCTCTGAGGGGAATTATAGGTAGTCCCACACAGCTGAGGGGGATTATAGGTAGTCCCACACAGCTCTGAGGGGGGTTATAGGTAGTCCCACACAGCTCTGAGGAGAATTATAGGTAGTCCCACACAGCTCTGAGGGGAATTATAGGTAGTCCAACACAGCTCTGAGGGGGATTATAGGTAGTCCTACACAACTCTGAGGGGAATTATAACTAGTCCCACACAGCTCTGAGGGGAATTATGAAATTTGAAAAGAAAAAAGAAAAAAAAATAATAATAAAAAAAAAATAAAATAAAATAATTTTAGAAAAAAATATGAAATTAGGAAATTTAAAAAAAATAATTCTTTTTTGAAAAAAAAATTATTTTAGAAAAAAAAATAATTTAAAAAAAAAAATAATAATTAAAAAAAATCATTAAAAAAAAAAACATTTTTGAAAAAAAAAAAATAATTTAAAAAAAAATAATAATAAAAAAATAAAAAATAAAATAATTTTAGAAAAAAAAAGGAAAATTAGGAAATTTGAAAAAAAAAAATCTTTTTTGAAAAAAAAATCTTTTTTGAAAAAAATATATTTTTGGGAAAAAAAATATTTTTTGAAAAAAATATCATTTAAAAAAAAAAAAAATAATAACTCAAAAAAAAAAATTAAAAAATTTTTTTTTTTTATAAAAAAAAAAAATCAATCATTTTAGAAAAAAATATTTTTTTTTTTAAATAATTAAATAAAAATCAAAAAAAATCATTTAAAAAAAATCATTAAAAAAATAATCATTTTTGAAAAAAAATAAATACGTTTAGTTACTCAAGCCACTTCACCCAGTTACTCCGCCCACTCCAGTAGGTGGAGGCAAGAACACGTCACACAATTTCCCCAGAAATTGTATCTTTTCTAGTTATTATTATTATTCTTATAGCCAAATTTTGCACGCTAACTCCTCCCACAGTTTTTATGCTACATATACCGAATATATACCAAAACGTGCGGATTGTTCCCGAATGGTGTGCTATTACTTTGTGGAACGTTTTTCCGAATGGTTCACGAAATATCGTCATTTTTGCGGCGAAATTTGTCCCATAGGAATGAATGGAGAAATGTTCAAAACTAGTGGGAGGTGACAAAAGCTCTGAGGGGAATTATAGCTCCTCCCACATAGCTCTGAGGGCAATTATAGGTAGTCTTCGTCGTTTCGCCGAATGGTTTACGAAATATCGTCATTTTTGCGGCGAAATTTGTCCCATAGGAATGAATGGAGAAATGATCAAAACTAGAGTAGGAGGTGACAAAAGCTCACAGGGGAATTATAGGTAGTCCCACACAGCTGAGGGGAATTATAGGTAGTCCCACACAGCTCTGAGGGGGATTATAGGTAGTCCCACACAGCTCTGAGGGGATTATAGGTAGTCCCACACATCTCTGAGGGGGATTATAGGTAGTCCCACACATCTCTGAGGGGAATTATAGGTAGTCCACACAGCTGAGGGGGATTATAGGTAGTCCCACACAGCTCTGAGGGGGGTTATAGGTAGTCCCACACAGCTCTGAGGGGGATTGTAGGTAGTCCCACACAGCTCTGAGGGGGATTATAGGTAGTCCCACACAGCTCTGAGGGGATTATAGGTAGTCCCACACAGCTCTGAGGGGATTATAGGTAGTCCCACACATCTCTGAGGGGGATTATAGGTAGTCCCACACATCTCTGAGGGGAATTATAGGTAGTCCCACACAGCTGAGGGGGATTATAGGTAGTCCCACACAGCTCTGAGGGGGGTTATAGGTAGTCCCACACAGCTCTGAGGGGGATTATAGGTAGTCCCACAAGCTCTGAGGGGAATTATAGGTAGTCCAACACAGCTCTGAGGGGGATTATAGGTAGTCCTACACAACTCTGAGGGGAATTATAACTAGTCCCACACAGCTCTTAGGGGAATTATGAAAATTGAAAAGAAAAAATAAAAAAAAAATAATAATAATTAAAAAAAAATAATAATTTTAGAAAAAAATATGAAATTAGGAAATTTAAAAAAAATTCTTTTTTAAAAAAAAAAATATTTTAGAAAAAAAATATCATTTAAAAAAAAAAATAATTAAAAAAAATCAAAAAAAAAAAAACATTTTTGAAAAAAAAAAAATAATTTAAAAAAAAAATAATAATAAAAAATAAAAAATAAAATAATTTTAGAAAAAAAAATGAAATTTAGGAAAAAAAAAAAAATCTTTTTTGAAAAAAATATATTTTTGGGAAAAAAAAATTATTTTTGAAAAAAATATCATTTAAAAAAAAAATAATAATAACTCAAAAAAAATTAAAATTTTTTTTTATATATAAAAAAAATCAATCATTTTAGAAAAAAAATGAAAATGAGGAAATTTGAAAAAAATAATCTTTTTGGAAAAAAAAAAAAATTTTTGAAAAAAAAAAAAATTTTTGAAAATATTTTTTTTTTAGAAATAATTAAATAAAAATCAAAAAAAATCATTTAAAAAAAATCATAAAAAAAAATAATCATTTTTGAAAAAAATAAATACGTTTAGTTACTCAAGCCACTTCACCCAGTTACTCCGCTCACTCCAGTAGGTGGAGGCAAGAACACGTCACACAATTTCCCCAGAAATTGTATCTTTTCTAGTTATTATTATTATTAAGTGTTCTTGCATAGCAGATCACTTATTGTTATCTCACATATATATTATTATTATTATTATTATTCTTATTCTTATAGCCAAATTTACCACCCTAACTCCTCCCACAGTTTTTACGCTACATATACCGAATATATACCAAAACGTGCGGATTGTTCCCGAATGGTGTGCTATTACTTTGTGGAACGTTTCGCCAAACGTTTCACGAAATATCGTCATTTTTGCGGCGAAATTTGTCCCATAGGAATGAATGGAGAAATGTTCAAAACTAGAGTGGGAGGTGACAAAAGCTCTGAGGGGAATTTTAGCTCCTCCCACACAGCTTTGAGGGGGGTTATAGGTAGTCCCACACAGCTCTGAGGGGGATTATAGGTAGTCCCACACAGCTGAGGGGGGTTATAGGTAGTCCCACACAGCTCTGAGGGGGGTTATAGGTAGTCCCACACAGCTCTGAGGGGGATTATAGGTAGTCCTACACAGCTCTGAGGGGATTATAGGTAGTCCCACACAGCTCTGAGGGGAATTTTAGGTAGTCCCACACATCTCTGAGGGGAATTATAGGTAGTCCCACACAGCTCTGAGGGGGATTATAGGTAGTCCCACACAGCTCTGAGGGGTATTATAGGTAGTCCCACACAGCTCTGAGGGGGATTATAGGTAGTCCCTACACAGCTCTGAGGGGGATTATAGGTAGTCCCACACAGCTCTGAGGGGATTATAGGTAGTCCCACACATCTCTGAGGGGGATTATAGGTAGTCCCACACATCTCTGAGGGGAATTATAGGTAGTCCCACACAGCTGAGGGGGATTATAGGTAGTCCCACACAGCTGAGGGGGATTATAGGTAGTCCCACACAGCTCTGAGGGGGGTTATAGGTAGTCCCACACAGCTCTGAGGGGGATTGTAGGTAGTCCCACACAGCTCTGAGGGGGATTATAGGTAGTCCCACACAGCTCTGAGGGGGATTATAGGTAGTCCTACACAGCTCTGAGGGAGATTATAGGTAGTCCCACACAGCTCTGAGGGGGATTATAGGTAGTCCCACACATCTCTGAGGGGGATTATAGGTAGTCCCACACATCTCTGAGGGGAATTATAGGTAGTCCCACACAGCTGAGGGGGATTATAGGTAGTCCCACACAGCTCTGAGGGGGGTTATAGGTAGTCCCACACAGCTCTGAGGGGGATTATAGGTAGTCCCACACAGCTCTGAGGGGAATTATAGGTAGTCCAACACAGCTCTGAGGGGGATTATAGGTAGTCCTACACAACTCTGAGGGGAATTATAACTAGTCCCACACAGCTCTGAGGGGAATTATGAAATTTGAAAATAAAAAATAAAAAAAAAATAATAATAATAAAAAAAAAATAATAATTTTAGAAAAAAAGATGAAATTAGGAAATTTAAAAAAAATTCTTTTTTGAAAAAAAAATTATTTTAGAAAAAAAATATCATTTAAAAAAAAATAATAATTAAAAAAAATCATAAAAAAAAAAACATTTTTGAAAAAAAAAATAATTTAAAAAAAAATAATAATAAAAAAATAAAAAATAAAATAATTTTAGAAAAAAAATGAAAATTAGGAAATTTGAAAAAAAAAATCTTTTTTGAAAAAAATATATTTTTGGGAAAAAAAATATTTTTTGAAAAAAATATCATTTAAAAAAAAAATAATAATAACTCAAAAAAAAATTAAATTTTTTTTTTATATAAAAAAAAAATCAATCATTTTAGAAAAAAATGAAAATGAGGAAATTTTTAAAAAAAATAATCTTTTTGGAAAAAAAAAAAATAATTTTTGAAAAAAAAAAAAATTTTTGAAAATATTTTTTTTTTTAAAATAATTAAATAAAAATCAAAAAAAATCATTTAAAAAAAATCATTAAAAAAATAATCATTTTTGAAAAAAATAAATACGTTTAGTTACTCAAGCCACTTCACCCAGTTACTCCGCCCACTCCAGTAGGTGGAGGCAAGAACACGTCACACAATTTCCCCAGAAATTGTATCTTTTCTAGTTATTATTATTATTAAGTGTTCTTGCATAGCAAGATCACTTATTGTTATCTCACATATATGTTATTTATAAATTATCAAAACTAGAGTGGGAGGTGACAAAAGCTCAGATGGGAATTATAGGTAGTCCCACACAGTTCTGAGGGGAATTATAGGAAGTTCCACACAGCTCTGAGGGGAATTATAGGTAGTCCCACACAGCTCTGGGGGGATTATAGGTAGTCCCACACAGCTCTGAGGGGGATTATAGGTAGTCCCACACAGCTTTGAGGGGAATTATAGGTAGTCCCACACAGCTCTGAGGGGGATTGTAGGTAGTCCCACACAGCTCTGAGGGGGATTATAGGTAGTCCCACACATCTGAGGGGGATTATAGGTAGTCCCACACAGCTCTGAGGGCGATTATAGGTAGTCCCACACAGCTCTGAGGGGATTATAGTTAGTCCCACACAGCTCTGAGGGGAATTATGAAATTTGAAAAAAAAAAAAATAATAAAAAAAAATAATAATAATAAAAAAAATAAAAATAAAATAATTTTAGAAAAAAAAATGAAAATTTGGAAATTTGAAAAACATTCTTTTTTGAAAAAAAAAAATAATTTAGAAAAAATATATAATTTAAAAAATAATAATAATAATTAAAAAAAATCATTAAAAAAAAAAATTATTTTTGAAAAAAATATTTTGAAAAAAATATTTTTTATAAGAAAAAAAAAATCAATCATTTTAGATGAAAATGAAAATTTAGGAAATTTTTGAAAAAAAAATTTTTGAAAAAAAAATCATTTAAAAAAATAATAATAATAATTAAAAAAAATCATAAAAAAAAAATTTTTGAAAAAAAAATTATTTTTTAAAAAAAAAATTATTTTTGAAAAAAAATAATTTTTGAAAAAAAAAAAAATTTTTAAAAAAAAAAATTATTTTTGAAAAAAATATTATTTTTGAAAAAAAAAAAAATTTTAGAAAAAAAATGAAAATTAGTAAATTTGAAAAAAAAATGTGAAAAAAAAATTTTGAAAAAATTTTTAGAAAAAATTGAAATTTTTTAAAAAAAATAATTAAAAAAAAAAAAAAAAAACAAAAAGTTTTTTAGGTGGAGGCAAGAACACGTCAAAATTTCCCCAGAAATTGTAGATTTTCTAGTTATTATTAAATAAATTTACCACCCTAACTCCTCCCACAGTTTTTACGCTACATATACCGAATATATACCAAAACGTGCGGATTGTTCCCGAATGGTGTGCTATTACTTTGTGAAAAAAAAAATCGTCATTTTTGCGGCGAAATTTTCCCATAGGAATGAATGGAGAAATGTTTAAAACTAGAGTTGAGGGGAATTTTAGCTCCTCCCACACAGCTTTGAGGGGGGTATAGGTAGTCCCACACAGCTGAGGGGGTTATAGGTAGTCCCACACAGCTGAGGGGGGTTATAGGTAAAAAAAAATCCCACACAGCTCTGAGGGGGATTATAGGTAGTCCCACACAGCTGAGGAGAATTATAGGTAGTAAAAGGGGAATTATAGCTTCTCCCACACAGCTGAGGTGAATTATAGGTAGTCCCACACAGCTTTGAGGGGAATTATGAAATTTGAAAAAAAATAATAATAATAATATTTTTAGAAAAAAAAGGAAATTATGAAATTTGAAAAAAAAATGAAAATTAGGAAATTTGAAAAAAAAAAAAAATTTAAAAACAAAAATTTTTTGAAAAAAAATAATTTAAAAAATAAAAAATATTTTAAAAATATATTTTGAAAAAAAAATTTTTAGAAAAAAATATTTTTGGTAAAAAGTCATTTTAAAAAAAAATAATAATTAAAAAAAATCATTAAAAAAAATTGGGGGAAAAAAAATTTAAAAAATAATTTTGGAAAAAAATGTCATTCTTGAAAAAAAAATTTTATAAAAAAAATCAATAATTTTAGAAAAAAATTTTTTTGGAAAAAAAAAATCATTAAAAAAAACACAGCTCTGAGGGGATTATAGGTAGTCCCACACAGCTGAGGGGAATTATAGGTAGTCCCACACAGCTTTGAGGGGAATTATGAAATTTAAAAAAAAAAATAATAATAATAATAATTTTAGAAAAAAAATGAAAATTAGGAAATTTGAAAAAAAAATATATTTTGAAAAAATAAATTATATTTTGAAAAAAATTTTTTTAGAAGAATCAATCATTTAAAAAAAAATATAATTTTGGAAAAAAATGTCATTCTTGAAAAAAAAAAAAATATTTAAAAAAAAAATCAATCATTTTAGAAAAAACATTTTTTGGAAAAAAAAATCATAAAAAAACACAGCTCTGAGGGGGATTATAGGTAGTCCCACACAGCTGAGGGGAATTATAGGTAGTCCCAAACAGCTCTGAGGGGAATTATGAAATGTAAAAAAAAAATAATAATTAAAAAAAAAATAATAATAATAAAAAAGTAAAAAAAAAATTTTAGAAAAAAAATATTTAAAAAAAATAATTAAAAAAAAAATCATTAAAAAAAAAAATTTGAGAAAAAATAAAAAAATTTTGATAAAAAAAAAATGTCATTCTTGGAAAAAAAAAAAATTTTACAAAAAAAAATCAATCATTTTAGAAAAAAAAAGGAAAATTAGGAAATTTGAAAAAAAAAATCATTTTAGAAAAAAAAATCATTTAAAAAATAAAATCATTAAAAAAATAATCATTTTTGAAAAAATAAATAAAAAGTTTAGTTACTCAAGCCACTCCACCCAGTTACTCCGCCCACTCCAGTAGGTGGAGGCAAGAACACGTCACACAATTTCCCCAGAAATTGTAGATTTTCTAGTTATTAAGTGTTCTTGCATAGCAAGATCACTTATTGTTATCTCACATATATATTATTATTATTATTATTATTATTATTATTATTCTTCTTATAGCCAAATTTTGCACGCTAACTCCTCCCACAGTTTTTATGCTACATATACCGAATATATACCAAAACGTGCGGATTGTTCCCGAATGGTGTGCTATTACTTTGTGGAACGTTTTTACGAATGGTTCACGAAATATCGTCATTTTTGCGGCGAAATTTGTCCCATAGGAATGAATGGAGAAATGTTCAAAACTAGAGTGGGAGGTGACAAAAGCTCTGAGGGGAATTATAGCTCCTCCCATACAGCCCTGAGGAGATTATAGGTAGTCCCACACAGCTCTGAGGGGATTATAGGTAGTCCCACACATCTCTGAGGGAGATTATAGGTAGTCCCACACATCTCTGAGGGGGATTATAGGTAGTCCCACACAGCTCTGAGGGGAATTATAGGTAGTCCCACACATCTCTGAGGGGAATTATAGGTAGTCCCACACAGCTGAGGGGGATTATAGGTAGTCCCACACAGCTCTGAGGAGATTATAGGTAGTCCCACACAGCTCTGAGGGGATTATAGGTAGTCCCACACAGCTCTGAGGGAGATTATAGGTAGTCCCACACATCTCTGAGGGAGATTATAGGTAGTCCCACACATCTCTGAGGGGGATTATAGGTAGTCCCACACATCTCTGAGGGAATTATAGGTAGTCCCACACATCTCTGAGGGGAATTATAGGTAGTCCCACACAGCTCTGAGGGGATTATAGGTAGTCCCACACAGCTCTGAGGGGAGATTATAGGTAGTCCCACACAGCTCTGAGGGGATTATAGGTAGTCCCACACAGCTCTGAGGGGGATTATAGGTAGTCCCACACATCTCTGAGGGAGATTATAGGTAGTCCCACACATCTCTGAGGGGATTATAGGTAGTCCCACACATCTCTGAGGGGAATTATAGGTAGTCCCACACAGCTCTGAGGGGAATTATAGGTAGTCCCACACAGCTCTGAGGGGGATTATAGGTAGTCCCACACAGCTCTGAGGGGGATTATAGGTAGTCCCACACAGCTCTGAGGGGAATTATAGGTAGTCCCACACATCTCTGAGGGGATTATAGGTAGTCCCAAACAGCTCTGAGGGGAATTATAGGTAGTCCCACACAGCTCTGAGGGGGAATTATAGGTAGTCCCACACATCTCTGAGGGGAATTATAGGTAGTCCCACACATCTCTGAGGGGAATTATAGCTCCTCCAACACAGCTCTGAGGGGATTATAGGTAGTCCCACACAGCTTAGGGGGATGATAGGTAGTCCCACACAGCTCTGAGGGGGTTATAGGTAGTCCCACACAGCTCTGAGGAGAATTATAGGTAGTCCCACACAGCTCTGAGGGAATTATAGGTAGTCCAACACAGCTCTGAGGGGGATTATAGGTAGTCCTACACAACTCTGAGGGGAATTATAACTAGTCCCACACAGCTCTGAGGTGAATTATGAAATTTGAAAAAAAAAAAAAAAAAAATAATAATAATAATAAAAAAATAAAAAATAAATAATTTTAGAAAAAAAAATGAAAATTTGGAAATTTGAAAAAAAAAAATTCTTTTTTGAAAAAAAAAATTATTTTAGAAAAAAATATATAAAAAATAAAAAAAAAAATATTAAAAAAAATCATTAAAAAAAAAATACATTTTTGAAAAAAATTTTTTTTAGAGTGGGAGTGGGAGGTGACAAAAGCTCTGAGGGGAATTATAGCTCCTCCCATACAGCCCTGAGGAGATTATAGGTAGTCCCACACAGCTCTGAGGGGATTATAGGTAGTCCCACACAGCTCTGAGGGAGATTATAGGTAGTCCCACACATCTCTGATGGGAGATTATAGGTAGTCCCACACATGCTCTGAGGGGGATTATAGGTAGTCCCACACAGCTCTGAGGGGAATTATAGGTAGTCCCACACATCTCTGAGGGGAATTATAGGTAGTCCCACACAGCTGAGGGGGATTATAGGTAGTCCCACACAGCTCTGAGGAGATTATAGGTAGTCCCACACAGCTCTGAGGGGATTATAGGTAGTCCCACACAGCTCTGAGGGAGATTATAGGTAGTCCCACACATCTCTGAGGAGATTATAGGTAGTCCCACACATCTCTGAGGGGGATTATAGGTAGTCCCACACATCTCTGAGGGGAATTATAGGTAGTCCCACACATCTCTGAGGGGAATTATAGGTAGTCCCACACAGCTGAGGGGGATTATAGGTAGTCCCACACAGCTCTGAGGAGATTATAGGTAGTCCCACACAGCTCTGAGGGGATTATAGGTAGTCCCACACAGCTCTGAGGGAGATTATAGGTAGTCCCACACATCTCTGAGGGAGATTATAGGTAGTCCCACACATCTCTGAGGGGGATTATAGGTAGTCCCACACATCTCTGAGGGGAATTATAGGTAGTCCCACACATCTCTGAGGGGAATTATAGGTAGTCCCACACAGCTGAGGGGGATTATAGGTAGTCCCACACAGCTCTGAGGGGGGTTATAGGTAGTCCCACACAGCTCTGAGGGGGATTATAGGTAGTCCCACACATCTCTGAGGGGGATTATAGGTAGTCCCAAACAGCTCTGAGGGGAATTATAGGTAGTCCCACACAGCTCTGAGGGGAATTATAGGTAGTCCCACACATCTCTGAGGGGAATTATAGGTAGTCCCACACATCTCTGAGGGGAATTATAGCTCCTCCAACACAGCTCTGAGGGGAATTATAGGTAGTCCCACACAGCTTAGGGGGATGATAGGTAGTCCCACACAGCTCTGAGGGGGGTTATAGGTAGTCCCACACAGCTCTGAGGAGAATTATAGGTAGTCCCACACAGCTCTGAGGGGAATTATAGGTAGTCCAACACAGCTCTGAGGGGGATTATAGGTAGTCCTACACAACTCTGATGGGAATTATAACTAGTCCCACACAGCTCTGAGGTGAATTATGAAATTTGAAAAAAAAAAAAAAAAAAAATAATAATAATAAAAAAAATAAAAAATAAAATAATTTTAGAAAAAAAAAATGAAAATTAGGAAATTTAAAAAAAAAATTCTTTTTTGAAAAAAAAAAAATTATTTTAGAAAAAAAATATCATTAAAAAAAAAAAAAAATATTAATTAAAAAAATCATTAAAAAAAAATACATTTTTGAAAAAAATTTTTTTTATAAAAAACAAAAAAAATAATAATTTTAGAAAAAAAATTAGGAAATTTGAAAAAAAATAATATCCTTTGAAAAAAAAAAAAATTTTTGAAAAATATTATTTTCAAAGAATATTTTTTCTTTTAAAAAATATAATAATAATTCAAAAAAATAATTAAAAAATTTTTTTTTTATATAAAAAAAAAATCAATCAGTTTAGAAAAAAAATGAAAATTAGGAAATTTGAAAAAAATATCTTTTTGGAAAAAAAATATTTTTTTGAAAAAAATAAAAATTTTTGAAAAAATTTTTTTTTAGAAATAATTAAATAAAAATAAAAAAAAACATTTAAAAAAAATCATTAAAAAAATAAATAATCATTTTTGAAAAAAATAAATAAAAGTTTAGTTACTCAAGCCACTCCACCCAGTTACTCCGCCCACTCCAGTAGGTGGAGGCAAGAACACGTCACACAATTTCCCCACTAATGGTTAGAAAATTGGATGATTGAAATAATCATTAGTTGCTGCCCTACAGAGGACCCATTTATTAGTTACCTTGAGGGGGAAGTAGTAATAATCTTTTTTTTATACTTTAGTAGATGGACGGGAGATGAGGAAAACCTCAGAGGATTGTCTCACTTGGTCTCCAGACTGTAAAGTAGAAGATGAGGACATCACACAGTATAGTCCAGGAGAAAACCCGACTACCTCAAATGTTCATCCGGCACCACATAGTGTAGATGGACCATTGTATTCCTCTTATCCTGAGAAACCTCAGACTGGTAGGGACAGTGCCGTCCTTCCAACAGATAAGAGCTTTTCCTGTCCTGAGTGCGGGAAGTGTTTGCATTCTAAATCCGAGCTTAATCAGCATAAGAGATCTCACACAGGAGAGAAGCCGCATTCCTGTCCTGAGTGTGGGAAATGTTTTTCACAGAAGTTCAATCTTTTCACACATCAGAGATCTCACACGGGGGAGAAGCCGTATTCCTGTCCTGAGTGCGGGAAATGTTTCTCACAGAAGTCCCATCTTTATACACATCAAAGATCACACACGGGGCAGAAGCCGTATTCCTGTCCTGAGTGCGGGAAATGTTTTTCAGAGAAGTCAAATCTTTACACACATCAGAGATCTCACACAGGGGAGAAGCCGTAGTCCTGTCCTGAGTGCGGGAAATGTTTTTCAGTGAAGTCCAGTCTTTATACACATCAGAGATCTCACACGGGGGAGAAGCCGCATTCCTGTCCTGAGTGCGGGAAATGTTTTACACGGAAGTCCCATCTTTACACACATCAGAGATCTCACACAGGGGAGAAGCCGTATTCCTGTCCTGAGTGCGGGAAATGTTTTTCAGATAAGTCCAGTCTTTACAAACATCAGAGATCTCACACAGGGGAGAAGCCGTATTCCTGTTCTGAGTGTGAAAAATGTTTTTCAGTGAAGTCCAATCTTTCCACACATAAGAGATCTCACACAGGGGAGAAGCCATATTCCTGTCCTGAGTGCGAGAAATGTTTTTCAGATAAGTCCAGTCTTTACAGACATCAGAGATCTCACACGAGGAAGAAGCCGTATTCCTGTCCTGAGTGAGGGAATTGTTCCTCACTGAAGTCCTGTCTTCCTGTAAATCAGGGATCCCACACAACCCTCGAGGTGTATTAGTGCCTTGAGTGCGGGAAATGTCTTCTATATGAATGTTGCTGGACATCACAGCTCTCATGTGGGGAATAAGTACACCCTGATATACAACTCAGATATACTCCATGGCTGATCTTCATCATATAACAAAAGATTCAGAGATTACCAAAGACATGGATGAAGTGTTGTACTGTGTTGGCCATTGATAGCAGTAGAAAAATAAAAATTGAGTCATTACCTCTCCTTGGCTGAGTACATTTTGTGGTGTAAGATGTCACAAACATTTAGAGGTCTATTTAAAAAAAAATAGTTGAACGGTTATGACCGCCATTCGTCCAGTTATGATGAATATTGGCCATATTTTATTTCATACACTGCTTTCATTGACTCCATCTAATGATCATAATGCAGTATTGCACTAATTGAGGTATTTCAGGAAAAGTACCTGATTATGGCCACTAGATGGTGCTGATGATCATAGGAAATCACTGTGTTAAATCACAGCCAGAAATTGTAACAGCTGGATGAATGATTGTCACATTAGTCCAATACATTTTTTGAAAAATAGACCTCTTAGTCTCCTTCATCAGACATGTCTTCATACTAATACCTGAGATCATACTCATACACTTATCAGTACAGTACACACTGAAGGATAGAACTTAAATAAGACAATACTATTAGACTAACCATTGGATTAAAATGAGAAATACTATGTTTGAACTTTAGATGGCGCTAAGTATAATAGCAATTATCTCCAGCTAGTGGCAAATGTAGTATTTTCTATTTTAAATCAATGGAAATTATTTGACCAGCAAATAGCCAATTAAACTCCATTTCCCCCTCATTTACACAGAAGGAATGTACATGTATTTTCATTGGGTGAATTATTATGTAAATTATTTATGAATAGACCCCTAAATGTCAGGAGATGAGAAGTATGTAGCAGATAAATGAATAGAACTCCTAGAAATGTTATTACCAGGCTGCAGCTAGGGGGAGCTCTAATGTTTAGAGTGTGACCACAGCAGAGTGATCCCATCTAGCTAACATTAACCCTTTCACTGCTAGAGCTGGTTTTCCATTATTTTTGCACACATGGTAAAATGCAGATTTTGGGCCTGAAAATTAGATAAAACCCCCAAACATATATTTTCTGAAAGCAGAGGTCCTGGAGAATAAAATGGTGGTAATTGTTAAGGTGTTCCTCGTACACAAATGTCACCTTCATTCATATCCAGGTTTATTTTCTACTTTCCCCCATTTTCTGTGGTGTGATCTTTTCTACAATACTTTGTTATAATAATGTAACACGTTGTGTATTGTATTGTACACAAATTAATAATGACTCTGCCTCCACATTCCAGACAAGTAATTTTCCTGACCAATTGGATTTCTACCTTTACTATTTCTTTACTTTACCTGATTCTATGACTGCACTCTTGTTATAAGTAAAACTATAATAAAAATGTATTGAAAAATAAAAATATGTGTGTCGGGGAATGATGAAAGTCTTTGGTACCCAAAATTGGTGACGCTTTAAATCCTTTACAGGTCATCAGTTTAGTGATAACCAGAAATAATGGCCCAGAGTGCAGTGGTCGGGGACATGTCATATACAGTCCTGTGTATAGAGTGCAGTGGTCGGGAACATGTCATATACAGTCCTGTGTATAGAGTGCAGTGGTCAGGAACATGTCATATACAGTCCTGTGTATAGAGTGCGGTGGTCGGGAACATGTCATATACAGCCCTGTGTATAGAGTGCGGTGGTCGGGAACATGTCATATACAGTCCTGTGTATAGACTGCAGTGGTCGGGAACATGTCATATACAGTCCTGAGTATAGAGTGCAGTGGTCAAGAACATGTCATATACAGTCCTGTGTATAGAGTGCGGTGGTCAGGAACATGTCATATACAGTCCTGTGTATAGAGTGCGGTGGTCAGGAACATGTCATGTCATATCGGCCTCATAGAGGAAGATGGTCACCTGCTTCCCTCTGCGCCCCGCCTGCCTGCGTTTACTCACTATGGCGCTGCAAAACAAAAAGAGAAGAGAAACGGGTTCCATAATTAAACTACAATTGTAATCTGAAAATGACATCAACACATGAAACAAATGTAGAATGAACCCGTAGAATGAAACAATGCAAATTTTTGGATGAGGCACATTTTTTCACGTAGCACAAGATTTGCACATTTTTTTATTAACTAATTTATTTTAAGAAAAATGTAAAACGTATGCTTTTTGATGCACAATAAAATATAAAAGACAGGATTGTGCCGAGTAAATAGATTTCCAGTCCACCTTTCTAATTACACGCTTGTGTGAACTGTGTATGGTGTAAATTTCCTTTCTTGTTTCTTTTGCAAAGCATTAACCCCTTGCGGATGCCGACCCTCCCATAGTAAACATACGGTGGCTCCACAAGCTGGTTAAGTCCAGAAACCGGAACACAACAATTTTTTCTTTTTTTTAATATTTACCTTTTTTTGTTTTTTTTGTTTCAATAATAAAAAATGTAAAACCTAGCGGTGATCTAATACCACCAACAGAAGCTCTATATGTGGTGGGAAAAGGGCATAAATTGACATCACATATGATAACAATAATACATGTTTATGTGTGGGGGGGGGGTTTGTTTTTGGGCATAATATGTGATTTTTAAAATGTAGAAAAATAAAGTTATCAGACTCATTACTTACTGTTTTATGTCGCTGAATTTTTTACATCAGGCAGACGGGTCACACTGATGGCAGCTGTACCACCTCAACTTTTCAGGAGATCTCCTCCCACTTCTCCTGCTTTCACTCCGAAGTGGTCTCCCTGGAGCGGGGGCCACACAGTTGCATCCAGCAAGGAAGCGTTTCCCTTACAAGGACCTGGGCCTCAATGTGAGTCCACGTAAGGTTACGCTTCCTGCTGGTTGCAGCTTGTGTCCCCCTCCTGCACTTTTTTGATGGTGGGGGTGGTGCTGCTGCTGCCTCCATAGAAGGGCCAGGAACCTCCATGGGGTCGAACTGCCCAGAGCCACCGTCGGATGCCGTCATCGCAATTGGAACCGCTAGGAGTGCAGAGTGAACAGGAAGGAAATTATATGCTTGAATTTCAAGATGTAATTCCATTGGCTGACTGTTGGGGTAGACTGTTCGACATGAACAGAAACACACAAGTATTGTATCATTCGACACGATCAAAAATATGTATAGTACCGTTCGACATGAAGATTCAATGAAGCAGCTAAAAACATACGATCGCCACGAGCGGACATTTACGGTCAAATGCTCCGCCTATAGGCTATAAAAGAATTCTAATGTTGTTTGACTAGTAATAATAATTAATAATTACAATAATAAATATTATTTATTATATTAAAATTCTACTATAACTTGTGGGCGGAGCATCCGACTGGAAATGTACAATCGCAGCGTCGTACAGTTTACTTTAGCTGCTTTGTCGAATCTTCTTAGAACATCTGACAGACACCATAAGCCTTCAATTGATAGATTCAACCTTAATTAATTCGGATTTTCGGACTAATGCATTTTTTAACAAAACAAAATAAATAAAATTGAATTTCGGAAGTAACTAAATAATTTTATTTTTCGGACTAAACTGAAATTCCGAAACAAAATATTGAAATATTTCAGTGTGCACATGTCTATCATTAAGTGGATGATATTTGCACCAGAACAGATGAAGATGGAGGTTTAATGACGACATACCATTGAACCATAAAAAAAATTTGTGTGGAGATCGATGTGTGTCTCAGTCTTTGTCCTGTTAGTTTATATGAAGGAGGGCAAACAAGGACAATGAGATTGTGGTTAGAGACATGGATTGTATTCTTCTTCCAACATAAACATGAACTTCCATCATCACCAAAAATGTACATTTTGAAATAATAAACAATTGTTTTTACAAGGAGAACACTTTACCAGAAAGTACAAAACCTCCCAAAAAATATCTCCTTGTATTTCTGCAAATCTCAGGCTTAATAAATAGTAACAACAGAATGGATCAGTATGTGCTGAAGACTGCAGTCACTGGAGCTCCACTCTACACAGAAATCATGTGACCTCTGTAAGGAAATGTGGGATCACTCTTTAAGGTTATTGCAAGGGAATGTAGAGTTACCCTTTAATTTTTAACTTTGTAAGAGTTTCTCTGCAAGAAAGTTATTTTTTCCTTTATCTAGCTTGCTAGCTTGTGCAGAAGTGCTGATGTGCTGAGGTGTTAGACAGGATACGCCTTTTTAGATTAAACATGTCAGGAACATATACTGCTTGCTAAATGACATTTGACCATTACAGCCAATGTGATAAGGTTAAGTGATAAGGTTTAAGACTTAGAATTGTGACGATGTAACAAATTGTGATGATGAGTCTGTCTCTGGCAGAAAAGCTATGAATATTTTGCAAGATCAGTATTAATTGTATAACATGAATGCTTGAATGCGATTGGTTGTTCATGGGACTTTCCCTACAACGCCTTTTCTTTGTAATCACATATATTCTGTCAAAAGGGAATAAACCACCGTACTCTTGACCAACCATATACTGCGTATGGTGTCTATGATTACCCGTCCGGACAGAGGGTTTTTCCATTGACCACCGGAGTCCAGCAAAAGGGAAAGAGGGGCTGAAACAGAGAACCTTACAGATGGTACCAAGAAGTGGTGAACATTTGAACAGGTAAGCTTTCTTTAAAATTACTTTTTCAAAGTATTTTTGAACAGCTTACTCTGTCAATGTTATACCCCGTCACATTATAGATCTCAAGGCATAATTGATTCATTAATTTAATTAACTTGCCTGAGCAACAGGGACATTAAAAAGGGACCTCGCTAGGTTGGCCAGGATCCCAGGAAAATTGTAAGGCAGCTCGCTCATAAACAGGGATACCTCGCTAGGTTGGCCAGGATCCCAGGTATTAATATAAAGGGACAGGGATACCTCACTAGGTTGGCCAGGATCCCTCCCGGGTATTGTATTAATACAAAAGGAGGTTGAAAACCTTGTTTTTAACCAGAAGGACTGGTCATTGTAAACCTCTAAATCATTTAATGTCATGTTTAATGTCATGTTTGTAATGTTTAAGTGTTTTTTGGCAGGACGCTGACCAGAGTGTTTAACAGGCCTATTATTTGTGTATGAGGGATCAAATTTGGTTGCTAGTATTCCCGGAGGTTATTACCACAAAGTGGGAAAGGGTCTTTGGTTCCGCGAAGGAGAACCACGGAAACAGACTTTAAGGTTTAATATACATAATAGTTTTGTGTTCCAGGAGGGTCTTTAATACATTGTGACATCAGGGACGTTATAACATTTTTCTAGGGTAATACATGTATTGGTGAGGCTAACTTTTGATCAAAACATGCTATGTGAATAATTCCTTTTGCCACTGACATCTCTTGCGCAGGGGAAGTCAGGACCAAAATGTGGATATTTTGGTGTTATGCCAACAATGCTAATATCTCACCAACCGTAATAGATAGTGGGGAATTGTTTGCGGCATTAGTATTACAGCAATTGAAATTACTGTTTAAACCTGTTGGCACTTTGCCAAGAAATTTGAAATATAAATAAAAATTTCAAGAAGGATTAACTGATTCCCGACCGCCCACTGCATATATACATCAGCAGAATGGCACGGAAAGGCAAAATCACCTACCTGTACGTGATCTTTTAAATGCCCGCCCGTGGGTTGCGTGCGCGCCGCCAGCGGCGCGCTCGCGACCCGGTCGGGAGCTCCGTGACCACGGCCGCGGGACCAGCGGACCTGATCGCCGCTGGTGTCCTGCGATCGGGTCACGGAGCTGAAGAACGGGGAGAGGTATGTGTAAACAAACCTCTCCCCGCGCTTCCTACTCTGCCTGTCATTGATTGGCTGTTCCCAGTCATCGGGAAAGACGATCAATGACGTCAGATGTCAGCCCCACCCCCTAATGTAAAAAACACAACACACGTTACAGCCCATAACCTCTCCCCTCCGCCTAGTGGTTAACTCTTTGACTACAACTGTCATTTATACAGGAATCAATGCATTTAAATAGCATTGATTGCTGTATAAATGACAATGGTCCCAAAAATGTGTCAAAAATGTCCGATGTGTCCGTCCTAATGTCGCAGTCACAATAAAAATCGCTGATCTCCACCATTACTAGTAAAAAAAAACTTTTTAATAAAAATGCTATAAAACTATCCCCTATTTTGTAAACGCTATAACTTTTGCGCAAACCAATTAATAATCGCTAATTGCGATTTTTTTTTTTACCAAAAATATGTAGAAGAATACGTATCAGCCTAAACTGAGGAAAAAAAATGTTTTTTTATATATTCTTTGGGGATATTTATTATAGCAAAAAATATTGCATTGTTTTCAAAATTGTCGCTCTATTTTTGTTTATAGCGCAAAAAATAAAAACTGCAGGGGCGTTCAAATACCACCAAAAGAAAGCTCTATTTGTGGGAAAAAAAGGACGCCATTTTCGTTTGGGAGCCACGTCGCACGACCGGCAATTGTCAGTTAAAGCGACGCAGTGCAGAATCGCAAAAAGGGGCCTGGTTCTTTGGCTGCCAATTGGTCCGGGGCTGAAGTGGTTGATTGTTAGAGGTGTCAGAAGTACTATTGAATTTGGAACTGGTGAAACATTTGTGGTTTGTCCTAAGTCATTGACTGTATGTTCTGCATCTGATATGTATAAATAGAGTTATAATATAAAATAAAGTATAGGAATTGTAAACATGGGAAATCTGCCAGGAAAGGGAGGTTCGGAAGGTAAGCCGGATCAGCCCACTCCTTTAGATTTTGTGTCTGGAAACTATGGAACACATTATACTGAACTCTTCTGGAAAAACATATTAACCAGAGCACATGCTCTACAAATTGCGGGGCTAATTGAATGCGGACCATGTTCTGCAGAGGAATGGGAGGAGGTCACTGAAATGTGTGGCCAACATAAACAGTATAATTATCCACCGTTTCCTTATGATAAAGAATATATGACTGAATGTTATAAAATATGGTCTAAAACATTGAAAGAATATAGAAAGCGGTTCCCTTATCCATTAGAGAAGCCTCATTCCTTAGACAAGTCCCTTAAAAAAAACAACACTTGCTTCTGCCCCTGTCCAACCCCATGACTCAAACATGGAAGATTCAGAGAGGTATCTGCGTTTAGTGCCCCCGCCATTGTACCAAGGGCTGCTCAATGGAAATAAATGGGACAGATGTCACACACAAAATAACCGAATCACTGCAAGTGCCAGATTTGCAGGATAAACCCTTAACCAGACAAACTTTTGCCATCCTCACGGACTGCCCTTTATGTCTAATGGGAAGGGACCTCGTGTCCTCATTGGGGGTAAGCATTAAATTTGACCTACAAGGGGGAATGACTGCCAAATCAGCAAGATGTGACTTGACTATGCCAAAAAGAAAAGATTTGACGTTTTACTTTATGACCATACCGGCGCCATTAGAGACTCTCCCGATATGGGCAAAGTTCAAGACAGACGTAGGACATGTCAAATGCACTCCCTATGTCCCTACTTTCAAACCGAACATCATACCATTCTTTCAGAAACAATACCACCTTCATGCTGACAAAGTACAGGGTATAGCACCACAGATCACCACATACATGCAGAAAGGCATTCTAAAACCCATTATCAGTCCCTGGAATACACCCATCCAGTAAAGGGAGCCAGTGGCGAGTGGAGGCTAGTACAGGATTTGAGGGGGGTGAACAAATGTATTCAACCCCTTCCACCACTAGTCTCAGACATCACAGGAATTTTTATAAACATCCCTGCTTCCTCCACTGTATATACGGTACTAGACTTGTCCAATGCTTTCTTTAGCATTGATGTTCACGAGGATTTCCAAAAGATCTTTGCCTTTGCCTGGGGCTCGAGCGCAGGCCAACTGACTTGGGCCCGTCTTCTTCAGGGCTTTGTGGACAGTCCTGCAGCATTTTCCATGGTGTTAAAAATAACCCTGGATGACTGGGTGCCCCCACAGGGATCAGTACTTCTGCAATATGTAGATGACAGGGGTGATAACCCTTCCCTATGTTCTCCAAAAAGCTTAAAAATAGATTTTTTGGCTGCAGCTACACTTAAAAATTTACCTGTTCCAAATTACAAATAGATTCTACTAGTTCTACTAGTCCCTGTCTACTGGCCTGTCCTGTACCCAGCGTTCTTTCTGAACGCACATTCAGTGCTGCTGGAGACTTTGTAACTGATCACAGAGTGCGCCTGTCCACAGACTCAGCTGATCGGCTCACCTTCATAAAAACGAATCAGTCTTGGATCACCAGCTACTAAGCACCTGATGCTGATGTAAACGATAAATTTTTCTATGAATGTGAGATCCCTTGAAGACTGCCTATGCTGAGTGACTATCCTGTTATGCTGAGTGACTATCCTATTTCTCCTCAATGTTCATGTTGATAGCTTCTAAGAACATTTTTGTTTCAGGGCACCACCACCAGTGCCTAAGGCCCAACTTTTCTGCCCCTGTTTAACAGGGGCATGTAATTACAATTTTTGCTGTAATATTTTGCAGCAGGGCTCGTTCCTGCGCTCAACCAGTGTGCAGAAGACTCTGAAAGCCTGATGACTCACTTATCTCTTAAGGGTCACTTGGCGTCTCGCAAAGAGATCCAGTGGGGCAGGGAGAGGGTGGAATACCTAGGATGTATTATCTCGGGCGGGACCAGGCAAGTGTCCCCTGAAAGAGTCAAGACTCTGACCTGTCTCGGCTAAAGATAAAGCAGCGCTCCTTTCTTTTTCTTGCTCTATTGTCTACTGCAGGCAGTGGATCCCAGATTGTTCTTTTTATGATTCAAGCTTGCGCCCCTCTACTGCAGTCACTGCCCCCAAGCAGGTGATTTACACCGAGGAAATGACACAGGCCTTTCATGCCTTATTGCAGTCTTTGGCCAGTGCTCTAGCACTAGGTTTACCAGATCATAAGAAATCCTTTGTGCTTTACTGTATAGTCAGGGGCCCTGTGCTGGCTGCCGTGCTGGCCCAAGCTCATGGCACCCACTACCGACCCGTGGCTTATCTATCCAAAAAACTCCCCATTCAGGTACAAGGAATGCCAGCTTGCCTACAAGCTGTCGCTGCCTGTGCTATGGCAGTAAAAGAAGCATCCAAAATCACTTTAGGAACGGATACTACATTGTACACAACACATACTGTAGTGCACCTTTTACAAAACATTTCTACACAGCACATGACAGCACAACGCTCCAGTGGCTATGAGATCATCCTCCTCAACACACACGGTCTCACTGTCAAATCTTGTGCTGAAACAACACCTGCAGTCAGACTACTACATGCATTGCTCAGACTCCCATCAGTAGAAATCCCAGTAGAGCATGATTGCCCCACACAACTGCTACATTCCACCTCACCAAGACCTGACCTCACTGACCAACCCAACTCTGAGCCTGACTACATAAATGTTTTTGTTGACAGCAGCTGTTCTCTACAGATTTTTCCTCCCCAAATTTTCCAGCCCTAGCCACATTACTTCAGAAGAGGGCTCAATTATCTGACATTACCTGTTGGGAATTGGATGGTTTGACACACAACCCAGATGGCTTGTGGTCAAACAAGAAGGGGATTATAGGCGTTCCCAAAACAGTAGCTCCTATAGCTTTCCATGGCCCCGGACACATAGGCAAGAAACCCTTGCAGCAAATGTATAACCAGAATTTTTGCACCAATTCCACTCACCTATTGATTGAACAATTAATTGATTCCTGCTTAACTTGTGCCCAGAATAATGTTCAGGGACCAAAGTATGGCCTTCATAGACACTTACCAGCGCCCTTAGGCCCATTACAGGACTTACAGATTGATTTCACACACATGCCCAAACAGAAAGGTAATATCAAATATCTTTGTGTGATAATAGACAAATTTTCCTCATGGCCGGAAGTTATTTCCGTAACAGGAGAGACCGCAGGGATAGCCACCAGGTGTTTGGTCAATCATTGGATTAGCAGGTTTGGTCTGCCAGCTACCATATACTCTGACCAAGGGCCCACTTTTACAGCGAAACTTACCAAAGAATTTGTGAGAGTTCTGGGGATACAATGGAATAGACATGTGCAATTCGTTTCTTTTTTGTTCGTTTTTTCGTTATTTTCGTTCGTTCGTTTTCGTACGAATGAACGAATCATTCAAATCGTACGAATACGAATAACGAATCGTAACGAATCGTTCGAATCGTACGAATCCGAATAACAAATCATTCGAATCCGAAAAACAACGAAAATCCGAAAAAAACTAATTAGAAACAACGAATGTACTAATGAAGAAAATCCTGAAAACGAACGAAAACGAACGAAAAAATGTGTAACTTTTTTTTTGTTGAATTGGTCATTTTCCGTGTCCCTTACAATGGTGCTGCTAAACGTGCTTCGAATGGATTGAACAAAAAAATTAGTACATTCGTAAAAAAAAATTTCGATTCGTAACTTTTTTTTCGATTCGTAACTTTTTTTATTTATTTTTTTCGATTCGTAATTTTCCGTGTCTCTATTGAACCAAAAAATTCGTACATTCGTAACTTTTTTTTTTCGATTCGTAACTTTTTTTTTCGATTCGTAACTTTTTTTTTTTTTTTTTTTTTTCGATTTGTAATTTTCCGTGTCTCTATTGAACCAAAAAATTCGTACATTCGTAACTTTTTTTTCGATTCGTAACTTTTTTTTTTTCGATTCGTAACTTTTTTTTCGATTCGTAACTTTTTTTTTTTTTTTCGATTTGTAATTTTCCGTGTCTCTATTGAACAAAAAAATTCGTACATTCGTAACTTTTTTTTCGATTCGTAACTTTTTCTTTTCGATTCGTAACTTTTTTTTCGATTCGTAAATTATTAAAATGTAATAATAGCATACACATTACATCAAATTATGAATTATGCTCCGATTACGAATCTACGAATGTTACGAATGTACGAATAAATACGAATGTGTCCGAAAATTAAACTAACGAAAAAACGAATCAACGAAAAAATAACTCTTACGAATGTACGAATCGTTACGAATACGAACAACGACGACTTACGAATGTACGAATCGTTACGAATCCGAACAACGACGACTTACGAATGTACGAATTGTTACGAATCGACGGAAACGAAAAAAACGAAACGAAAAAAAACACATTTTTTTCGGAAACGAAAAAAACGAAACGAAAATAAATAAATTTTTTGGTTGTGCACATGTCTACAATGGAAGCTCCACATCCCCTACCACCCCCAGAGTGCAGGAGTAGTGGAAAGAATGAATAGAAACATTAAAGACAAATTGAAAAAGGCCACACAAGGTACCATGAAGAACTGGCTTCATTTTCTTCCCGGGGTACTCTTCCAGATAAGGACCACCCCCCCCCAGGCTAGGACAGGACTTTCCCACTTTGAGATTCTCATGGGAAAACACGCTCAAAGAGCCCCTAAGAGAGGCGAGGAATCTAACTTCCTAAAATTCCTTACAGGAAGAGCACGTGAAATATCTGGTAAGTAGCTCTGCTGAAACTTATGATAAGATTGCTGTCACCTTTCCTCCTCTTTCCACAGAACCAACACATCCTTTTGTACCGGGGGATAAAGTACTTATCAAACTTGCAGTCCGCAAACAACAAGGCCCCGTCCTCCAAGGTCCATTTGAAGTCCTCAAGGTCTCCAAGACAGCAATACTGACGGATCAAAGCCCGCAATGGATCCATGCATAAAGGTTGAAAAAGAGCCCACAGATGAAGGAGACAGGAAAGGAAATGGAGGAGCCCCCACCAATAACTGCACAAGAAGAGACTCAGCCACTATTGCCCCCTCCCACAAAACCCCTTAGCCGCCCAAACCATTCTTGCCATAACATTTCCCCGTGAGCCAAGAAAATACAGCACATGGACAATTTTTCTTTTTTTGCTATTTATGTGACAATCAAATTGGTGTTCTGCCTGATAAGTAAAGTAGCAAAATCAAAGAACCCAATTGATTAGTCTGAAACAGCCATGACCATGTTCTACTCAGGACATAAGTGGTATAGTGAGTGATCAGCGGAGACTTTTAGTCTCCTATGATCAAAGGAGGGACTGTAAGGAAATTTGGGATCACTCTTTAAGGTTATTGCAAGGGAATGTAGAGTTACCCTTTAATTTTTAACTTTGTAAGAGTTTCTCTGCAAGAAAGTTATTTTTTCCTTTATCTAGCTTGCTAGCTTGTGCAGAAGTGCTGAGAGAGGTGTTAGACAGGATACACCTTTTTAGATTAAACATTTCAGGAACATATACTGCTTGCTAAATGACATTTGACCATTGCGGCCAATGTGATAAGGTTAAGTGATAAGGTTTAAGTCTTAGAATTGTGACGATTTAACAAATTGTGATGATGAGTCTGTATCTGGGCAGAAAAAACTATGAATATTTTGCAAGATCAGTATTAATTGTATAACATGAATGTGATTGGTTGTTCATGGGACTTTCCCTACAACGCCTTTTCTTTGTAATCACATATATTCTGTCAAAAGGGAATAAACCATCGTACTCTTGACCAACCATATACTGTGTATGGTGTCTATGATTACCCGTCCGGACAGAGTTTTTCTATTGACCACCAAAGTCCAGCAAAGGGAAAGGGGCTGAAACAGATATCCTTACAATCACAATATGGCCATTAGATGGAGCCAAGGAAGTCACTGTATGAAATAAATTACATCCAATATTCATCACAGCTGGGTGAATGCTGATCACATTCATTCAAATAATTAAAAAAATAAACCTCTAAGTGTTTGTGAAATCTTCCACCACAAAATGTACTCAGCCAATGAAAGGTAATGACTCAATTTTTATTTTTCTCCTGCTATCAATGGCAACACGGTACAACACTTCATCCGTGTCTTTGCTGATCTCTGATCTCCTTATCAACTGTTTCTTCCATGATGAAGATCAGCCATGGAGTATATCTGAGGTGTATATCAGGGTGTGCTTCTTCCCCACATGAGAGCTGTGATGTCCAGCAACATTCATATAGAAGACATTTCCCGCACTTAAGTCACTAATACACCACAAGGGTTGTGTGGGATCCCTGATGTACAGGAAGACAGGACTTCAGTGAGGAACAATTCCCTCACTCAGGACAGGAATACGGCTTCTCCCCCGTGTGAGATCTCTGATGTTTGTAAAGACTGGACTTATCTGAAAAACATTTCACGCACTCAGGACAGGAATACGGCTTCTCCCTCGTGTGAGATCTCTGATGTCTGTAAAGATGAGACTTCCGTGAAAAACATTTCCCGCACTCAGGACAGGAATACGGCTTCTCCCCCGTGTGAGATCTCTGATGTCTGTAAAGATGAGACTTCCGTGAAAAAAATTCCCCGCACTCAGCACAGAAATATGGCTTCTCCCCCGTGTGAGATCTCTGATGTGTGTCAAGATGCGACTTCACTGAAAAACATTTCCCGCACTCAGGACAGGAATATGGCTTCTCCCCCGTGTGAGATCTCTGATGTGTGTAAAGACCGGACTTATCTGAAAAACATTTCCCACACTCAGGACAGGAATACAGCTTCTCCCCCGTGTGAGATCTCTGATGTCTGTAAAGACTGGCGTTCTGTGAAAAAGATTTCCCGCACTCAGAACAGGAATACAGCTTCTGCCCTGTGTGAGATCTCTGATGTCTGTAAAGACTGGACTTCACTGAAAAACATTTCCCACACTCAGGACAGGAGTATGATTTCTCCCCTTTGTGAGATCTCTGATGTGTGTCAAGACTGGACTTCATTGAAAAACATTTCCCACACTCAGGACAGGAAAACGGCTTCTCCCCTGTGTGAGATCTCTGATGTCTGTAAAGACTGGAGTTCTGTGAAAAACATTTCCCGCACTCAGAACAGGAATACATTTTCTCCCCCGTGTGAGATCTCTGATGTGTGTTAAGATCGGACTTCTTAGAAAAACATTTCCCGCACTCAGGACAGGAATACGGCTTCTCTCCTGTGTGAGATATTTTATGCCTATTAAGATGGACTTTAGAACGGAAACACTTCCCACACTCAGTACAGGAAACCTTATTCTCTGTTGGAAGGACGGCACCGTCCCTCACAGTCTGAGGTTCCTCAGTATAAGAGGAATACGATGGTCCATCTACACTGTGTGGTGCCGGATGGACATTTGAGGTAGTCGGGTTTTCTCCTGGACTATACTGTGTGATGTCCTCATCTTCTACTTTACAGTCTGGAGACAAAGTGAGACAATCCTCTGAGGTTTTCCTCATCTCCCGTCCATCTACTAAAATAGGAATAAAAAGATTATTACTAGACATGAGCAGATTGGTTCTCCTAAACCAGGACTCCGCCCACATCAGGCAGCTTTGTCTCTGAGGATCTTACAATTCCCCCCTCAAGGTAACTAGTAAATGGGTCCTCTGTAGGGCGGCAACTAATGATTATTTTCAGAATTGATTTGTTGGCCGATTATTGTTTTGATTAATTGGAAAAAACCCTCAAAAAAGGTTGGTGTATAATTGAGTTAATATACTTGAATATCTATATACAGCGGTAAATATAAATATCTAGATATATAGTTGGATTATTACTAGACATGAACAGATTGGTTCCTGCTGTGCTCCAATCAGATATAAAATGTCCAGCTGGTAGGAAATGGGTGTAACAAAAGAGAATCCATATTATGTGTATATATAGCAGTGGGTAGAGGGGAGAGAGCAAAAGTCAGGACTATGTAATGTACAACATATTGTATATAGTGCAGGGGTCAGGCATATATAATGTACACCATAGAGTATATAGTGCAGGGGTCGGGAGTATGTAATGTACAACATAGAGTATATAGTGTAAGGGTCAGGACTCATAATATTGGTATTCAGTAATCAGTGGAAGATGAAATGTTTACATGAGACAAGTTGCAGAGGTCCCACACCGATGCCTCCCATCTCCTGAGACTGCACTCAGTGACTTGGGTCTGAGACTATACAGTCATATCCCTCCACCCGGCACAGCCAGCAGACAACAGAGCAAGTAACCCTGGGGGGATTGTTACATATTAGGTGAGGTCAAAAAAGACACAAATCCATAAAGTCCATCCTATGTGTGCGATTATATGTCAGTATTACATTGTATATCCCTGTATGTTGCGGTCATTCAGGTGATTATCTAATAGTTTCTTGAAACTATCGATGCCCCCGCTGAGACCACCGCCTGTGGAAGGGACACATCCTTGCCGCTCTTATAGTAAAGAACCCTCTACTTAGTTTAAGGTTAAACCTCTTTTCTTCTAATTGTAATGAGTGGCCACGAGTCTTGTTAACCTCTTGCTTACTGGGCACTTAAACCCCCCTCCTGCCCAGACCAATGTTCAGCTTTCGGCGCTGACGCACTTTGAATGACAATTGCGCAGTCATACAACACTGTACCCAAATGACATTTTTATCATTTTTCCCCACAAATAGAGATTTATTTTGGTGGTATTTAATCACAGCTGGGATTTTTATTTTTTGCTAAACAAACAAAAAAAGATGGAAAATTTTGAAAAAAAAAATCATGTTTAATAGATTGTTATACAATTTTGCAAATAGGTAATTTTTCTGCTTCATTGATATGCGCCGATGAGGCAGCACTGGTGGGCACTGATAGGCTGTACTGATGGGCACAGATAGTGTGGTACTGATGGGCACAGATAAGATGGCCCTGATGGGTGTCACTGGTAGGTGACACTGATGGGCACTGGTAGGTGACACTGATGTGCAGCACTGTTCAGTCCCAGCAATGTAGATCCGCGCTGTAGCCATCATTCGGCTATAGCGCGGATCTCTACAGGTTAAACTCCCTTCCGCAAAAATGTTTTGTCCCTATTGTGAGGTCACCAGTCCGGTATTTGTACATTGAAATCATATCCCCTTTCAAGCGTCTCTTCTCCAGAGAGAATAAGTTCAGTGCTCGCAACCTTTCCTCATAACTAATATCCTCCAGACCCTTTATTAGCTTTGTTGCCCTTCTTTGTACTCGCTCCATTTCCAGTACATCCTTCCTGAGGACTGGACAGCATACTCCAGGTGCGGCCGGACCAGAGTCTTGTAGAGCGGGAGAATTATAATTTTATATCTGGAGTTGATCCCCTTTGTAATGCCAATATTCTGTTTGCTTTGTTAGCAGCAGATTGGCATTGCATGCCATTGCTGAGCCCATCATCTACTAGGACCCCCAGGTCCTTTTCCATCCTAGATCCCCTCAGTCTATAGATTGCATTCAGATTTTTGACACCCGAATGCATTATTTTACATTTTTCTACATTGAACCTCATTTGCCATGTAGTTGCCCACCCCATTAATTGTTCTGTCAGAGATCATGCTATACCTGGGCATGAGGTAGAAGATCCAAAGCACATGCCCAATGTGCCTAGGTAGAGCAACATTTATGGTGAAAATCAACCTTTTACTGCCAGCTAAACCCCAGAATTTTCATAAATCCAGTCTAGATCCATAAATTGTGTCTGCAGCACAGAGAAGGAAGATTATCACCCAGTCATTGCCCTACTCTGGACCAATCAGTGAGCAGTATGGGTGGAGGGAGGTATCTATTGTTAATGACCCACCTGTGCTGATCTCTGTAGGAGTGTCCTCCTCTATAAATGTCCCCGTTATTCCATCCTCCTCCATAGACTGCTGATCATCCCTCACATACCTCTCTTCTTCTTCTGTTTTAACCTCAAATTCTATATCGATTGGATCTCCACTCTAAATCAAGGAAATGAAAGTGAATATCATCCGTAAACAATAGGATTTATTATTGTGACATCACATAAAAAATCCACACATCATCTCTAGGAGTCCATGTTCTAGATGGTCCATCCAACCAACCTTGTAACAGTGGGGGATGGTGTGACCTTCATGTGTGTAATCCGGGGAATACAAAGGACGGGGACATCTCTCTGGTGGGTTCCTGGTATTTGGTGGCTCCATAATATCCTTGTGTCCTTCTGAAAACTCCTCCATCACTCCATACTCCTCATCCTCCTCTTTATACTCTTCTTTAACATCAATATTTTCATCCCTGAGATTTCCACTCTGAATATATAATAAAACATTCATTGTAACAATCATGCTGTGTATAAATCAGAACTACCAATAATTGTCAATCATCTACCTGATGATGGTGGGGGATGGTGTGACCTTCCTGTGTGGAATCCCGGGAATACAGAGGACGGGGACAACTCTCTGGTGGGTTTCTGTAGCTGGATGACTCCACCATGGTGTCCTGGTACAGATCTTTGTGTTCTTTTAGAAACTCTGACTCCTCCATCACCCCATCCTCATCATCCTCCTCTTTTATCTCTTCTTTAACTTCAACTTTAGAATCTCTCAGGTTTCCACTCTGAATATATAATAAAAATGACATCAATGGTAACAATGCAGATAATGTACAGATCCTAATGATACTATCAGTGATTGTTCCTCATCTACCTGATGATGGTGGGGGATGGTGTGACCTTCCTGTGTGGAATCCCAGGAATACAGAGGACCGGGAAATCTCTCTGGTGGGTTCCCATTACTGGATCCATCTGTAGGAAACACACACACTGACTGAATACATTGTTTCTATGTGTTTATCAGATGATGGGGGATCTAGGTGGAGCCTCCGTACTGCTCTCACCTTTACAATAAAGTCTCCTCTTACCCGGTGATGTGAGGGGCGGCTGATTGTCCATCATGACGTCCTTGTAGAGATCCTTGTGTCCTTCTAAATGCTCCCACTCCTCCATGGAGAAATAGACAGTGACATCCTGACACCTTATAGGAACCTGACACACACAATGATACAGTCACCATCCAGACACATCCCTTGTCTGTTACTGGATAATGTCCCAGAATTCCCAGCACCGCTCACCTCTCCTCCATCTCTCTGGTGACTTCTAGAATCTTCTTTGTATTTCTCTATTCTATCAGGGAGGGAGGTGGAGGCAATGTGATGGTCATATGATCTCCAGACTTCACAGGAGGAAAACTCTAGATCTAAAAAAAACAATAGTAAAAACAAATGATATTCCCAGAATCCTCCTCACCTCACCATTCAGGTCTCCATTTTATTAAAGCCCCACTTCAGACTGAGATATGATTTACCCACACAGGACCCCCACACTATGCAGGATAAAAGCTTGTAGCAGGTATTCTGACGTCATTACATACAGGACCAACAGTCCCACTTTGTAAGTGAATATGCCAAGGGTCCGCCCACATCCTAAGAGCATCAGAAAAAAAGCCAGATAGAGGGATATTGGGAGGAGGAGCTGTGAGGTCAGTGTGATGTCATAGGACATATAGACTCTGGATGGAGGGACATTGGGAGGAGGAGCTGTGAGGTCAGTGTGATGTCATAGGACATATAGACTCTGGATGGAGGGACATTTGGATGGGGAGATTTGAGGGGTCCTCTATATGAGGCTCCCATGCAAACCAAATCAGTGTCCTTCCTCTCCTAAACTGAAGAGTGAACTTTGACCTTTACTATACAGAAATCTGTCAGGAATCTGTGAAAGTAAGCTCTCATGTGATCAGGTGACGTGCGGAGGAACAGACAATTTTCTCCAGAGCTGGTGCCAAGTTTTCACCCCCCAGGATCACTGCAGGTGTGGTGAAAAGCTGTGTAAGAGGATATGGAGGAGAGATGAGGGCTGGGGAAGAAGTCACTTAAAGGGGTTGTAAACCCTCATGTTTTTTCACCTTAATGCATCCTATGCAATGAGGTGAACAAACACCCGGCAGTGAGCAGCCCCCCCCCCCCCCCATTTTACTTACCTGAGCCTTGGAACTTAATCCAGCGGGGAGCGCTGTCTCTCTGCCCGGGGTTCTCGGCTCTTGATTGGATAGATTGATAGCAGTGCAGCCATTGGCTCCCGCTGCTGTCAATCAAATCCAATGACACGGGAGGCGGGACTGAGTCATACATTCGGCGGCTATGGACAAAGAATGCAGGACTCGGGAGCGCACCCGCAAGGTAACCCCCTCATGGGAGCGCTTCTCCTAAGGGGTTATCTGATGTGGGGAGGAGCCACGAGAGCCATCAGAAGAATAGGTGCAAAACGAGCCGCACCGTGGAGGGAAGTATGATATGTCTGTTATTTAAAAAAAGAAAAAACCTTACAATCACTTTATGGTGACCATAGATACATGGAAATTCAGCTGGTTCAGCAGGGATCGGTCACATTTCCATCCATGTGTGATCACTGCCGGATAAAAGTCACTCGATCAGCGGCTGCAGCCAATAGCGTCATCACTTATCTGTGTATTCTGAGAGCGGAGGAGCGCCCCCCATTGTCAGAATACAATAGTGCAGCGGGGAGGATTCCCCCATCCCCCTCCAATGTGTGGATGGGAGAATCACTTCAGTTTTTTTTTTCATCTCGCTGTCTGAACTATAAAACTGAACCATGTATGGCCAGCTTTGGAAGGAAGATATATTAATTATCAACTGATCCCCCTGAAGGAGTTAATCTATATATTACCTCCTCTGCCTCACGGTCCAGCAGTGTCTTCTCTCTACGTCCTTCCAAATGGAATGCCGTCTTTACCTGACATCACTTCCTGTCTGTATCCGACATCACTTCCTGTCTGTATTCCATAGAGACTTTTTTTACTGGGTAGAGGTGAGATCACCACCTTGTGGAGCTCAAAGGAACTGCAGCTCAAAAAAAGGTCTCGTAGTGTGAACACGGCTATTTCAAGTATAGAAATGAAGACACTGCAAGCTGTTTGAGTTATGTTATACAGGAATGGTTATTATGAGACGTTTCTTGGGGCTGCAGTTCCTCTGAACTCCTTTAAGATGGTGATCTTACTTCTACCCAGACAGGAAGTCTCTATGGAATACAGACAGGAAGTGATGTTAGGTACACACAGGAAGTTACGGGTGAGAGGTGAGTCGGTAAGAAGTAGAGAGAAGACATTGCTGGAAGAAGCAGCAGAGGAGGTAATAAGATCTTATCTTTTATTTACACCCAGTAACCCCCGTCATGTCCGTCTTCTTCCTCCATAGTCACTGTGATGTCTTTTATCTCCAGCAGATGATGATACACACATATATAGTGTGGAGACCTAGATTAACTCCTTCAGGGGCAGAACATTTCCCCACTTACGGGGCCGTAACGTTCTCTTCATTTTGGAGATAAATTCTAGTAATATGTTCCTCTAAACAAACAGCACTGACAATAAATAGACAAGACAATGACCATCCTGACCATACATGGCCTACAAAGGACAATTATTACACCACACAGGCTGTTGGTCTCTGATGGTCCTTTCACCCCACCTGCACATACTTTTCTGACCTCCTTAAAGGAGAAGTCCAGCCTGAGATCGCTTGGCTGGGCTTCTCCTATGGGTTACAGGAGTGCAATTCGTTTTGCACTCTTGTGACCTGTTTTCAGCAGAGATCGGGCTGAAGTCGGCTCTCTGGTGACATCACTGGAATCAGTCCAGGCACCGCATCATCACGACAATGAAGTCTGGATCTGCCAGGTGCCTGGACTGATAACCATCTCAGCCTCTCAGCGAGCCACTGAGAGACTGAGACGGGCACTGCCCGCCCTTCCACAGCTCCAGGCGGAGCTGTGAGAACCGAGCCATCGCAGATGTTAGATCGATCGGTTCTCAGCGAAGAGGTTCCGGGGGACCGATGCTCAGTGGCGTCACTAGGGTTGGTGTCACCCGGTGCGGTAAAACATGGTGTCACCCCCCCCATACCCCCCTATTTTCGAGATGGCAGCACAGCGTTGGAGATCGTTGGTGCACGTTGGATCGGTCAGAAAGGCCTACAGGCAGTATTAGGGCTAGAGGATAGCAGGTTAGGCAGTTCCTAATTGCTCATTCCCTAGGATCAGTAATGGATAATGGCCGACAGGCCCACTTACCAGACCCAGCGAAACAGTGCAGTGATCCCTCCGGCTGAACAATCGCTCACTCTGGGTTGCCCAGGGTGAATCTGGTCAGTAGTGTAGCACGTCTGTACCTTGGCACTGGCTTAGTCTTTCTCTCTCTGGTGGCGCTGGGCAGTGTGGCGCTCTCTCTGGTGGCGCTGGGCAGTGTGGCGCTCTCTCTGGTGGCGCTGGGCAGTGTGGCGCTCTCTCTGGTGATGCTGGGCAGCGTGGCTCTCTCTCTGGTGGCGCTGGGCAGTGTGGCTCTCTCTGGTGGTGCTGGGCAGTGTGGCATGCTCTCACTGGTGGCGCTGGGCAGTGTGGCACTCTCTGGTGGCGCTGGGCCGCGTGGTTCTTTTTCTGGTGGCGCTTGGCAGTGTGGCGCTCTCTCTGGTGGCGCTGGGCAGCGTGGCTCTCTCTGGTGGCGCTGGGCAGCGTGGTTATTTTTCTGGTGGCACTTGGTAGTGTGGTTTTCTTTCTGGTGGCGCTGGGCAGCGTGGTTCTTTTTCTGGTGGTGCTGGGCAGTGTGACGCTCTTTCTGGTGGCGCTGGGCAGTTTGGAGTTCTCTCTGGTGGCGCTGGGCAGTGTGGCACTCTCTGGTGGCGCTGGGCCGCGTGGTTCTTTTTCTGGTGGCGCTTGGCAGTGTGGCGCTCTCTCTGGTGGCGCTGGGCAGCGTGGTTATTTTTCTGGTGGCGCTGGGCAGCGTGGTTCTTTTTCTGGTGGCGCTTGGCAGTGTGGCGCTCTCTCTGGTGGCGCTGGGCAGCGTGGCTCTCTCTGGTGGCGCTGGGCAGCGTGGTTATTTTTCTGGTGGCACTTGGCAGTGTGGTTTTCTTTCTGGTGGCGCTGGGCAGCGTGGTTCTTTTTCTGGTGGTGCTGGGCAGTGTGATGCTCTTTCTGGTGGCGCTGGGCAGTTTGGAGTTCTCTCTGGTGGCGCTGGGCAGTGTGGCACTCTCTGGTGGCGCTGGGCCGCGTGGTTCTTTTTCTGGTGGCGCTTGGCAGTGTGGCGCTCTCTCTGGTGGCGCTGGGCAGCGTGGTTATTTTTCTGGTGGCGCTGGGCAGCGTGGTTATTTTTCTGGTGGCGCTTGGCAGTGTGGTTTTCTTTCTAGTGGCGCTGGGCAGCGTGGTTCTTTTTCTGGTGGTGCTGGGCATTGTGACTCTCCTTCGGGTGGCGCTGGGCAGTTTGGAGTTCTCTCTGGTGTCGCTGGGCAGTGTGGTGCTCTCTCTGGTGGCACTGGGCAGCGTGGTTCTCTTTCTGGTGGTGCTGGGCTCAGCTACCTTGTTACTGTGGACACAATACCCCCCCCCCCCCCCCCCCCCAATGAAACCAGCTTGCTCAGGGTGGGTGGATGTGTCACTCAGCTACTGTGCCTATTATATATAATATATATCTGTGTCCAGCAGCACCCCCTTCCCCCATCATCAGACCAGCTCAGGGTGGGGGTGGCTCAGTCAGCTAATATATAGTAAGTGTTGTCTGTCTGATAAGGGGGGGGGGGGGGGGGGTGCTGCTGGACACAGATATATTTTATTAGCTATAATAGGCACAGTAGCTGAGTTAGCTGGTCTGGTGGGGGGGATGGGGGCGGCTGGACCAGATCTCTCTCTCTCTCTCTCTCAGGTCAGCCAGGGCGCCAGACACTGAGAGTCCTCCCACACCAGCTCTCTTTGGTACTGTCGGTACCATGGCAAGCCCCCCCCTCACCCTGGGCTCGGGCCGGCGGTGGACACCAGGACCCCCCTCCCCCCCCCACACCTGTTCCGAATCTGGACGGCAGCTTCAGCTTGAGTGTCTAGAGGAGACGGCAACCCGCCCCCACCGGCGGACCCCCCCCCCCACACACACACAGCTCAACAACCTGGCTGGGCTGGCTTGGACACCCCCCCCCCCGCACCTGTTTACAATTTGGGCGCCGGGCATCTGGAGAGGAGCGCAGCTTCACGGAGCGGAAACACTGTGTTGTGATGTGACGTCAGGACTGGAAGAAGGAGGACACCAGGCGCTGCTGATGTGTGTTGTTTCAGCCCAGCGGGCTGCGGGGTTAAGTCGAACAATAAACCAAAAAAAAAAACAGGGAGGGTGTCACCCGGGCTGCGGTGTGCTGTGCTGTTTCAGCTTAAAAAAAAAATCAAAAAATCAAAAAAAAAAAAAATCAAAAAAAAAAAAAAATTCTGAAAAAAAAATAAAACAGGGAGGGTGTCACCCCTCTAGCGGGTGTCACCCGGGTGCGGACCGCACCCCCCGCACCACCCTAGCAACGCCTCTGCCGATGCTGCATCCACCTAGGTAAGTATGAATCTGAAAGAAAAACCTTCTGCCAGCAAGTGAAGGAAGCCTTCACCGCACCATTTCATGTTCTAGAAATATGTTGCAGGATACAAAATAGACCAAGAGAGGACCCCTCCCCCCTGCTGTCCTCCTACCAGCACTGAAATAAAAATCACACACCAGTAATGTGCACTACAAGGTCCAGCCCAACAGACAGCAGTCTATGGTAACAGCATGATGAGGACAAATGTTCATTCCAACATACAAGGGTCCTGCAGCTTGTCAGATAAAGATCCGGGAAGATCCAAGGAGCTCAAACAACAAAGAAATGACAGCTCGAGATCCTCACTAGAATGATGAAGTCATTTATTCCATAAAAACAAATAGTACACTTACATGTTAAAATCTTCATAATCAGCATAGATGGCAGATGGGTTGCTATTGGAGAGAACAAAACTGACTCCTCCCCCACAGCTCTGTACTCCACCAGCAGGATCTCCCTGCTATCCAATCCCATCCCTTCTCTTACTGCAGAGAGTGACAGTGACATCACTCCGATCAGTCAGCAGGCTGCCGGAGATTGGAGCCTTGCAGCCGGAGTTCTGCCAATTATCCTGATTAGCCGACAACTCCGGCCAAAAGTCAGCAAGTTCCCTTCCTGGACATCATGATGACCCGACATTGTCCTCACAGCACTGCCTCAGAGCAAACAAGTCAAAGGAAGGATCGTATTTATCATTCCTTGTCTGCAGATCTAATACTAATCAAATCCAGTTCAGAAACTAAACAAACCCAACAGAGAAAAGGGAATATCTGATCCGTCAGCCAAGAGGGTCCCACACCTCAAAAATGTAGCAAACAGTCCAAACTAAATCTGTTCCCATGGAGGGAGTAGTTGTTAAATGTACAGCAACCCTCCTATTACCCCCTTCACATCCACATCCTATTATTGTGTGACCAACACCATCCAAATAATTCTTACTTTCATTTCCCAAAGTTATCCGTCTACAAGGAGACCTGTATACATCAAATGACGGCACCAATGAGGATGGAGGAGGACCGGAGTCACATGACTGAGAAGATACTAAACTTCACCCTGGAGATCATCTACCTGCTGACCGGAGAGGTGAGGAGAATTCTGGGAGGTCACATGACATCACTCTTATCTCTATTAATAAAACACAGACCTGACCGGAGAGGTGAGGAGGATTCTGGGAGGTCACATGACATCACTCTTATCTCTATTAATAAAACACAGACCTGACCGGAGAGGTGAGGAGGATTCTGGGAGGTCACATGACATCACTCTTATCTCTATTAATAAAACACAGACCTGACCGGAGAGGTGAGGAGGATTCTGGGAGGTCACATGACATCACTCTTATCTCTATTAATAAAACACAGACCTGACCGGAGAGGTGAGGGGGATTCTGGGATTCTAACATGATATTCCCATTGGTTCCTCAATACAGAGATTTCCTCTTGTGAAGTCAGATGATCATATGACCATCACAGCGCCTCCATGTGACTCCCTAAAACCTGAGAGACACAACATGGAGAAGATTCTAGAAGTCACCAAGAAGATGATGGAGCTGCTGACAGGAGAGGTGAGTGGTGCTGGGAATTCTGGGACATTATCCAGTAGCAGACAAGGGATGTATCTGGATGGTAACTGTATCATTGTGTGTGTCAGGTTCCTATAAGGTGTCAGGATGGCACTGTCTATTTCTCCATGGAGGAGTGGGAGTATTTAGAAGGACACAAGGATCTCTACAAGGACGTCATGATGGACAATCAGCCACCCCTCACATCACCGGGTAAGAGGAGACTTTATTGTAAAGGAGAGAGCAGTACGGAGGCTCCACCTAGATCCCCCATCATCTGATAAACACATAGAAACAATGTATTCAGTCAGTGTGTGTTTCCTACAGATGGATCCAGTAATGGGAACCCACCAGAGAGATGTCCCCGTCCTCTGTATTCCCGGGATTCCACACAGGAAGGTCACACCATCCCCCACCATCATCAGGTAGATGAGTGACAATTATTGGTAGTTCTGATTTATACATAGCATGATTGTTACAATGAATGTTTTATTATATATTCAGAGTGGAAACCTCGGGGATGATAATATTGATGTTAAAGAACAGTATAAAGAGGAGTATGGAGTGATGGAGGAGTTTTCAGAAGGACACAAGGATATGATGGAGCCACCAAATACCAAGAACCCACCAGAGAGATGTCCCCGTCCTCTGTATTCCCGGGATTCCACACAGGAAGACCACACCATCCCCCACTGTTACAAGGTTGGTGGGATGGAGCATCTAGAACATGGACTCCTAGAGATGTGTGGACTTTTTATGTGATGTCACAATTATAAATCGTATTGTTTACGAATAATATTCACTTTGATTTTCTTGATTTAGAGTGGAGATCCAATCGATATAGAATTTGAGGTTAAAGCAGAAGAATGTGAGGGATGATCAGCAGTCTATGGAGGAGGATGGAATAACGGGGACATTTATAGAGGAGGACACTCCTACAGAGATCAGTACAGGTGGGTCATTAACACTAAATACATTCCTCCACCCATACTGCTCACTGATTGGTCCAGAGTAGGGCGGGGACTGGGTGATATCAGCCTGTAATCCCCTGGTCACTTTCCTGAGCTGTGTTCCCCGTCCTGTATTCCTGTATTTCTCTCGGATAATCTTCCTTCTCTGTGCTGCAGACACAATTTATGTATCTAGACTGCATTTATGGAAATTCTGGGGTTCAGGTGGCAGAAAAAGGTTGATTTTCACCATAAATGTTGCTCTACCTAGGCACCTGGGGCACGTGCTTTGGGTCTTCTACCTCATGCCCAGGTATAGCATGATCTCTGACAGAACAATTAATGGGGGGAGGGGCAACTACATGGCAAATGAGGTTCAATGTAGAAAAATGTAAAATAATGCATTTGGGTGGCAAAAATCTGAATGCAATCTATAGACTGGGGGGAGAACCTCTGGGGGAATCTAGGATGGAAAAGGACCTGGGGGTCCTAGTAGATGATAGGCTCAGCAATGGCATGCAATGCCAAGCTGCTGCTAACAAAGCAAACAGAATATTGGCATTAAAAAGGGGATCAACTCCAGAGATAAAACGATAATTCTCCTGCTCTACAAGACTCTGGTCCGGGCGCACCTGGAGTATGCCGTCCAGTTCTGGGCACCAGTCCTCAGGAAGGATGTACTGGAAATGGAGCGAGTACAAAGAACGGCAACAAAGCTAATAAAGGGTCTGGAGGATATTAGTTATGAGGAAAGGTTGTGAGCTCTGAACTTATTCTCTCTGGAGAAGAGACGCTTGAGAGGGGATATGATTTCAATATACAAATACTGGACTGGTGACCCCACAATAGGGACAAAACTTTTTTGCAGAAGGGAGTTTAACAAGACTTTTGTGGCCACTCATTAAAATTAGAAGAAAAGAGGTTTAACCTTAAACTACGTAGAGGGTTCTTTACTGTAAGGCCCCGTACACACGGAAATTCCGACGGAAAATGTCAGATCGGACCATGTTGTCAGAAAATCCGCCTGTCCATCTGACTTTTTCCGACAGAAAAAGTTTGAGATCCTGCTCTCAAATTTTCCGACAACAAAATCCGATCGGACTTTTTCCGGTCGTGTGTAGAGAATTCCGATGGACAAAGTGCCACGCATGCTCAGATCAAATTATGAGACCAAAGCTATTGGCTACTAGCCTCTACGTAGTTCCATTGTACGCAACGAACGTCACCACGTTCAGAATGATCGGATTTTCAGACAAATTTGTCTGATTTTGTCCGTGTGTATGCAACACCAGTGTCGGAAAAAATCCGACGGATTTTGTGGTCGGAATTTCCGAACGTGTGTACCGGGGCTTAAAGCGGCAAGTATGTGGAATTCCCTTCCACAGGTGGTGGTCTCAGCGGGGGGCATCGATAGTTTCAAGAAACTGTTAGATAATCACCTGAATGACCGCAACATACAGGGATATACAATGTAATACTGACATATAATCACACACATAGGTTGGACTTGTGTCTTTTTTTGACCTCACCTACTATGTAACAATCCCCCCAGGATTACTTGTTCTGTTGTCTGCTGGCTGTGCCGGGTGGAGGGATATGTCTGTATAGTCTCAGACCCAAGTCACTGAGTGCAGTCTCAGGAAATGGGAGGCAGCGGTGTGGGACCTCTGCAACTTGTCTCATGTAAACATTTAATCTTCCACTGATTACTGAATACCAATATTATGAGTCCTGACCCTTACACTGTATAATTTATATTGTACATTACATACTCCTGACCCCTGCACTATATACTCTATGTTGTACATTACATCATTCTTATACTATATAGTCCTATCTGTTGTATCTTATACAATATGTTGTACATTACATAGTCCTGACTTCTGCTCTCTCCCCTCTACCCACTGCTATATATACACATAATATGGATTCTCTTTTGTTACACCCATTTCCTACCAGCTGGACATTTTATATCTGATGATCTGATTGGAGCACAGCTGGAACCAATCTGCTCATGTCTAGTAATAATCTTTTTATTTCTATTTTAGTAGATGGACGGGAGATGAGGAAAACCTCAGAGGATTGTCTCACTTTGTCTCCAGACTGTAAAGTAGAAGATGAGGACATCACACAGTATAGTCCAGGAGAAAACCCGACTACCTCAAATGTCCATCCGGCACCACACAGTGTAGATGGACCATCGTATTCCTCTTATCCTGAGGAACCTCAGACTGTGCGGGACGGTGCCGTCCTTCCAACAGAGAAGAGCTTTTCCTGTACTGAGTGCGGGAAGTGTTTACCTTCTAAATCCCATCTTATTGTGCATATAAGATCTCACACAGGAGAGAAGCCGTATTCCTGTCCTGAGTGTGGGAAATGTTTCTCACGGAAGTCCAATCTTTACAAACATCAGAGATCTCACACAGGGGAGAAGCCGTATTCCTGTCCTGAGTGTGGGAAATGTTATTCAGTGAAGTCCCATCTTTCCACACACCAGAGATCTCACACGGGGGAGAAGCCGTATTCCTGTTCTGAGTGTGGGAAAAGTTTTTCACAGAAGTCCGATCTTTCCAGACATCAGAGATCTCACACAGGGGCGAAGCCATATTCCTGTCCTGAGTGTGGGAAATGTTGTACACAGAAGTCCGATCTTTCCACACATCAGAGATCTCACACGGGGGAGAAGCCGTATTCCTGTTCTGAGTGTGGGAAAAGTTTTTCACAGACGTCCAGTCTTTCCAGACATCAGAGATCTCACACAGGGGCGAAGCCATATTCCTGTCCTGAGTGTGGGAAAAGTTTTTCACAGAAGTCCGATCTTTCCACACATCAGAGATCACATGAGGGGGAGAAGCCGTATTCCTGTCCTGAGTGCGGGAAATGTTTTTCAGTGAAGTCCAGTCTTTACACACATCAGAGATCTCACACGGGGGAGAAGCCGTTTTCCTGCCCTGAGTGCGGGAAATGTTTTTCACGGAAGATCAATCTTTACACACATCAGAGATCTCACACGGGGGAGAAGCCGTTTTCCTGTCCTGAGTGTGGGAAATGTTTTTCACACAAGTCTGATCTTTCCACACATCAGAGATCTCACACGGGGGAGAAGCCGTTTTCCTGCCCTGAGTGCGGGAAATGTTTTTCACAGAAGAACCATCTTTACACACATCAGAGATCTCACACGGGGGAGAAGCCGCATTCCTGTTCTGAGTGCGGGAAATGTTTTTCACAGAAGTCCAGTCTTTCCACACATCAGAGATCTCACACGGGGCAGAAGCCGTATTCCTGTCCTGAGTGCGGGAAATGTTTTTCACAGAAGTCCAATCTTTCCACACATCAGAGATCTCACACAGGGGAGAAGCCATATTCCTGTCCTGAATGAGGGAATTGTTCCTCACTGAAGTCCTGTCTTCCTGTACATCAGGGACCCCACACAACCCTCGAGGTGTATTAGTGACTTGAGTGCGGGAAATGTCTTCTATATGAATGTTTGCTGGACATCACAGCTCTCATGTGGGGAAGAAGCACACCCTGATATACACCTCAGATATACTCCATGGCTGATCTTCATCATGTAAGAAACAGTTGATAAGGAGATCAGAGATCACCAAAGACATGGATGAAGTGTTGTAAAAATACAATGGATGGGCGGCTCATACAGGTTTGGTAATGTACTTTTATGTCATGGCTTTCTTCCAGGTCCGCACCCATGCACGTGCACACCCAGAAACCTCCACTGTCATTGGCTGTAGGACAAGTTTGTGAGCAGGTCCCAGCCAATGATTTTGCCCCGTACCCTGCTGATCACCTGCAGCCAATGACAAATCACTCCTGTGTTTTATTTTGTAAACACGGGGAGCTATCTTGTGATTTCTTCTCTTCCTGAGTCCTTTTCTGTTCAGGAAGAGAAGAGAACACCACACTGTGAGTATAATCACCACACTTTACACCCACACACCTTAGATTGGCACATTTAACCCCATTTGATCCCCCCTGTCACCCAACCAGTGCCATTAGTACAGCGTCAGTGTACAGTATTTTTCACCAATCGCTGTATTAAGGTCACTTGTTACATCAGATAGTGCCAGGGTCAGCTAGCATTAGATTGCCCGCACACTATCACACTCACGCTATAGGATCCTGATCACCACCATTACTAGTATAGTGTCTGTATGGATCAATATCCTGATCACCAACATTACTAGTATAGTGTCTGCATGGATCAATATCCTGATCACCAACATTACTAGTATAGTGTCTGTATGGATCAATATCCTGATCACCGCCATTACTAGTATAGTGTCTGTATGGATCAATATCCTGATCATGAACCGATCTATATTAGTGTCCCCCCCTTAGTATAGTGTCCCTAATAACGCAGCCTTAGCAGGATCAGCCCTTCTGCCCCCCCAATAAATGCAGTGTCAGTAGATCACCGGCACCTCTGATACATTGCACACATAATCGCAGTGTTAGCAGAATCAGGCCTGATCTCTTCTAGCACTAGCAGGTAAGTTTTATTTGTGTAGCACCCTGGAGTTTAGGCAGGGAGCTCCTCACAAATTTACTTGCCAGGAGTAGTTATCCTGGTTGATTGTTAGAGATCTATTGATTTCTCCCTAAGTTTGGCCTTGTTGCGCTTTTCTCTTCCACCACTAGGTGGCCGGGCACTTGGTGGTACTAGATATAAGAAGGACAACCCAAGGTCAGGTTATGGGGTATCAGCCAATGGGCAGGGGTTTTCTTGAATCCCTTGGCCTGCTGGGAGAGCCTATATATATGGGTAGAGTCAGGTGATCGATGTTCTGTGCCACTTGGACAGCTGTCTAGGTGGACGTGTGTCGTGTTGCCCTGGGCTGCTAGACCGGAGATTGGGCCTATCCGAGGACATCTGGCTGCTAGGCTATCTGAGGTCCTATCCAAAAGTAAGAGAGCAGTGCAGGGTTGGGATTGAGGCTTGCAGTCCAACCAAAAGTGACGGTTCTGCTGGCCGGAGAACCTGTCATGGTCGGAGGTAGAGGGGAAGCTTTCGCCACTAAGGGACTAACCACCTTATTACCAGGGACCTCAGTGTAACTGAAGCAAGTACCGGAGCAGTATTCTCACCGAATGGGCATGGTGGAGAATCAGGAAACTTCAGGCAGTAATCAAGCAAGGGACCCAGCCAGCGGATGTGATGCTTGTAGAGCAGCCTTGTGTGTCAAGCCAGGGACAGAGCAGGCCAGTGGGGTGAAGCTTGAAAAGTATCTGGAGTGCCAAGCTAGGGACCCAGCAGAGAGGCGGGGGTGACGCTTGAGGAAGATACCACTGTGAAGATTGGAGAAGCTCAAGGGATTCAGAGTCAGTGAATCAGAGGGTCTTGTGAGAGACGGGGAGCGCAGTGGGCTGAAGAACTACAAGGAGAAGTTTTAGTGAAGGTGACAGAACTGTTATGCTTTGTGTTAGGAACTATTAGACTGTTGCCATAGGAGACAGAATTCCTGCATGTGCAGATGTGGCGTCTTGCTGGATGCCTTTCCCTGCATGGCTGACCTTCTGTTGAAGTCTCGGAGTCTGCTAATTAATCTTGCAACTACTCAAGGGTGTCCTGGCCCTAACCCTCTTTCCTTCAAAAAGTTTGTAAGAGAAATAAACATCTCGTTTGCATTCAAGAAGTATCTGGTGCCCAATTACTTCCACCTATGCCTCACAACCAACCAAATACAGAAGGATATCTGCTATCTCTGGCCCTTGAGGTTCTCAGACTGAAGGAGGCCAGAGACCTTGCTACATTTGTAGTAGTTCAAGCAGTCCCTGACAGCCAGGAACTCTTTTTCCTGTGAGTCGCACTAGGTATCTGTGAAATGTGCCAACAAAGGTACTCTAGGGAAGATGCCTACAGGATTCTGAGTATGACAGCTGAGAGCGAAGGAGGAGTCCTCACTGACAGAATCAGACTCTGCAAACAAACCTATAGAGAGCAGCGGCACCCTGACAGGAGCTCAGAGGATGGAGGAGAGGTCCCTGCTAAGGTCAGGTGTACCCGACCCCTGGTAGCTCAAGTGATAGGAATACTTGATTTGTCTTATATGCAGCAGGATTCCAGTACTAGTGCCGCACTACCTTTTGGTGAGCTGTCAGGTACCAGCGGCCTAGTACATCATAGTCTTTTATATACCAGGACAAAAGTATTTCGTGTTAACCTGGCGAGTCCCCCAAATGCAAGCTGTTGAGGTGGCTAGCACTAGTATCATCCTGCAGACAACAATAATTCAACCATAGAGCCCATAGTGTTCCCCCAGATTTGCTTGCAAATGCTGATTGGCAGCCCACAGATTCTGCAGCGTATCTATATAGATGATGCCATCATACATTTCACTGCCCACCTTGGAGGGTGGGGGGTGTCCCTCTCTTGTTACCGATAAAAGTGGAGTTACGCTTTGAGCAATGTAGTTTACTTTGCAGGGACACCAATCCGCAGCAGCATTGATCTATTTATTCTGACAGCAGCAGGGCCTTGCTCTCAGAATGCATACATCCGTGCCTGCAGTGCTGCAGGAGGAGGTTTCTCATGTGTATGCCCAAGCATGAGGGGCCCATGTAGTCAGTAAATGGATTGCTGCTTTGCTTCAGCATATATATATTTTTTCACTTTTTTGGTATAGATTTCAGTTAAAAAATGTTGTTTTATTGAGTTAATCTCATATCATTATTGTGTTTTATTGTTAACCATTGTTTGCTTTGCATGGACGTCAATCTGCTGCAGCACTGATCTGTTTATTCTGACAGCAGCAGGACATTGCTCTCAAAATACATACATCCATGCCTGCAGTGCTGCAGGAGGAGATTTCTCATCCACAGTTTTAAATAATTGTGTACACTCAAGCATGAGGAGCCTAGAGCGGTTAGTGGGCCGATCGCTCCTATGCTTCAGCATATCATTTTTTTCACTTTTTTCTGGCAGAGATTTCTTCATCCACATTGGTCAATGTGAATGGAGGAATCAGCATTACAAGCATGGGGTGGTCAGTGGGTGGTAGCACCTTTTGCTTCAGCATATACTTTGTTCATTCATGCTGAGAGGCATGTTGAGTGTATGGAAGATTTTATTTTTGCAACAATTTTTTGGAAAATGACAAACTATGGATATTCAACATGTGAGACACTTTTTGTCAGTCTAGACACATACAGCAGCCCAAAATCCAATAATTTCCTTATTTCACTCCTTGACTACCTATCACAGTTTCGGAGGCCCTGAAATGCCAGTATAAACACCCCCAAATTACCCCTTTTTGGAAAGAAGACACTCCAAGGTATTTGCTAAGAGGTATGGTGAGTATTTTGTAGATCTTATTTCTTGCCACAAGTTTTTGGAAAAGAAAGAAGAACATTTTTTATTTTTTTTTTTATTTTCAAAACCTTGTGGCAAAAATGGGATCTGGAAAATACTGACCATGTCTTTTATGAAATTCTTTAAGGTGTCTACTTTTCAAAAAGAGGTCATTTGGGGGCATGTTTTTACTGTAGAGGAAATGTGTAAGTTCTGTATATAATTGTGTTTTATTTTGTATGTATTGCACACGGCACTAATGAGGTTTTCATTACATGTTTGCATTCTTTTGAGTCCTGATTAGAATTAGCCTGCCTATGTTGCGCCCCTTGTAACCATACAAGTACGATTGTAATAATAATGTGATACCTACTTAATCATGTGTATAAAAACCTTCAATTGCGTCATAATAAAACACAACAGTTATTTGGAAAGATGCGAAGTGTCTCTTTTGTGTCTGTTCCCTACCGCAGTAGTCATTACCTTTTGTACCACCACCACCCCGTCCCTTTAGAATGTAAGCTCTATGAGCAGGGCCCTCCTGTACCTTTTGTATTGAACTGTACTGTAATTGTGTTGTCCCCCCTATACATTGTAAATCGCTGCGTAAACTGTTGGCACTATATAAATCGTGTATAATAATAATAATGTAATAATAATAATAATCAATATGAGGATAGGAGTTGCCTATTAATAACATTCCATATCAGATGGCAAGCTTTGCCTAGGAGGTGATTTACAGGCGACCCTGAGAATCTAAAACGAGGAGCTTGAGACAATGCAGGGATTTCTGATAATCAGCCTTTTGCCTACATTTGAGTTATCAGACTTCCTTGATCTGTAAGACATTTTGGGGACAAAAGGTACCTATTTTACTCCTCTTAATCAAACTGTATTGATTGGTGGCTATATGTTATTTTGTCACTGTCTACTCTCCATCGGAGTGTTCACAGGTATATGCAGTACACATCGGCTAAATAAAGTAGTTTAGAGGCAAGAGGGTATAGGCACAAGTAGAGAAGACTGGCCAATCATTATGGGCATTAAATTTAGTAAGGGAATGGAGGGTAAGAGACCCTCAAAAAAAAGTCTTAACTTAGAGGTGACATAGAACCTGTGATGGACTCCCGACACCCTGACTGGGTATCTCCGCCAAGAAGCTGCTTCCTAAGCTCTGGAACACGAGACCAGTGAATCTGGCTCTAGTTACCCCAAGAACTAGACAGCACCAGTCTTGGAGTAAACCAGAATAAGAACTGTTTATTTGAACAAGAATACAGGCTTTTATACATTTGAGAAGGAGGTCACTCACCACATTAACAATATATTTAGCCAAAACATCACACAATGGTTTAGCTAATGAGCAACAGCTGACTCATGGCTAATCCCATCACAAAGGATCCTTAATTAGCCACCTGGATGTATTATTGCAGATCAGACTTGGTGGCTTCAAGCTCAGAAGGTAGATTACACATTAACATAAGTATGTGTAGCACCTTCTACTTTAGGTAGGTGCTATAAGTAGGTTTTTGGAAACAGCAGGTAAATTTAGGCAGGGCTACCTGGAGGCTAGGCTTGTTTGTTTTGATCTGTGTGGGCTGAGAGTGGCCTAGAGCAGAGCTGGTGACTCACAGGCAAACACAATATTTTGCTATAATAAATATCCTCATTTTTTTTTAAAAAAAGCACATTTTTTTCCTCAGTTTGGGCCGATATGTATTCTTCTACATATTTTTGGTAATAAAAATTTTAATAAGCGTATATTGATTGGTTTGTGCAAAAATTATAGCGTCTACAAAATAGAGGAAAGATTTATGGCATTTGTATTAATTTTTTTTTACTAGTAATGTTGGTGATCAGCGATTTAACTGCGACATTATGGCAGACAGATCGGAAACTTTTGACACATTTTTGGGACTATTGACAAATATGCAGCGATCAAAGCTATAAAAATGCACTGATTACTGTGTAAATGTCACTGGCCGGAAAGGGGTTAACACTAGGGGGAGATCAAGGGGTTAAAGTGATCAGCGTTCATAGACATGAATGCCCCCCGACACCCACATCATCTGATTTGGTTGACAGCAGCGGGAGCCAATCTATCCAATCAAGAGCTGGGACCCTGTGCAGAGAGGGACAGGGCGTCTCCGCCGAGGAAAATACGGGGCTCAGGTAAGTAAAATGGGGGGCTGGGGGGCCGGTCACTGCCAGAAGTTTTTTTTACCTTAATGCATAGGATGCATGAGGGTTTACAACCCCTTTAACTGTGTTCCCTCATGTGTGTTCTAACTGTAGGGGGAGGGGACTGACTAGAGGAGATGACAGATCGTTCTTCCTAGCTAGTAGGAACACACAATCTGTTTCTCCTCTCCTCCCTGTTCTGGCTCTCGTGCCCTTGATCACACCTGGCCGGTGGTCATCGCGACTGCCGGCCACGTGCATCAGCACCCCCGTAGTGCACCGGGCACGCACTTACTATCCCGACGTACAGCTATGACAGTTTGCGGGAACGTGCCGACCTGCTGCAGTATAATGACGTTGACAAGCGGTTAAAGGGGCCCATGGTCCCTGCCTGCAAATGGTCAGTGCCAAGTCCTGACTGAGTTTGGTGTTGGGCCTAACCATGTGCTAGCGAGTCCTGGGAAGAGAAGTGTTGTGCAAGATAGAGAGAGAGAAACAGTCTGCAAGCAAGTGTTGTGCTGGAGGAGACTGGAGTAAGAGAGTGATCTACCAATTGATCAACAATTGATCCTCCAAGTGGTCTACCAATTGCTCTACTCATTTGTTCTGGACATCCCATAATCCCCTTACCCATCCAAGTTAAATACCCCCTCAATAAAATAACAAGAACAATGCACAGGACTGTTCAATGTCTCTGTAGTGATTGAGGGGTGAATGCTGGGCAGGTCAGAGGTGACAGGTGGACCACATAATTCAGCAGCCCCTAGGGTGGTAGAGCTACATTTGGGGGCTCATTCCGGGACCACCTGTTCATGTCACCTGCCAGCCGTTGCCCCTAGCAACCATGGAAACGAGCTGGGGAATTGCTTTGTTCCATCAGTATTGAGGAAATTGAACCTTGGGAAGGACTTGTTTGCTTTGTCTGCTATACAGTACCATAATAGTAAGTGCCGTTGCCCATAGCAACCAGCGAGAGCTGTGACAAGTATTGCTACCTGCTCACCCAGCTGCCCCAATCAGCGCAGGGGCAGACACCTATATGTATCCTGCAATTCAGTGACTTTTTACCATGTGCCTTTACCTGTGGCTACCACTGCAGGTGATCACGCCCATGGATTACAAATATGTCCAGTGCACTGCTAATACTGGACATTCTTCACTGGATGACAAATATGCCCACTGCTCTGCAAATGCTGGGCATCTTAAATAGGGATGAGCTTGATGTTCGGGTCGAACATGAGTTTGACTTGAACATCGGGTGTTCGCCCGTTCGCCGAATTTAGAACATTATGGGGCGTTCACAGGAAATTAGAGCGCCCGCGGAACGCCACATAATGCACTGCGAGATCGCAGTGCATTGCTGTATGATGATTGGCCAAAGCATGCACCTGACCTGCATACTTTGGCCAATCTCAGCGCCCTCTGCTTTTACTTTACTTTTGGCCAATCATGGCTCAGGGGGATGCCCCACACTATATAAGGCTGCCTGCACGGTGGCCCTATGTAGTGTTGTTGGCGTGGACGGAGACATAGCTTGATTTAGATTAAGCAGGCAGGTTATTCAGTTAGTGGCAGTGTATTTTATATATATATATATATATATATATATATATACAGTCAGTATAGTATATATATATATATATATATATATATATATATATATATATATATATACTCTGCATCCAGTCAGTGTAGCCTATCTACAGTCTACAGTGCATTCCGTGGTGTACTATTTCTAATCTACTTCAGGCAGTGTATTTGATATATATATATATGTAGCGCTGGCTCCTGACGAGCACACGCTATGTGTTTTTCAAAGTTAATATTTCTGAAACCACAGTTGGGTTTTGGGGCTAATTATGCCAAATTATGGTTTCAGTTCTCCTTGGCTGCAGGTGTCGCTGTCACCGCCGGCAAGTGTGAGAATGCAGTTTAGCTGGGTGTATTGGATGCCCTTCTTTCTTTTGGAACCAGCCCAGTGGGAGTGTTTATCCTGCTGTGCATTCTGGGAGAAGGTATTTAAGGTACTGAAATCACATGCTTCTGGGTTCCGGTCCAGAAGATACCTTCTTTCTGTTCGGTCCTGATCCTCCTGACCAGCCCCCGTGACCCTCCTGGCCTGGGGTGCGGATCCATGAAATTCTGAGTCTCGGGGCTGGATAGCCCGAGGCGAAACAACTGCAGGGACAGGGCTGAATGGATATCGGGGCCTAATCATCCAAAGGTGGTCCGGTGCCGTCTCATCCGTGGAGAGGCCCAGCAACTGAAGAAGCATCCAGGGGAGGGCTCCTCGGGAGAGGGCCATGCATAAGGTTACTCTGAAGGAGCCTGGAGGCTCAGTTGAAGGACACTAAATGGATCTACACTCATACGGTATCGCCAGACCGGCTGCAAGATACTGGTACCATATGATAGCTCTTTAAATTTGTCTAAGTCCCTCAGTTCTACATACAAGTCTGTGGCAGAGACTTTATTCAAGTGTTTTACAACCAAGTCTGTGGCAGAGACTTTGCTTTACCTAACACGCTACCGGCTGCTAGGCCTAGTGAGAGGAGGTCTATCCGGTGGTTGTGGGAATCCAGCTGTGAAACTGTAATTCTCTGGATTTCTATAGTGAGAGACTTTCCTATTCTAGCAGTTCCAAAGTACCTAAACTTTCACCCTAACCCTCTACCCTACATTTAAAAGACTGTTTTATCCTTTAAATACATAACCAAAAAAAGGAAGATAAAGTGTCAGTTTCTACATTTCTTTAGGCCATCTACCACGGGAACCCCTAGATGGAGACGAGGTGAATAACGTAACGGTAAGCCCAATAAAACCAGCAGCTCCTTCAGGGGTTAGTGCTACACATATATATATATATATATACAGACAGTCTAGTATATATATACACTCTGCAGCATCCAGTGTAGTGTATATCTACAGTGCATTCCGTGGTGTACTGTTTCTACTACTTTTCTGGCGGTGTACACAGCACACAATACAGTGCAGCAGTAGTGCAGTTGCTACTACTTTTCTGGTGGTGTACACAGCACACAATATAGTGCAGTTACTACTACTTTTCTGGTGGTGTACACAGCACACAAAACAGTGCAGCCATAGTGCAGTTGCTCCTACTTTTCTGGTGGTGTACACATCACACAATACAGTGCAGTGTGGTGTTGCCAAACAAAATTTACAGCATGTTCGGTAGGCCACCAAGGAGAGGCAGATGCTCACAGGTGGCTAAAAGAGGGCAAGCAGGCTCTGTGTCTACAGTCAACAGTGCTGGTCTCGGACATGATGTATCCTCTGCAGGTGGCCATGGGGCACGCTTGTCATTTTTTTCTGCTGCTGGCCGTGTTATTGAGCCACAACATGCAGAGGAGTTGGTGGAGTGGATAACAAAGCCGTCCTCATCCTCCTCATCCTCTGTCACCAAGGCTCAGAGTAGTTTGCCTTCCAATGCACCTGCCAAAGCGGCCTATTCCACCGGCTCCTTGTCCATGGTCACTCCTTCCGTAGCCCCACTCATGCACGAAGGAGTCCCCCAAACTATTTGACCACAGTGTTGGGTACATGCTGATGGAGGATGCACAGCGATTTGAAGGCTCCGATGTTGGTTGCCAGGTTGAGGAAGGGAGTAACGTGAGCCTAGAGAGAGGGGGTGCCCAAGAAGGACAAGAAACTGGCAGTCATGTTCCCCCAGCCGCAAAATACTGCCAATCTTGCTCCAGTGACAAGGAGGGAGGGAATGATGAGGTCACTGACTCTACTTGGGTGCCTGATAGAAGAGAGGAGGAGGCACAACTCCAACGAGGCATGATGTCCTCTAGGGGGCGGCTTAAGGGCTGCCACCCTACTGAATCACATCGCAGAGCTCCGCAGGTGCAGGGCGTTGCTGACTCCCCGCTGATTTTGAAAAGTTCCTTGGTGTGGGCCTTTTTTGAGACATGTGCAGCAGATCACACCGTTGCAGTTTGCAACCTATGTCTGAAGCGGATCAAGCGTGGCCAAAACAGCAGCCGCTTGGGCACCGCATGCTTGACCAGACATATGACGACCTCCCATGCAGTCCGTTGGCAACAGCACTTGAAAGACCCACATCAAAGAAAAAGGCAGACTTCTTCTTGCTCCTCGTCTGGGTACTGCTAGCAGATTGGCTGCAAGTACTTGGGACACCTATTTCTATACCTCCAGTCCTCTCAAAACCTGCACTGAGAGGAATGAAGGTATAGAAATAGGTGTCCCAAGTACTTGCAGCCAATCTGCTAGCAGTACACCTCCATTTGATTTTAGCAGGCAAATTTCCCTACCCCAGTTGCTAAACCAAAAAAAGAAATTTGGTCCCAGCCATTCACATGCTCAGCGTCTGAATGCTAGCTTGGCCAAATTGCTAGCACTGCAACTGCTGCCTTTTCAGCTGGTAGACTCTGCCCCCTTTTGTGAGTTTGTAGAATGTGCAGTACCTCAGTGGCAGCTTCCAAAACCCCATTTCTTTTCACGGAAGCCCATTCCGGTTCTCTACCGGCATGTGGAAGGCAATGTTTTGGCCTTGTTGGACAGGGCGGTCAGCAGTAAGGTGCATATTACCGCTGACTCATGGTCTAGCAGGCATGGGCAGGGACGTTACCTTTCCTTCACTGGGTAACTCTGCTGGCAGCTGGGAAGGATGCAGGACAGGGTTCAGTATTGTTGGAGCTTGTTTCGCCACCACAACTCCAAAATGCTAGTGGTGATTCTGTCACAGCTCTCTCCTCCACCCCCTCTTCTTCTTCTTCCTCTATGGCCTCTTCTTCTGATTTCTCCTCTGAACCAGCGGTGCTCCGTAAGCAGTCAAGGGCCTACGCAAGCACTCAGGCAAAAAGATGCCATGCGGTGCTTGCGCTGGTGTGCTTGGGGGACAGGAGCCACACTGGGGCAGAGATTCTGTCAGCTCTGCAGAGGCAGACTCAGAAGTGGTTGACACCACGCCAGCTTCAGCCAGGAATGGTTGTATGTGACAATGGCACCAACCTCCTCTCTGCCCTCCGACAAGGACACTTGACCCATGTTCTATGTTTGGCACATGTCCTGAATTTGGTGGTGCAGCGGTTCTTGAGCAGGTACCCGGGCTTACAGGATCTACTGAGGCAGGCCAGAAATATCTGTGGTCATTTCCGCAGGTCATGCAATGCCAGTGCTTGGCTGGTTGACATTCATAGGGAATGCAACCTGCCCACCAACCCCCTAATTTGTGACATGCCCACCAGGTGGAACTCAACGTTGGCAATGCTGCAGCGGCTGCACGCACAGCAGAGGGTCATCAATGAGTACCTGTGTGAGTATGGCACCAGGACAGGGTCAGGGGAGCTTGGCTTTTTTTTGCCACGCCAGTGGCTACTGATCAAGGATGCATGCGCTGTCCTGTCACCATTTGAGGAGGCCACGAGGATGGTGAGCAGTGACAGTGCATGCATCAGTGACACTGTCCCTCTAGTCTTCCTGCTGGAGCACACGCTTCATGGAATTATGGACAGGGCACTTGGAGGCAGAACAGCGGGTGATAGAGGAGGACTTCTGTAGCCATGGTGTGAGCACTACTGACAAACAATCCGGCAAATCACCCCACTGCCAGACTTCATACATCCTTTCCAGAGACAATGAACAGTCATTTGTTTTATTGGGGGGTACAACTTGGGTAGGGATTGGGATATGGGATGCCCATTGGATAAATCATTGCCCTCATATTCACAGGTTTCAATATACTTTGATCTGTTTAGAGCCTGAAGATAGAATGTGAACACTTGACTAAGTAGAAATCTTCTCCTGCATCACCCTGCAGACTGTTACTCCCTCTGCATCTCCATGCAGACTATTGCTCCCTGCATCTCCTATGCAGACTATTGCTCCCTCTGTATCTCCATGCAGACTATTGCTCCCTCTGCATCTCCATGCAGACTATTGCTCCCTCTGCATCTCCATGCAGACTATTGCTCCCTGCATCTCCTATGCAGACTATTGCTCCCTGCATCTCCTATGCAGACTGCTGTTACTAAGCGTTCTCCATCCATCCCCGTGTGAGGGACAGAAACATCACTTTTGACTGTGTAAAAGTAATGGTCTTAGCTCTCTTCACCACCTGCCCAAACTTGCCTCTCCTTGCACTCTTGGTTTCCTCCTGCTTGTAATTACATTGGGGTATAACATATCCTCTTCTAATGGGTATGAAGAACTCACTCTGAATAAGCCCCTCTAGTGGCTCTGGTGACTCGCTGCTACTAGGCCTGAGGCCCGCACAACCTCTCCCCGGAGGCCTAGTAGGCTAAAGTCTATGGTCTAGGAAATGCACTACTGCTCCCAGCCAGTCCAACTTACAAACCACGTGTTCCCCGGTCACACTGATTTGACACACACTTCCCCACAGTCTCTTCTCTGATCCAGGACTCCTCACCCTCCACCGTGTGTATGATGAAGACTCTGCTAATGACCGTGTAGAAGCAGAGTTCCCTCACAGACTCCCCGGCACCTCCAGCCATCCACTGTGGTAACATTCACCGACCTTCCAACCTTCCAGCCCTGAGTCCTTGATGAGGAACTTCCCCGGACCATGCGTTCCGACAGCTTCTCCTGCCCTCTCTGCTCCAGGAGACATTGCCAGTGTAAAGGCAACGTTCCCTCACAGTTCTCCCTGGGCCTCTCCTCCTGCGATCCCACCCCCTGCAGCTCTCTAGCACTCCATTCCTCACGTCTCCCAGTCAACTACTCCCCCAGCAGCATGTGACCTCAGCATATATAGGAGGCCCGCGCCATGCCAATGCCAGTTAATGATTGGTCAGAGCTCCCACATGTGCTGCCTGCCACTCCACTTTAATGGGGTAGTTTTGACGGTTGCAATATGATGGGGCCATTTTGATGGGGCAATTTTTTAAGTTTTAATGGGTGCCGTTTTGATGGGGCAGTTTTGATGGGGGCAATATGATGGGGCAGTTTTGACTGTGGCAATATGATGTGGCAATTTTGTTGGAGGCCATTTTGATGGGGGCAATTTGATGGGGCAGCCCTTTCTGATCGGGCAATATGATGGGGCAGTTTTGATGGGGGCCGTTTTGATGATGGCAATATGATGGGGCAGTTTTGATGGGGCCGTTTTGATGGGGCAATATGATGGGGCAGTTTTGATTGGGCCGTTTTGATGGGGGCAATATGATGGGGAAATTTTGATGGGCAATATGATGGGGCAGTTTTGATGGGGGCAGTTTTGATGGGGCAGTTTTGATGGGGCAGTTTTGATGGGGGCAGTTTGATGGGGCAGTTATGATGGGGCCGTTTTGATGGGGGCAGTTTTTGATGGGGCAGTTTTTGATGGGGCAGTTTTGATGGGACAGTTTTGACGGCAATATGATGGGGCAGTTTTGATGGGGCAGTTTTGATGGGGCAGTTTTGATGGGGCAGTTTTGATGGGGGCAGTTTTGATGGGGGGCAGTTTTGATGGGGGCAGTTTTGATGGGGCAGTTTTGATGGGGCAGTTTTGATGGGCCGTTTTGATGGGGAAATTTTGATGGGGCAGTTTTAATGGGGGCAATTTGATGGGGCAATTTGATGGGGCAGTTTTGATGGGGCCGTTTTAATGGGGCAATATAATGGGGCAATTTTGATGGTGGCAATATGATGGAGCAGTTTTGATGGTGACAATATGATGGGGCAGTTTTGAGGGGGCAATAAGATGGGGCTTTTTAATGAGGCCGTTTTGATAGGTGAAGTATGATGGGGCAGTTTTTATGGGGGCTGCATTGAGGGGGCAATATGATGGGGCAGTTTTGATGGGGGCCGGTTTGATGGTGGCAATATGATGGGGCAATTTTGATGGGGCAGTTTTAATGGAGGCAATATGATGGGGCAGTTTTGATGGGGGCAGTTTTGATGGGGCAGTTTTGATGGGGCAGTTTTGATGGGGTCAATATAATGGGGCAATTTTGATGGGGCAGTTTTGATGGGGGCAGTTTGATGGGAGCCGTTTTGATGGGACAGTTTTGACGGCAATATGATGGGGCAGTTTTGATGGGGGAATATGATTGGGCAGTTTTCATGGAGGCAGTTTTTATGGGGGCAGTTTTGATGAGGCCGTTTTGATAGGGGAAATATGATGAGTGCAGTTTTGATGGGGGCCGTTTTGATAGTGGCAATATAATGGGGCAATTTTGATGGGGCAGTTTTGATGGTGACAATATGATGGGGCAGTTTTGAGGGGGCAATAAGATGTGGCTTTTTAATGAGGCCGTTTTTATAGGTGAAATATGATGAGGGCAGTTTTTATGGGGGCTGCATTAAGGGGGCAATATGATGGGGGCCGTTTTGATTGTGGCAATATGATAGGGCAATTTTGATGGGCCAGTTTGATGGGGCAATATGATGGGGCAATTTTATGGGGGATTTTTTATGGGGGCAATTTTTTGGGGCAATTTTATGGGGGCCGTTTTGATGGGGCAGTTTTGACGGTGGCAATTTGATGGGGCAGTTTTGATGGGGCATTTTGATGGGGCAGTTTTGATGGGGCAATATGATGGGGCAGTTTTGATGGGGCAATGTGGTGCGATGTGCTTGGGGTGATTTGTGAGAAATGCTATATGCCAGGCTTTGTCTTGTTGTACATACTGTACATATTTCCTGGTTCCTGGAGGGAGGAGGGGAGGAGAGGTTTGCATAGCAACTTCCTCTGACACTGCCGTTGCTATGGAAACCTGACCTGAAACCTATTACATTGCTGGTGAAGCACTGAGCATGTGCGAGATCTGGAAGGCTGAGATCCTGGAAGAAACACTTAAGATGGCCACGGTCTGCTGGAAGTTTATAAAGTTACAAAATGCTGTAATAACCGAACAGAACGGACCTTCGTTTACAGACCAACTTTACCAGAATACATTAAGCTTGTGTATTATAGGGGGATTTTTATTTAAAAAGTATAATTTTGACTTTTTCTATCGAAATTAGAATTTTGTAAGATGGTTCTATTCTTTTCTGTTCTATTCTTTTCTATTATTTTCTGTTCTATTTTTCTCTATCACATTCTATTCTATTTAACCACTTCAGCCGCGGTAGATTTTCCCTCTTAATGACCAGGCCATTTTTTATGATACGGCACTTGAGGTCCTTTTTTCCCCACAAATAAAGCTTTCCTTTGGTGGTGTTTGATCACCTCTGTGTTTTTTATTTTTTGCGCTATAAACAAAAAAAGACCGACAAATGTGGAAAAAAAAACAATATTTTTTATTTTTTGCTATAATAAATATCCCCTACTTTTTTTTTTTTTTAATTAATTTTTTCCTCTGTTTAGGCCAAAATGTATTCTTCTACATATTTTTGGTAAAAGTGTATATTGATTGGTTTATGCAAAAGTTATAGCATCTAGAAAATAGGGGCTAGATTTATGGCATTTTTATTATTATTTTTTTTACTAGCAATGGCAATGCGATTTTTATCGGGACTGCGACATAATGGCGGACACATCGGACACTTTTTTTGGGACCATTGACATTTATACAGCGATCGGTGCTATAAAATGTACTGATTACTGTATAAATTACACTGGCAGGGAAGGGGATAAACACTAGGGTTAACCAAAGCTGCTCACTATAGTATCGCTAACATCTTCTGTTAACCAGGAGATCCTCTTCATGCCTTCTGCAATGTCTATACCTCTAACTTCGCTATTACATTCTTTCATGTTGACTATCCTGATCTTATGAAAGTTATTCCTGGTTACTTTGAGCCTTGTTTACTTCTAGAATTTAGCCTTCGATGCTGGAATAAATTCTAGTTAGTATAACTACCTATACCCCTTGTCATTCCACGATTGGCTAATTGCCTTTGCTAGTCATTTGTTAAGAATTTTCACTTCTGCCTTAACTTTACATTAGATTTAATATCTGATCACTATACTCTGATATAATTAATACCTCCCTGTCATTGTAATTCAGTTATGATAGTCTGGGAATCTAATATTTCCAAAATTTACTCTAAATGATCAATTCGACAATGAGTCGCATGCATCTATGATTATAGACTTCACATGTCACTTGCAACATTTAATTATTATGCAATATTATATTGATTACTAGCATATGTCTCATTTTCAACTGATTTGCCAATCTTAGCAATACTTATCTTCCAGATTTATAAGAACTGCCAGGACCGAGTATTTGTCCAGGCAGTCAGCCTTTATCTACCTTGAACGTCAATGATACAACTCTAGTTCCGAATTACATTGCATCAGCTATCTGATAGACTCCACATTAGTAATCTCAGCAGATTTGTGACGTGATTCTAGACTAGAATTGCTTAGTTTGTTCCAACAATTATTCAAATACTCGTTGTAATAATACTGCATTCTGTGATCCACATACTGATTTGTCTCTAAGATGACTCTGTGTGATGCACTAACCAGAGTACCTTTCCTACGATGAAGCTCAGTGAGCATACCATGAAGTCTGTTGCTATGCAAAGTGAAGTACAGTAGCCTTTGTCATGCACTCCTAAATAATCTTGTCCATCCATCAACAAGGATTTGAGATCTCCAACATAACTCACTGGCTCTGTTAAAACAATGAGTCTTCCCGGACCCATACAAATTCATCGTGCTTCTAATAAATATAATAATATGCCTTTTTATTTTCGAAAATCATTCAAATAAATACCTTGTGGTCATTTAAAATACTTGTAAATTAATACCTATGTTATTTTTGACAATTTAACTTCCCCCTATCCTTATTAAAATCACGTAATTCAGAATCTTTATTAGATATCAAAAATACAATAATTTTGATCAATCGATCATAGAATATCTTTTATTGTTTGTCGTAAATTACCATAAGAATAAAATTCCTCTATTTCCTCAACAATAAGATTTTTTATATGAAATATATACTATATTTACTACAACTTCCATCTATAAGTTCCCTGGTCTTTCAAATAGTCAATTTAGGATACTTTTTACTCTAAAGTACGTTTTTTAGTTATTTCATAAAATTGTTACGTCCATTATCATATTTTCTTTAAGCTAACATATACTACATCCACGAAGACCTGCCCTACTCATAAGAAATGTCTATAACATTTTTAATACAGATCTTTTTTGCCGATGAATCTGACTATAAACTATTCTCAATAATCACCTGTCTCCACACACAAATTGTCTGAATAATGATTTAGAAGTATCTCAGCCAATACATTTCCATAAGAATAAGATTTTCATAAAATATTGACCCTGGTTCTAAAATTACACCATTTGGACACTTTAAAAAACTACTTCCATTTGAAAGAATTATCCATCACACTGAGAATCCTGAATTCAAACAAATTAGACTCGATATTGAATAAAACAATTATAAGCCATTAATTTCACGAACATATGCATCCCTGAAAAAAACTAGGAATTTTTTCCTATGGACAATGCTAGTCTGGACCTTTAAACATTCCCAAAGAATTTCTTGCTCCCAATAGAATCACTATTAGAACCTTTTAGTAATGCAAAATTATAATCCTTATCATTGGAAAAAATTTGCTTTCTTGTGTGTAGTATAACACAACCTTCTCTCCTGTGTGAGATCTTATATGCACATTAAGTTTGGATTCAGAAGGGAAACATTTCCCGCACTCAGTACAGGAAAAGCTCTGATGTCTGTAAAGATTGGACTTATCTGAAAAACATTTCCAACACTTAGGACAGGAATGCGGCTTCTCCCCCGTGTGAGATCTCTGATGTGTGGAAAGCCTGGACTTATCTGAAAAACATTTCCCGCACTCAGGACAGGAATGCGGCTTCTCCCCCGTGTGAGATCTCTGATGTGTGGAAAGCCTGGACTTATGTGAAAAACTTTTCCCACACTCAGGACAGGAATGCGGCTTCTCCCCCGTGTGAGATCTCTGATGTGTGGAAAGCCTGGACTTATCTGAAAAACGTTTCCCGCACTCAGGACAGGAATGCGGCTTCTTCCCCGTGTGAGCTTTCTGCTGTTTGGAAAGACTGGAATTATGTGAAAAACATTTCCCACACTCAGGACATGAATACGGCTTCTCTCCTGTGTGAGATCTTATATGCACATTAAGTTTGGATTCAGAAGGGAAACATTTCCCGCACTCAGTACAGGAAAAGCTCTTAGCTGTTGGAAGGACGGCACCGTCCCGCACAGTCTGAGGTTCCTCAGGATAAGAGGAATACGATGGTCCATCTACACTGTGTGGTGCCGGATGGACATTTGAGGTAGCCGGGTTTTCTCCTGGACTATTCCCGTTATGAGATCTCTGATGTGTGAAAAGTTGTGACTTTCGTACAAAGCATTTCCCACACTCAGGACAGGAATACGGCTTCTCCCCCGTGTGAGATCTCTGATGTATGTAAAGACTGCACTTCTGTGTAAAACATTTCCCGCACTCAGGACAGGAATACGGCTTCTCCCCCGTGTGAGATCTCTGATGTGTGTAAAGACTTGACTTCTGTGTAAAACATTTCCCGCACTCAGGACAGGAATACGGCTTCTCCCCTGTGTGAGATCTCTGATGTGTGTTAAGATCGGACTTCAGTGAAAAACATTTCCCGCACTCAGGACAGGAATATGGTTTCTCCCCCGTGTGAGATCTTTTATGTCTATTAAGATAGGATTTAAATTGGAAACACTTCCCGCACTCAGTACAGGAAAGCCTCTTCTCTGTTGGAAGGATGGCCCCATCCCGCACAGTCTGAGGTTCCTCAGGATAAGAGGAATACGATGGTCCATCTACACTGTGTGGTGCCGGATGGACATTTGAGGTAGTCGGGTTTTCTCCTGGACTATACTGTGTGATGTCCTCATCGTCTACTTTACAGTCTGGAGACAAAGTGAGACAATCCTCTGAGGTTTTCCTCATCTCCCGTCCATCTACTAAAATAGAAATAAAAAGATTATTACTAGACATGAGCTGATTGGTTCCCCTAAACCAGGACTCCGCCCACATCAGGCAGCTTTGTCTCTGAGGATCTTACAATTCCCCCCTCAAGGTAACTAGTAAATGGGCCCTCTGTAGGGCGGCAACTAATGATTATTTTCAGAATTGATTAGTTGGCCGATTATTGTTTTGATTAATCGACTAATTGGATAAAAATCTCAAAAAAAAGGTTGGTGTATAATTGAGTTAATATTCTTGAATATCTATATACAGCGGTAAATATAAATACCCAGATATATAGTTGGATATTTAATCCACTCTGAGAATAACAGACAGACAGATGTATTATTAGAGGGAGAATCTGCTACATATCAGAATCAGAGATCAACATTATTAAAAGGTAAAAAAAGAGGTAAAACGCTGTTTGGCAGATGATCAGACAGGAGTGTAATATAATATGATGGATGACAGACTCCCTTGTCATAGACAGGTAGGTGGGTACAAGCTCCCTGCACCTGATGTCACTTATGCTGGCCGAACACAAACTAATTTTTCTTTCAAAAAAACATTCATCCAATTTTCTAACCATTAGTGGGTCAAATCGGAGTTAATTTTCCACCACAGTGACGGGAAAATTCAAAGTAGCAGAACAGAAAACTTTTCTCCATCAAACAAATTTTTACATCGCGTATGTGGTTTGTGGGCAGAAGTTACATTCATTTTATGATTGAATGTTAAATACAAGTGGAATTTTAGAACTACACTCGTCCATTCTTCGAATGTACAAATATTCTCATCCAAAAATGGATCCGTGTATGACCAGCATAGGACA
>CM053028.1:552096721-552112367 GCA_028564925.1 Lithobates sylvaticus | reverse complement strand
CTCCTCCCCAATTTCCCTCCATCCAATTTCTATATGCCCCTATAAAATCACACTAAACTCAAGTCCTCCCCCCAAAATGTCCCCCCCATCCAGAGTCTATATGCCCTTTGGGCATCCTCACAGAAAAGTTGGACTGTTAGTCCTAAATTGTATGAAAAGACATCAGAATCCTCTACAATTTTTTATCTTGCATATTGGGGGGTTTCCTGTGGGGAAAAATTTTATACCTCGGGCCCTGAAGGGGGGCTTTAATAAATTTAAAAAACCTGTTTTTTTGAAACAAAAAAAAAAAAATGGAAACCTAAAGGATGGGGTGAGGAGGATTCGGGAAATATCATTTGATTTTACTAGGGGGTGTTCAGATTAGATTTTTCCCCCCCTTTAAAATCTGGAGCATATGATCAAAAACATTCCCCTCCCCCCCCCCTCCCCTAAATAGAAAGAGAAATACAAAAAATTTCCCTAGAAGTCCCCCAGAGGATGATGGAGGAAGTGAGCGGGGGGGGGTTTTTCGGGGACATTATCATTAACAGACAAAAAAATGGTCTGGAGGGTGACTGTATCTTTGTGTGTGTCGGTTTCCCAATAAGGTGTCGGGTTTGTCCCCGCCATTTCCCCAAGGAGGAGTGGGAGTATTTAGAAGGCCCCAAAAGGGTTCCTAAAAGGGAACGTCATGAGGGACAATCACCGCCCCCACATCAGGGGGTAAGGGGAATTTAAATTGAAAAGGGAAGAGAGCATACGGAGGCTCCACCTAGATCCCCATCATCTGATAAAAAACAAAAAAAAAGAAACAATGTATTCAGTAAATTTGTTTTTGTTTCCTACAGAGGGAAATCCAGTAAGGGAACCCACCAAGAAAAGGCCCCCGTCCTCTGTATTCCCCCCGGGTTTCCACACGGGAAAGGTTTCACACCACCCCCCACCACATCAGGTAGATGTTTTGACAATTTTGGGAAGTTCTGTTTTATAAAAACAGCATGATTGTTTAAAAAAAGAATGTTTATTATATATTCAAGTGGAAACCTGGGGGATGATAATATTGAGTTAAAGAAGAGAATAAAGAGGGGGATGAGGAATGGGGGGAATGGGGGAGTTTTCAAAGGACAAAAAGGAAAATTTTGATGGACCACCAAAAAAACCGGGAACCCCCCAGAGGAGGGCCCCTTTCCCTTGAAATTCCAGGGTTTCCCCCACACGGGAAATCACACCATCCCCCCGTTAAAAGGGTTGGGGGGACGGACCTTCAGAACAGGGACCCCCCCCCCCCCCAAAGTGGGGTGTGGTTTTTTTTAAAAAAAAAAAAAAAAAAAAATGGGGGAATGTATTTAAAAAAAATCTTTTGTTTTAGGGATGATTTTCCCCTCTTTTTTTTGTTTTAAGGGAGACCCAAATTCGATATAAATTTGGGGTTTTAAAACGAAAAGAAGAGGGGTATGTGAGGATGACCCAGCATCTTTTAGAGGAGGAATAAGGGGACATTTATAAAAGGGACACCCACAGAGTCACACAGGGGGGTCTTTAACACTAAATACATTCCTCCACCCATACTCCCAAACGATTGTCCAGAGTGGGCGGAGACGGGGTGATAACTTTCCTTCTCTGTGCTGCAGACAAAATTATGATCTAACTGCTTTATGGAAATTCGGGGGGTTCAGTGGCAAAAAAAAGGTTTTGTTTTTAAAACCATAAATGTTGCTCAAACCCTGGGCCCCCTTGGGCATGTTTTTTGGGACTTCAAACCTCAGGCCCGGGCCCTAGCAGGCCCTTTTAAAAGAACAATCCCCCCAGGATTTTTGCTCTGTTACTGCTGGCTTCCGGGTTGGAGGGTTTGGGTTTTTTAAAACCCAGACCCAAGTCCTGATGCATCTCGGGAAAGATGGGAGGCAGGGGTGGGGACCTCTGCAATTTATCTCAGGAAACTTTTTTCATTTTTCCACTGTTTAAAACAAATTACCAATATTATCAGTCCTAAACCCTTACCCCTGTAAATTTTTATATTGACATTACAACTCCTGACCCCTCACTAATACTCTATATTTGAAACATTACACATCCTGATTTCTCCTCTCCCCTCTAACCCACGCTATATATACACATAAATGTATTCCCCTTTTGTTACACCCTTTTCCCTATCACCGGACTTTTTAATATCTAAAATGTTTTAAATTGGAGCACAGCGGGAAACCAATCAGCTCATGTCAGTAAAATCTTTTTTTTTCATTTTGGGAGATGGAGGGGAAATGGGGAAAAAACCTCAGAGGTTTTGCTAAATTTGTCCCCAGACTGTAAAGAAGAAGATGGGGACATCACACAGTATAGTCCGGGAAAAAAACCACTACCCCCCCCAAATTTTCCCCCGGCCCCAACACATTTAGTTGGACCATCAAATTTCCCTCTTACCCTTTGGGGAACCTCAGACTTTTGGGGGGAGGGGTCCCGTCCCTTCCAACAAGAAGATTTTTCCTGTACTGATGGGGGAAGGTTTCCTTTTAAAACCCATTATTGTTTTAAAAAATCTCACACGGGAGAGAAGCCGAAACCTCCCCTGAGTGTGGGAAATTTTTTTTCAAAAAAGGTCCCATCTCTCCACCCATCAGAGATTTCACGGGGGGGAGAACCGGGATCCTGCCTGATGGGGGAAAAATTTTTTTTCAGTGAAGCCCCGGGTCAAAACACAAAACAAGATCCCCACCGGGGGAGAAGCCGTTTTCCCCTTCCCCTGATGGGGAAAATTTTTTTCACAGAAGTCCTAATTTTTTCATACATCAGAATCTCAAAAACGGGGAAAAAGCCGAATTCCTTTGGGAGTGGGGGAAATGTTTTTCCGAAGTCCACCCCTTTTCATACATCAAGATCTCACACGGGAGAAGCCGAAATTCCTGCCCCCTGAGTGGGGGAAAATGTTTTTCAAAAAGAACGAACTCTCCACACATCAAGATCCACACGGGAGAGAAGCCGATTCCTGTCCTAAAGTGGGGGAAAAGGTTTTTCAAAAGAAGTCCAATCTTTCCACACACCCACCCGGATCTCACACGGGGGGGGAGCCTATTCCTGTCCGGGAGGGTGGGAAATGTTTTACAAAGAATCCGAACTTCCACACAATTCAGAGATCTCACACGGGGGAGAAGCTGTTTTCCTGTCCTGAGGGCGGAAATTTTTTTCAAAAAGACAAATTTTTCCCCACACATCAGAGATCTAAACAGAGGAAAAAAGCCGTATTCCGTCCTGAGGGGCCAAAAATTTTTTCAAGAACCCAATTTTTCCACCCCTCAGGATCTCAAAAGGGGAGAACCCCGTTTTCCGTCCGAGGGGGGGAAAGGGTTTTTCCAAAAAATTTCCAATCTTTACAAACTTCAGAGACTCACAGACAAAAGAAGCCGAAATTCCTGTCCTGAGTGTGGGAAATTTTTTACAAAGAAGTCCGAACTTTCCAACTTTCAGAGATCTCCAGGGGGGAAAACCCTGTATTCCTGCCCCTAAAGGCGGGAAAGTTTTTAAAAGAAGTACGAATTTTCCCCCACATCAGAGATCTCAAAAGGGGGGAAGAAGCCGTTTTCCCCGTCCGAGTGGGGAAAAATTTTTTTCACAGAATCCAATCTTTCCCAAAACATCAAGATCTCACAGGGGGGAGAACCGTTTTCCCCGCCCCTATGAGGGAAAATTTTTTTTCCCCGAATTTCTATTTCCCCTTACACCCGGACCCCAACCCCCCCCCAACCCCCGAGGTTAAATTATGCCTTGAGTTGGGAAATGTCTTCTATATAAATTTTTTTCGGGACATCACAGGTCTCATGGGGGAAAAAAGCACCCCCTAAATTACACCTCAGATAACCCAGGGCTGATTTTCCTCATGGAAAAACATTTTCCCGGGGGTGTGGACATTTTGTGAAAAAACAACTTGTCCGGGGGGCCCTAAATCGGGCCCCCAATCTCCTCGTCTCTTATGGCTCCCCTTGCCTGAAAAATTTAAAAAAAATAAATTTCCCCCAAAAACCTGTATAAAAAATCTGGTTTTTTTAGGATTTTTTTAAGGTTTTTTTTAAAGGGCACTTTTTCTGCGGGAAAAAAAGAAAAAGAAAATTTTCCTATTTTTTTGGGACCCGGGAAAGTATTGCAGCCATGATGTGGGGAGGGCCCTGGTGCATGCAGGACCCCTGCAGACTGCCCCTGAAAAATCCCCCTGCCTGTACATTAAACCGGAAGACAGTTCCCGTGACAGGAAGAACCAATCATCTACCCGAGAGCCAGCAAGGGGTGGGGGTTCATTGACAACACAAGCCGACATCGGGAAAAAGGCCCAAAACCCGGGAAAGAAAGGCCGGCCCCCCTCTTTTTATACAGTGACAAACCGAAAGGGAAATTCTCCCCGCACGGGTGTCACCAGAGGATCGGAACACGAGCCCGCAGGAACAGGGAAAAGTAACATCTTCCCAAAGGGGAAAAGTTTTCCTTTTAAACCCTTTTACTGCCAGAGATTTTTTTCATAGTTTTTTTTATGCCCACATGTTTAACCACTTTTCCCCCCCAAAAAAGGGGGCCAATTTGCAGCCAAAGGGCCCCAGGCCCCTTTTTGCGATTCGGCACCCGCGTCGCTTTAACTGGGCAATTGCGCGGGTCGGGGGACGGGCTCCCAAAAAAAATTTAAACCTTTTTTCCCACAAATAGAGCTTTTTTTTGGTTTGGGAAATTTTATCACCCCCGCGGTTTTTTTTTTTGCCTATAAAAAAAAAAGGGGACAATTTTTTTAAAAAAAACAATATTTTTTTTTCTTTTTTTCAAAAAAAATATCCCCAAAAAAAAATATAAAAAAAAAAATTTTTTTCCTCAGTTTAAAGGCCCATCCTATTCTTCTACAAAATTTTTTTGGGGAAAAAAATCGCAATTACGAAATTTTTGATTGTTTGCCCCAAAAGTTTAAATGTTTACAAAAAAGGGGGGTAGTTTTATAGCATTTTATTAATATATTTTTTTACTAGTAATTTGGGGGCGATCGGGGTTTTTTTTGTGAAAGCGACAAAAAGGCACCCCATCGGGCAATTTTTACACAAATTTTTGGGACTATTTTCCTTTATACAGAAATCAGTGCTATTTTTTAAAAGCACCGATTTTTAAATTAAAAAGACACTGCCGTGAAGGGGGTTAAACCCCTAGGGGCGGGAGGGGTTTCCCTCAGTGTTGTGTTTTTTTTTTTTTTTTACACCCAGGGGGGGGCTTTAAAAACTGACGTTTGCTGATCGGGTTTCCCGAGGAAAAAGGGAAAAAGCAGAAACATGACGGCAGTGTAGGAAGCACAGGGAGGTTTGTTTACACAACCTCTCCCTGTTTTTTTCCGCCCCTGTGGCCCAATCGCGACACCAGTGGCGATTTGGGGCCGCTGGGCCCGCGGCCGCGGGCCACGGAAACCCCAGGACCATTTTAAAGAGCACGCCATGACCCATGGCTGGGCTCTTTTAAAAGGGGAACCCACCTGCACTGATCGCCCACCGTGCCTTCTGCTGACTTAAAAAATGTGGCCGGGGCGGTCCTTAACGGTTAATAAAAAATCCTCCACTCCCTTTTTTCCCCGGGTGGGTTTCTGGGCCCCGGGAGAGTGCATTTTTTAATTTATTTTGACAGGAACTGGCGCTAAACAGGGAACATCAACTTTTGCGGCTCTGCACTTCTTTCTTTCTCTCCACCGGGTTTATTTTCCCAACAATGATGCTCTTGGGGGGAATTGGCCAAAACCCGCGATCTGGCTTTTCAAACCACCATCCCAGAGAAGGAAAGGTTTCGGGCCACATGTGGCCCCCGGGGCCCTCCGCTGGGGACCCCCGCCTTAAATCTGTTGTCCTTTTAAAGTTACTCAGTCCTGGCTGGCTGCACAAAATTTTTTAAAGGGGATTTTTTAAAGGTAAAAAAAAAATCTGAAAAAAATTATTTTCCCCCCCGAAGGGCCCAAAAATTAGGGGGCACAGCGCTGCACCCCCTTAAATTAACCCCCCCCCCCCTGTGAGGGGTGAGGGGGTTCCGCTATTTTACAGCTAAAAATTTTTTTACGTGGCTGTATTTTTTACATAAACTGTGCCTCGCTGCAGGGGTTTTACCCCCCCCCTCCCCCTTGTGTTTGGGGCTGGGGCCTTTAAAAACGCTGCGCATAGGCGCGGGAAACTTTAAATAAAAAAGGGGGCGGGATTTTTTTGGGGGGGGGCCCAAACCAGGGCCCGTGAATATCCACAAAGACGCAAAGCAAGGGTAAAAAGCAATAAATACAGCGGGGTCCCGTCTCTCCTCTGCTGATAGGAGAAACAAGCTGCCCCCCCCCCAGGGAAAACACAAGCTGTGGGACCCCAAAGGGTTGGGAAAAACCCGGGATTCCTGATTCAGGGAAAGGGCACTCTTTTTTTCCCGAACTAGGCCCGAACTTTTTAGCGGCTTTAAAAGCATACTATTTTTTAAGCGAAAAGTGCAATTTGAAAACGCCTCGGGGTTTTTTTACTTAGGAATATGCCGCGCCAAAAAAGACAAAACCACAAAAGCCAAAAGTCGTAAAGGTTTACGACCCCCAGTCATTGTAATCTCGAGCTGTATTTTTCCACGCTGGTACCATCCTCCGCCTGAATTACGCCGTTAGTGAGCAACTTTGTGGTTGAGCCATAGGAACCAAATTGATGGTGCAGCGGCCGTCATATATCGACGATCACCATTATAGCGTGACTGAAGATCCCTTTCCCCCCCTCCTCTCCCACCAGCCCTCCAGTGTCGGATGAAAAAGATTAGGCTGTTTTTAATTGCATCCTCCATCAAAGGATAGTGAAGCGTACTAGGGTTCCCCTTTCCCCACTTCAGCGTTTGCAAGGGGGACAGTGGGCTCAGATGAGGTGTTACCCTCAATAATCAGGGCAGAAAAGCAAACCGATGATACCTCTGCAGAGTACAACAACCTGGAAGGATGAAACCTTTTTCAGCCTCTCAATCTGAGAAAATGCTGATACATTCTCTTAATGAGAGATGGTTCGTGTCAATCCAGCATTTCATGCTACCCCTAACGTAGTCCCCTGGAAGTATATTCTTCCTTGGGTTTCATCCTTGGGTTTCTGTTCTCTGGGGTTCCTTTAAAACCTTCCTCAGCCATAGCATGCGTTCCCTCACAATGCATTACATAACTAGAAACAAGCTATATTTTTTAGCTGAATGCGATCACTCGCGATAAAGCATTTAGCTCGCTGCCTAAGAAGGTTGTCAATTCTCTATCCTACTCTGAGGAGAAAATTATCCAAAAAATAGGAAAGTATCAGTATTGACGCTGCGAGTTCCAAATGTTAAATAATATCTTGTCCCTGTGAGACAATGCACAGATGCGTAAGGAGATCCAACAGAAAAGGATATTGGGAACCCCCTTGGATAAAATCTGCCCTTTATCCATAAGCAGGTGCCGTCAGCAAAAGCCCACAGTTGCCGCGATAGGTCGTCCTACCGATCCCTAAGGACCATTTAAACAGCCCTAGAGAGCGTCCTTCAATAACAAATTTCGAAGTTTAGAATTTTCGGATTGTTCGAATTTCAAATTTTCGACAGTTTCCAAAAAAAAAAATTGTCAAATTCTTTCCCGCGATTTTTCCGAATTTCAAATTTTCGCATTTGCGAATTTTGTGTTTTCGTTTTTCGGAAATACCGAATTTTCGACTTTCGGCAACTTATAGAATTTTTTCGACTTCGGAACTGAGAATTTTCTGGACTTCCGGAACACAAAGATTTGAAAATCAAAAAATTTGGCAGAATCTTAAAAAAAAGGCAGAAACAGTTTAATTATGTTGTGCTTTTTTAGGACCGTTTCCCCGCACAGTATTTATTAAGTAGATTTGTAACGTGAAAGAATATTTTTAAGATGACAAAATCATTCAATGTGACACAGTCAATATAGATGCGAAACATTTCACGGTAGACGAGTGAAACAAGACAATAATAAGAGACCTCAGTTTATTAGTTTGACCATGAACACATATATTTACTTGAAAAATATTAAAATACCGATTGGCATTAGTTGAACATTGTTGACAAGGTTAAAGGGATATTCCCTCAAAAAGTGGGCCCGTAGTAGTACCTTTGGAAAAACAATATCACCAGGATAACCCTTCTTCTTAGAAATCATTAACCTTAAACTAGACAAGGTAACAGAAAGTTCTGTATTTTACACACCCAGTTTCGTGACAAAGCTGCAGGTAATGATTAGATGTTTAAACAATGTAAAGAATAATAATACATTTGTGCTTTGTCAATACAATTTTGTAACTAGGCAAATAGGTATATATGAAACTAAAAATTGAATAAAAGAGACAAATCAAAAATGCTATTATGTGAGTCTTAGGAGAATTATTATCAATACAAACATATACCAAGACATCACTAATTAATAGAACGAGACCTTAGAGACAAATCTTCCGATGTAATATTTTACCCATTTCGCAAAATAGTCTTTTATCCAGGATTAAGTTAAGATGGCGACCGCCTCTGTTGCAGGGTAATCTCCTAGATTGGTTAAAGTATAGAGGTCATTCATGTGGTCAAGTCGATCTGGAATATGTCGCCCTCCATCAGTTGGTTCCCCCTAGGCTCTCTTCTCTCTTTTGACTAACACTCGTTTTCTTCTTAAATAACCCTCTCATCACACAAATAAGATTATAAAACTTGTTATATGTCCATGCCCAAATGGTAAGGTGGTCCCCCTTTTCTCTAGTGTCAGGCAGACATAATCCACCCCTCCCATTCGTATTAAATGTCTTTAAAAAGGTCAATAATTCTCAGACCTTCCAAAATGCGCACCAGGGACCTCACATGTGTTGTAGGGGCTGCTGCGTTTAAAATAATGATATTAATATTTTATATCTTGTATTGTACATTAGATTGAAAATAGTCTTATGATCTTTAGTATTGTGGGAATACCTCTAACCACTATACTAGACCAATCGCTTAGCAAAATTATTTGATCTAGATCCCTTGCATAATATGTGATCTAATATGCATATCCATGTAATCGTTAAAAATGATTCCATTTGAAAAGGGACACATGATTTATAATATAAAAAATATAGATATAGATAACAATCAACCAATCAAACATACCAGTTTTTAATCTATCTGGAAACCTGATATAATATTGTTTATCAAGTCAATTTTTTTTTATCTAAACTTGAATCAATTCTTTATACATTCATATCAGGATCAATATTGTCTTAATAACAAAAATTTGTTCTACAACAATTTCTATTCAATAAACCTTATATTTTCATAAGTATTTTATTTTAATTCTGGATACAAAAAGTAAAAATTTTTCTTTTGTTACCGCTACACGAAAATGCACATAGAACTTTTGAATGAATTGATATTAACCGTGATAAGTAATTTTAAAAAAATCTCTGACTGCACATATTTCAATTCATTATCCTTACAATGTCCCCAATTAGAAACTTTTAAACAGTCGGGTTGAACAATCTCATGGTTATTCTCATTAATTGTCCTGTTGAAAGAAGCCTTCCACTTTGTAATCCAGACCATGTGTGTCTTATTGGCATCTGAGCCCATATTGAGACCAATCGCTTTTATTTGCTCAACCTTCCCTACCATGAATCCAAAGGACTTGTAGAATGTATATTCCGCCCACAATTTCCATATCGGAACCTTTCTCCTGTGTATTTCGAAATGTGACCACTCATTGTCCAGGCAGTTACTGTCTAAAATACAGGCTTGTAAACGGGTATAAATTTGAGTACTTTGAAGAAAATAGGCAACCATTCAGTCTATCAGTTCAAGAGCAGAAAGTTCACTGCAAATGGGGTTAGGCACTACACTCAATCACCTCATCTCAGCCAGTGAATATGTAGATTAATTTCTTTCTTAAATTACACAACAATTAATAACTAACTATAAGATAAAACGAGTATGACTTTATCCGAAGTTATAAAAGTTATCTGAAATAACGAATGCTGTCAGCTATATACAAGATTGAAAAAAATAACAAATCGATCAAATTAAAAATAAATAATTAATAATAAATAAAAAGGTAATTTATTATTATAATTGTTATATATAATAATTAAGATTCTGTTACGTTCCATTTAGTTAGATGCGGCAATCGATAGTTTCGAGATATTATTGATAACTTCGGATAAATTCGTACTCGTTACGATACACTAACATAGACATTTGAAAGGGGGGAATTCCGAATACCTACAGAATTTAATAGTTGTGGTTATAATTTAGGCATTTAACCAGATTTCTTTCTTTTTGCTGATTTTTCCAGAATTTTCAAATTTGTGAAATTCGAAATTCGAAAATTTACGCAAATGTGGAAAAACCGAAAAGTCGACGAATTCGGAAACCGAGAAGTTTGAAATTAACGAGAATATATCATAAATTCATAATTACCGCAAACTTGTAGAAAAATCGGCAATTTTCGAAAATGGAAAAAATTTGAAAGTACGTAAATTCCGAATGATCGAATCTTTGTCAAAAAAAATCGTATAAACTAATTCGGCTAACATAAATAACGGGAATTTTGCCCAATCTAAATCAGCTGAAAGCACAATGTAAAAACCTCCAAACTCGGTTCCCCATGCATGGGAGACGACTATTTGGGGAAGACTTGGATAAATATAGTCAAGATAAATTTCTGGTGTTGGAAGAGTATACTTTGTACCAGGCAATTATGAAAGTAATCTCCCTTCCTTTAAATCTGGGTTCTGCACTCTGAAAAAAAATTTTTTTTATTTAAGGTATGTAATCTAAAGTGTGCTTATCCTTAATTAGGGGACTCACCTATCCCATCTTCGCATCACGATCGCCGCCCGTTTTTCTTCCGATGAAGTTCCCCCTACTTCGTCTTTAGCTTGCTGGGGCCATCCTTGCCTTGTGTGGCATGTGGATACTCCCACATGGACTTTAGAGTGGCCCGAACCGTTGCACAGCCCCGTTACTCGCTCGTGCGCAGTAATCTGCTCATTCAATCTTACTGGCCGAGATCTCACAGATATTTCCGGCAGATTCTGGCTGAATTCCTCAGATATTTCGATAAGATGTGGTCCGAAACCTCGCGACGATGTCGGAAGAGGCCCCGCGGACAGGCTCCTTTGAGCAATGTGACAACCAAAGTCCCATAGATGACAGTGCGTCGTTGACGACGATCGTAGTCTCTATACACCGCCCGCCTCCGGCAGGAGTGGGGGAAAACCGGGGAAGTCGTTGGAATTACAAGGTAAGTACAAAAAAAAAAAAACAACAAACAATTCAATTAGTCTGGACTCGTTAGCCGGATTGTGGGATGTCAAAGAGATTTTAACTAAATAGAAATGGGTTGTAGAACCGCATATAAAAATGGGCCAAATTTTCCCCCTGCAACCATGGGCTTCCACCTCTAGGCAATGGCGACAGGCCCTCTTGGTGTCATACACTCTCAGAGGACTTTGTTTCAGAAGTCAGGAAAAAGAGAAATTCATGACTGATTTGGTCATCACCACGTTAACCGAGATATGACAGAGCCTGGAACTTCTGTGGACTAGTTCCACCATCCCCCCCCCCCCCCCCCCCCCCCCCCCCCTGTTTACTGAAGATCAACGTTACCCAAAGATCCAGAAAAAGACAAACTCTGATTTCCAGCACGAGACCATTGTAATATCTTCAAGGGGTTGTTGCTTACAGATCCCCACCAAAATAGCTAAGGCAGGGGTTTTTAATTCTAATCCTATTCATGGTACCGATACCAAATGTAGACCTCATGACCCAGTTCCTAATCTATAATAATCTGTAAGCCCTTCCTGAGAGATCCCCTTCCTATTTCGCATGGGAGACAAGTCGGTCGGTAGTTTCTTACCCTTCTAGGTTAGAGAACTGCTGTCTGTTCCTTCAATCTACATCAGGTGATTCATATTCAGCATGTCCCTATATTTGGCCTTCCTGCTCACATAAAGTTGTCTGTGGTTCGATTATAACAGCAGGCATTTTTCCGAATTGTCGCCCAGCCCTTGCGGGCTATGCCATAGCACCTTGCCCGGGTGGTCACCAAAGTGCTGGCCCCACCTCTACGCCAGGTGTGAGGTCACTAGGGCATAACACCATCAGGCGTACCATAGACAATCCTATTACTTTATAGATCATTCGGATGACCAACGTTTGGAGCAAAGCTTCACACACTACAATCACCTATCTGATAAGTTTGGGTTGGATTCACACCTAATAGCTAAATCTACCCATAAATACCGTGCTAGAAAGTTTGGAGTACTTGGGTCAGAATCATTAGTCCACAGCCCATGAAAGGGAGCTTTTATGCCTCAAGCAAAGAAGCAACGCCATTAGAATACTGGTGGGCTGTATGGGTCCAGTCCACAGGTCAAGGGTGAATCCTCCCATTTGCCTTTGCATGACTTAGCTAGGAACCATGGTCACTTCAATTGAAGCGCAGTTACCTAAGCCCTTTTACATTCAATATTTGAGGTTGCAGAAACAGTAATCATGTTCAACTTGGAACAAAACCAAATCAAGCATTAATACTTTCTAAATGCGGCAGTCCCCAAGAGTGTTCGCCAAAGCGCACATGGAGTTTATTAATCCAGAACCAGCTGAAAGGAAAATCCATCAGAACCAGTCATTCTGGAAAGTGGTAATGACGATCCCAGACTTTCCAGGCTTGGGAACAGTATTAAAAAAAGACAAATGTCCCAAGTGGACAGATGGTCATAGAACCTGAAAGAGAACGTTGCCCTTCAAGTAGCCGATAGATTTGTGGCAGGTAACAACTGCTCAAAGTGGGCCAGACTTTAAAGTGTATCAGGTGATTGCTCCGGTCAGGATTCAATCTGGACAATTCCACAGGACTATGGCCTATTGAATCAATCTACCAAGGTGGCACGCAAATAGGTCAAAACCATATTCAAGACATATTTGGGCAGAAAAGAAGTGTTTTCCCTGGCCGTTTCCAGCAATTTTCATTCCGGGAGTAGAGAATTGTACTGAGCGGACTACTTAAGTCGACAGGCAGTTATTCCCAGAGGAATGGCGTCCTCTTCAACACCCTTACATATTGTTGGGCGTTTTTTGCAAAGATGGGACTCCCGACGGTGCCTCTCTACCAACCAGGGTTCAAACACAAAGTTGGTCCAACTTTGTGGCCAGAACACCAAAAGTGATTTTTAAAAAAAAAAAAAGAAAAAAATGCTCTTACGCATGCATGACACTGGATTCTGTTGTGAAACCCTACGCCATGGGATCAGTTCCTCACTGAGCTATGCCTGTCCCCACCCACTACAGTCCATTCTGCGTCAAACTTCCTTTGCAGGAACAAGCTGGAAAGAAAGCCAATAATTCCTGGTGGTACCAACATGACACTAAGGTCAAACGACCAGGAAATCGAAAAGTAGAGGCAGTGGCATGCGACCCATGGTCCCGTTCCACCAACAGCCAGATCTAGCGCTCTCTCTATGGACCGATAATTCGCTAACCTTTATTACAGGGTCCCAAATTTAACTGTGCTTGTGCGCTAATGATACCCACTGTCTATAAAATAACGAGGGGCTTTCTCCCTCCGGTCAGTTTTCGTCGTATCGTCCCGGCAGATTAATAATGAGTGACCAGGTATAGGCGTTAATGTTAAACAGGAGTTTCGAACTCGAACGATTTGGCTTAGTATTCCGCAACCCGTATCTCCGATTAGCGTAAACAATGTTTGGTTGTTTCGCGGGCAAATAATCGAAAGGCCGCAGCACACACTTTAGAAAGTTCAAAGGAACAAAAAGAGTTGCTAGATTTTATAAGGTTAATATGCAAAGTTATTGTGTATTTGGGGGTCTATAAGCCCCTGCCCCCTGAGACATTTAAGCAATGCAAGGAATAAGTTTGAGAGAAACAGACGAATTATAAATAATTCATAAAGTAAAACAATACAAGTAAAATAATTCCTTTAATTTTCCATACCGTGGTGGGGGAGTCTAGTAGAAAGTCCATGTGAGAGGTGTGAGCATGTTTCTTCACTAGTTTTAGAACAGTCTGAGAGTCAAAAATAACATTTCTAAAGGAAAGAAAGTAATTATATAAACTACAATGCAATTGGTACGGGTACTCATGCAATACACCATAAAAGTCATTGAAAAAAAACAAACGAGCATGGGATTACCCACAAAAGTCAATTACCAGGCCCTTTGTGTCGTGGTTAAGAATGATATGAGGGGGATCCCTGAACCAAAATTTAAAAAAACAATGTGTCGTTGTTGTCCCCCTTCAGAATTCCCATACCAACCCATCAGGTCTGGTAGTGGATGTTAAGGGTAACCCCGGCACCACAATTTTCAATAGAAAGATGCGGGGGTCCCCCCCAAAAATCTGTTAGCCAGACCCAGACCCTATCCCATGCACGAAACCTGGCAGGCTGCCATGGAGAATAGTGGGGAGGAGAAGAGCGCGCCCCCCCTCCCTGAACCGTAACCATGCCACATGCCATCAACATAGGGAGGATGTCCCCAGTTTTAATGGAAGGAAGGGGCCACAGCCCCACTACCCTTGTCCGCGGTGGATTGTATGGAGTATGCGTGCGGTGGGGCTTTATCCTGAATCAAAAAGCCCCTTTAACAAGTGGGACCCCCAGATCCCCCCCCCCCCTTGTGAATGTATTGGGTGTACAACATAGTACCCCCTACCCTTTCACAAAAAAAGATCCTTTATTAATTGTCTTCTTCTTCATCTTCTTCTTACCTTCCTTCGTGCTTTCCTTCTTTCCTCGGCTTTCTATCACCGATCTTCTCCTCCGCATCTGTCCACTGGATATCCTCCTCAATGGTAGTCTCCTCTGCAGTGTGAGACCGGTGCTACTGTTTCTTCTGAACAGTTATCTTTTATACCTGAGGGCGGGGGGCCAACAGCCTGGTGGAACATACCCGAGTGACCCCTCACCATCAGGAATGCATGGGGAACAATCGCTATGGTCTAATATCTCCGTTGGTGTGAGAGGGGGGCATGGTTACCCTATGTTTTGGTTATTAACCGCCGGTGTTCGCCCTTAGCTCGGCGTGCGTGGGGGGGGGGGGTGGGGGTCGCCACCGGGTTGGGTCCGCCGTCCAAGAATGCGCCAAGCGGCGCAGCTCGCGTACTGGGAAGGCGTCAAAAATGACGTCCTCCCCTTCTGTTCACGTGCGAGGGACGCGCCGGCCGCATCGCGGCCGTGAGCCGCGCGCTAGCGGCTCTCGGCCGTTGTCTCTGGCACCCGTTTTCGTCGAGCCATCTGCCGCAATGTCCTGCTGGGCCCCCGGCGAGTTGGCGCCGGTGACACACAGCGGACCGTAATTCTTTTTAAATAATTATTTATTAATTATTATTTTCCCGCCCCCCCCCTGTTTGTTAAAAACACACACGCATCAACGTGTCCCTGTCCAGAGGAGAGAGCCGAAGGTGTTGTTTCTCTGTACAGAGGAACACCGATCGGTCCTCCTCCCCTTGTGAGGTCCCCTTCTGCCCCCACAGTACGAAACACACTTAGGGAACATTAATATAAACCCCTCCTCCGCCCCTAGTGGTTTAACCCCTTCACAGCCCATTGTCATTAAAACATGAATCTTTGCATTTTAAAATATATCCATTAGATTGCAGTAGTACAATACATTAGTGCCAAAAATTTAAAAATCCA
>CM053028.1:551945963-552089287 GCA_028564925.1 Lithobates sylvaticus | reverse complement strand
TAATAAATGAATTGTCAAAGACTCTCTCCTGTCATTTTTACCATTTTGTCACTTTTTTGGTGAAATGGTAGGGGGGGGGGGGGGTGGCCGGGATCAGGGAGTCCAGCTTCCAGATTCTGATAAGCCCCCTGCCCGCAGACCCCCACAACCAATGGCCAGGGTTGTGGGGATGAGGCCCTTGTCCTCATCAACATGGGGACAAGGTGCTTTGGGGGTCCAAAGCATCCTCCCAATGTTGAGGGCATGTGGCCTGGTACGTTTCAGGAGGGGGGGCGCTCTCGTCTCATATAGAGGACCCCTCAAATCCCCCCATCCAAATGTCCCTCCATCCAGAGTCTATATGTCCTATGACATCACACTGACCTCACAGCTCCTCCTACCAATGTCCCTCCATCCAGAGTCTATATGTCCTATGACATCACACTGACCTCACAGCTCCTCCTACCAATGTCCCCCTATCTGGCTTTTTTCTGATGCTCTTAGGATGTGGGAGGACCCTTGCCATCTTCACTTACAAAGTGGGACTGTTGGTCCTGCATTGTATGTAATGACGTCAGAATACCTGCTACAAGCTTTTATCCTGCATAGTGTGGGGGTCCTGTGTGGTGAATTTATACCTCAGCCTGAAGTGGGGCTTTAATGAAATGGAGACCTGAATGGTGAGGTGAGGAGGATTCTGGGAATATCATTTAATTTTACCATTTGTGTTCAGATCTAGAGTTTTCCTCCTGTGAAGTCTGGAGATCATATGACCATCACATTGCCTCCACCTTCCTACCTGATAGAATAGAGAAATACAAAGAAGATTCTAGAAGTCACCAGAGAGATGATGGAGGAGAGGTGAGCGGTGCTGGGAATTCTGGGACATTATCCAGTAACAGACAAGGGATGTGTCTGGATGGTGACTGTATCATTGTGTGTGTCAGGTTCCTATAAGGTGTCAGGATGTCACTGTCTATTTCTCCATGGAGGAGTGGGAGTATTTAGAAGGACACAAGGATCTCTACAAGGACGTCATGATGGACAATCAGCCGCCCCTCACATCACCGGGTAAGAGGAGACTTTATTGTAAAGGAGAGAGCAGTACGGAGGCTCCACCTAGATCCCCCATCATCTGATAAACACATAGAAACAATGTATTCAGTCAGTGTGTGTGTTTCCTACAGATGGATCCAGTAATGGGAACCCACCAGAGAGATGTCCCCGTCCTCTGTATTCCCGGGATTCCACACAGGAAGGTCACACCATCCCCCACCATCATCAGGTAGATGATTGACAATTATTGGTAGTTCTGATTTATACACAACATGATTGTTACAATGAATGTTTTATTATATATTCAGAGTGGAAACCTCGGGGATGATAATATTGATGTTAAAGAAGAGTATAAAGAGGAGGATGAGGAGTATGGAGTGATGGAGGAGTTTTCAGAAGGACACAAGGATAAGATGGAGCCACCAAATACCAGGAACCCACCAGAGAGATGTCCCCATCCTCTGTATTCCCGGGATTCCACACAGGAAGATCACACCATCCCCCACTGTTACAAGGTTGGTTGGATGGAGCATCTAGAACATGGACTCCTAAAGAGGATGTGTGGATTTTTTATGTGATGTCACAATAGTAAATCGTATTGTTTACGAATAATATTCACTTTGATTTTCTTGATTTAGAGTGGAGATCCAATCGATATAGAATTTGAGGTTAAGGCAGAAGAAGAAGAGAGGTATGTGAGGGATGATCAGCAGTCTATGGAGGAGGATGGAATAACGGGGACATTTATAGAGGAGGACACTCCTACAGAGATCAGTACAGGTGGGTCATTAACACTAAACACATTCCTCCACCCATACTGCTCACTGATTGGTCCAGAGTAGGGCGGGGACTGGGTGATAATCTTCCTTCTCTGTGCTGCAGACACAATTTATGTATCTAGACTGCATTTATGGAAATTCTGGGGTTCAGCTGGCAGAAAAAGGTTGATTTTCACCATAAATGTTGCTCTACCTAGGTACCTTGGGCATGTGCTTTGGGTCTTCTACCTCATGCCCAGGTATAGCATGATCTCTGACAGAACAATTAATGGGGGGAGGGGCAACTACATGGCAAATGAGGTTCAATGTAGAAAAATGTAAAATAATGCATTTGGGTGGCAAAAATCTGAATGCGATCTATAGACTGGGGGGAGAACCTCTGGGGGAATCTAGGATGGAAAAGGACCTGGGGGTCCTAGTAGATGATGGGCTCAGCAATGCCAAGCTGCTGCTAACAAAGCAAACAGAATATTGGCATTAAAAAGGGGATCAACTCCAGAGATAAAACGATAATTCTCCGCTCTACAAGACTCTGGTCCGGCCGCACCTGGAGTATGCTGTCCAGTTCTGGGCACCAGTCCTCAGGAAGGATGTACTGGAAATGGAGCGAGTACAAAGAAGGGCAACAAAGCTAATAAAGGGTCTGGAGGATATTAGTTATGAGGAAAGGTTGTGAGCACTGAACTTATTCTCTCTGGAGAAGAGACGCTTGAGAGGGGATATGATTTCAATTTACAAATACCGGACTGGTGACCCCACAATAGGGAGAAAACTTTTTTGCAGAAGGGAGTTTAACAAGACTCGTGGCCACTCATTAAAATTAGAAGAAAAGAAGTTTAACCTTAAACTACATAGAGGATTCTTTACTGTAAGAGCAGCAAGGATGTGGAATTCCCTTCCACAGGCGGGGGTCTCAGCGGGGGGCATCGATAGTTTCAAGAAACTATTAGATAATCACCTGAATGACCGCAACATACAGGGATATACAATGTAATACTGACATATAATCACACACATAGGTTGGACTTTATGGACTTTTCGACCTCACCTACTATGTAACAATCCCCCCAGGATTACTTGCTCTGTTGTCTGCTGGCTGTGCCGGGTGGAGGGATATGTCTGTATAGTCTCAGACCCAAGTCACTGAGTGCAGTCTCAGGAGATGGGAGGCAGCGGTGTGGGACCTCTGCAACTTGTCTCATGTAAACATTTCATCTTCCACTGATTACTGAATACCAATATTATGAGTCCTGACCCTTACACTGTATAATTTATATTGTACATTACATACTCCTGACCCCTGCACTATATACTCTATGTTGTACATTACATACTCCTGACCCCTGCACTATATACTCTGTTGTACATTACATCATTCTGATACTATATAGTCCTATCTGTTGTATCTTATACAATATGTTGTACATTACATAGTCCTGACTTCTGCTCTCTCCCCTCTACCCACTGCTATATATACACATAATATGGATTCTCTTTTGTTACACCCATTTCCTACCAGCTGGACATTTTATATCTGATGATCTGATTGGAGCACAGCAGGAACCAATCTGCTCATGTCTAGTAATAATCTTTGTATTTCTATTTTAGTAGATGGACGGGAGATGAGGAAAACCTCAGAGGATTGTCTCACTTTGTCTCCAGACTGTAAAGTAGAAGATGAGGACATCACACAGTATAGTCCAGGAGAAAACCCGACTACCTCAAATGTCCATCCGGCACCACACAGTGTAGATGGACCATCGTATTCCTCTTATCCTGAGGAACCTCAGACTGTGAGGGACGGTGCCGTCCTTCCAACAGAGAAGAGGCTTTCCTGTACTGAGTGCGGGAAGTGTTTCCGTTTTAAATCCTATCTTAATGTGCATATAAGATCTCACACAGGAGAGAAGCCGTATTCCTGTCCTGAGTGCGGGAAATGTTTTTCAGTGAAGTCCAGTCTTTACACACATCAGAGATCTCACACGGGGGAGAAGCCGTATTCCTGTCCTGAGTGTGGGAAATGTTTTTCACAGAAGTCCGAACTTTCCACACATCAGAGATCTCACACGGGGGAGAAGCCGTATTCCTGTCCTGAGTGCGGGAAATGTTTTTCAAAGAAGTCCGAACTTTCCACACATCAGAGATCTCACACGGGGGAGAAGCCGTATTCCTGTCCTGAGTGCGGGAAATGTTTTTCACAGAAGTCCAATCTTTCCACACATCAGAGATCTCACACGGGGGAGAAGCCGTATTCCTGTCCTGAGTGCGGGAAATGTTTTTCAAAGAAGTCCGAACTTTCCACACATCAGAGATCTCACACGGGGGAGAAGCCGTATTCCTGTCCTGAGTGCGGGAAATGTTTTTCAGATAATTCCAATCTTTACAGACATCAGAGATCTCACAGAGGAGAGAAGCCGTATTCCTGTCCTGAGTGCGGGAAATGTTTTTCACAGAAGTCCAATCTTTCCACACATCAGAGATCTCACACGGGGGAGAAGCCGTATTCCTGTCCTGAGTGAGGGAATTGTTCCTCACTGAAGTCCTGTCTTCCTGTACATCAGGGATCCCACACAACCCTCGAGGTGTATTAGTGCCTTGAGTGCGGGAAATGTCTTCTATATGAATGTTGCTGGACATCACAGCTCTCATGTGGGGAAGAAGCACACCCTGATATACACCTCAGATATACTCCATGGCTGATCTTCATCATGGAAGAAACAGTTCCGGGGTTGTGGATATTTTGTGAAAAAACAACTTGTCCGAGGGACTAAATCGGGTCCCAATCTCCTCGTCTCTTATGACGATCTCCTTGTCCTGATAAATTAAAAAATGATTTTAACCAAAACTGTATATAAATCTGGTGCTTTTAGGAATTTCTTTGGCTTATTAAATGCACATTTTCTGCAGGTAAAGAAAAAGTAAATTTCCTATTTTTTTAGGAGCCGGGAAAGTATTGCAGCCATGATGTGGTGATGGCTGGTGCTATGCAGGACTCCTGCAGACTGTCCGTGTAATCTGTCTGCCTGTACATTATACGGGAAGACAGTTACAGTGACAGGAAGAACCAATCATCTACCAGAGAGCTCAGCAGCGGTGTGGGAGTTCATTGACAACTACAAGCCGACATCGGCAAAGGACAGAACTCTGTGAATGAATGGCACGGCCGCGCTCTTTTCATAAAGTGACAGCCGGTACGGGGAACTTCTCCCCCCACTGCTGTCACACAGAGGACTCGGATCGCTGAGCTGCTGCAGGAACATGTAACATCTTTCCAAAGGGAAATGTTTCCTTTAACCCTTTCACTGCCAGAGACGTTTTTGCATAGTTTTTTTTTATGCCCACATGTTTAACCACTTCAGCCCCAGACCAATTTGCAGCCAAAGGACCAGGCCCCTTTTTGCGATTCGGCACTGTGTCGCTTTAACTGACAATTGCGCGGTCGTGCGACGTGGCTCCCAAACAAAATTTACATCCTTTTTTTTCCTACAGATAGAGCTTTCTTTTGGTGGGATTTGATCGCCCCTGCATTTTTTATTTTTTGCACTATAAACAAAAATAGAGCGACAATTTTGAAAAAAAATGCAATATTTTTTACTTTTTGCTATAATAAATATCCCCAAAAAATATATAAAAAAAAATATTATTTTCCTCAGTTTAGGCCGATACGTATTCTTCTACATATTTTTGGTGAAAAAAAATCGCAATTAGCGATTATTGATTGGTTTGCGCAAAAGTTATAGTGTTTACAAAATAGGGGATAGTTTTATAGCATTTTTATTAATATATTTTTTTACTAGTAATGGCGGCGATCAGCGATTTTTATTGTGACTGCGACATTATGGCGGACACATCGGACATTTTTGACACATTTTTGGGACTATTGTCAATTATACAGAAATCAGTGCTATTTAAATGCACTGATTCTTATGTATGAATGACACTGGCAGTGAAGGAGTTAACCACTAGGGGGCAGGGAGGGGTTACGTCAGTGTGTGTGTGTTTTTTTTTTTACACTAGGGGGCGTGGCTTTACGTCTGACGTCGCTGATCGGCTTTCCCGATGACAGGGAACAGCCGATCAGTGACAGGCAGAGTAGGAAGCACGGGGAGAGGTTTGTTTACACAGACCTCTCCCCGTTCTTCAGCTCTGTGACCCAATCGCGGGACACCAGCGGCGATTGGGTCCGCTGGTCCCGCGGCCGCCGTCACGGAGCTCAGGACCGGTTTACGAGCACGCCAGAGACCCATGGCTGGGCTCTTAAAGGGCAACGTACCTGCACGTTGATCTGCCCAGCCGTGCCATTCTGCTGACGTAAATGTGCAGGAGGTGGTCCTTAAGCGGTTAATAAGAGTCTTCCATTCAGTTTTCCCAGGCTGTTGCGGTCCCAGGCAGAGTGCATTTGGTATTGATTGTGACAGGAGCTGGCGCTATACAGGAAGCATCAGCTTATGTGGCTCTGCAGCTTCTTGCTTTCTCTACCACCGGCTTCATTCACAACACTGATGCTCTGGGATGGTAGGTTGGCAACCTGCGATCTGGGCTTGTCAAACCACCATCCCAGAGAAGGAGGTTGCGGGCCACATCAGAGGGCTTGGGCCACATGTGGCCCCCGGGCCAGTCGTTGGGCACCCCTGCCTTACTCTGTTGTCTTCACTGTTAGCTCAGTCCGTGTCTGGCTGCACAATGTGTAGAGGGAGATTTTCAAGGTAAAAAAGAAATCTGAAAACATTATTTTCCTCCCCGATGGGACCAGAGGGTTAGGGGGACAGCAGCGCTGCACCCCCTTAAATTACCCCCCCCCCCCACTGTGAGGGATGAGGAGGTTCCGCTATTTTACCGCTAAAAGTTTGTTACTGTGGCTGTATTTTTTACATATCTGTGCCTCGCTGCAGGAGTCTACCTCCCCTCCCCCCTTGTGTTGGGTCTGGGACCTGAAAAACGCTGCGCATAGGCGCGGGAAACATTTTAAATAAAAAAGGGGGCGGGATTTTTCGGGGCGGGGCCTAAACGCAGGTGCCGTGAATATCCACAAAGACGCACAGCAGGCTAAAAGCAGATAAATACAGCGGTGTCAGTCTCTCCTCTGCTGATGAGGAGGAAACAAGCTGCCTGCCCACAGGGACACACAAGCTGTGGGACACATATGGGTTGCAAAACCGGCATTCCTGATTCAGGAAGGACACTCTTTTTCCAGAACTAGGCTGAACTTTATAGCGGCTTTAAAAGTCATGACTATTTTCAGCGATTAGTGCAATTTGTATAGCGCCTCTGCTTTTGTACTTAGGACTATGCCTGCCAAAAAAGACACCACAAAAGCCAAAATAGTAAAGGTTTCACCCCCAGGCATTGGGATCTCGAGCTGTATTTCCACGCTGTCATCCTCGCCTGAATTACCCGTTATGGCAACTTGGGGTGAGCCATTGGAACAAATTGATGGTGCAGCTGCCTCTTATATCTCAGCACCAGTATACGTGACTGAAGATGCCCTTTCCTCCTCCCTCCAGGGTCTGGATGAAAGATTAGCGGTTTTAATTGCATCCTCCATTCAAATGGATAGGAAGCGTACTAGGTCCCCTTCCCCCACTTCAGCTTTGCAAGGGGAACAGTGGGCTCAGGATGAGGTGTTACCCTCAATGGATCAGGAAGAAAAGCAAACTGATGATTCCTCTGCAGAGGAAACAACGGTAGATGAACCTTTTTCAGCCTCTCAATCTGAGAAATTGCTGATACATTCTCTTAAGGAGATGGTTCGTTCCACTTTCATGCTACCCCTAACGGAGTCTGCTGAAAGCTCGGTTTCTTCCTTGGGTTCCTTAAAACCTTCTCAGCCTTTGCATGCGTTTCCAGCACATGCATTACTAGAACAGCTTATTTTTGGTGAATGGGATCACTCGGATAAGCATTTTCTCCCTCCTAAGAGGTTTTCAATTCTCTATCCTCTGGAGGAGAAATTCTCCAAAAAATGGAAAGTATCAGTAGTTGACGCTGCGATTTCCAAATGTGAATAATAACTTGTCCTGTAGACAATGCACAGATGCTTAAGGAATCCAACAGATAAGAAGTTGGAACCCCTGCTAAAATCTGCCTTTTCCATAGCAGGTGCCGTCACTAAGCCCACAGTCGCCGCGATAGGCGTCTACCAATCCCTAAAGGACCAATTTAAACAGGCCCTTAGAGAGCTTCCTACACAACAAATTTAGAATTTTCGGATTTCCGAATTTTCGAATTTCAAATTTTCGCATTTCCGAATTTCAAATTTTCGCATTTCCGAATTTTGGGTTTTCGGTTTTTCGGAATTCCGAATTTTCGGACTTTCGGAACTCAGAATTTTCGGACTTTCGGAACTCAAAGATTTGAAAATCACAAAATTTGAAAATCTGAAAAAAAAAAAAGAAAATCAGTTTAATTATGTTGTGCTTTTTTAAGGACAGTTTCCCGCACATTTTTATTAAGTAATTTTTAACGAAGATATTTTTAAGATACAAAATCAATCTATATGACACAGTCTATATATGCAAAACTTGTTCACGGAGACGAGTGATCATACTTAATAGTCACATTTATTGGTTGACAGAAAACAAATATTTACATGAAATTTAAAATACAGATTGCATTATTTGAACATTTTGACAATTAATGGAAATACCCTCAAAATGGGCGTAGTAGTACCTTATACACAATATCACCATGATAACTTCTTCAGTAGAATCAATAACCTTATACTTGACAATGTAACAGAATGTCTGTATTTTACACACCCAGCCGTTACTATGCTGCAGGTAAGTAACGTTGAACAATGTAAAAATAATTTAGACATTTGCTTGTCAATCAAATTTGGTAACTATGCAAAAAGTAATATATAATAAAAATTGAATATTAGAGAAAAATCTAAAAGGCGATTATTGATTCTGGAGAATGATTATCAATACTAAAATATTCAATACATCAATAATTAAGAGAACATACCAGATAAAATCAACATGTTATATTTACCCATTCCAAAATGGCTATTAGTCTGGATTTAAGATGGCTACCGGGTTCAGGAATCTCCTTGAAGGTTAAAGTATATTTTCATTCATGGTTGTCAGTCTATCTCGAAGATGTTTCTCCCATTGTCCCCTCCATCAGGTTGGATCCCCTGAGCTCTCTTCTCTCTTTTGACTCTCTCTCTTGCTTCTTAAATACCCTCTCACACAATAAGATTATAAAACTTGTAATATGTTCATCCCAAAAGGTATGTGTCCCTTTCCTATTGGCAGGCAGACTTAATCACCCCTCCCAGTCGTTTAAATGTTTTTAAGGTAATTTCACCTTCAACCACCAGGGGTCTCACATGTGTTTTGGGGCTGCTCTGTAAATTAATATATTTTATTTTATACTGTGTATTGTACCTTAGTGAAAATATCTATATCTTTAGTATTTGGGAATTCCTCTAACCACATACTATCAAATCGCTTAGCATAATTATTGATTAATCACTTGCATAATATGGTGATATATATGCATATCATTGTATATCTGTAAAAATGTAGTCCATTTGAAAAGGACACAGGTTTATATATATATATATATATATATATATATATATATATATCAATCAACATCACATACAATTTTTATCTATCTGGATACCTGTATAATTTGGGTATCTAGTCAATATTTGTTTATCTAAACATGATTCAATTCTTATACATTCATATCATGATCATATGTTTTCTTAATACTAATTTGTTCCTAAAACAATTCTATTAATAACCTTATATTTTCATATGTATTTTATTTTATAACCGATTTTCATTAACTCATCGGATACTAAAATTATATTTTCTTTTGTGACCTACACATATCACATAGACTTTGAATGATTTGTATTAACCGTATAAGTATTTTTAAAATATCTCTGACTGCACATATTTCAAATCTTTTTCCTTACAATGTCTCAAATGAACTTTAAACATTCGGGTGAACAATCTCATGTTTATTCTCATTATTTGTCCCATTGGAAGAAGCCTTCACTTTGTATCCTAGTCATTGTCTTATTGGCATCTGAGCCCATATTGAGACAATCGGTTTATTTGCTCAACCTTCCCTTGAATCAAAGGACTTGTAGTTGTATTTACTCCCACACATATAGGAACCTATCTCCTTTGTTTTCGAAATGGGACCTCATTGTCCTGCAGTTTCTGTCTAAATACAGGCTTGTAAACTTTATATATTTGAGACTTGTAAAATAGGCAACCAGTTCATCTGCTGTTCAAGAGAAAAAGTTCACTTCAATTTTTTTAGGCCTACTCAATCTCTCATCTCTGCCAGTGAATATTAGATTTATTTCTTCATAAATTCACAACAATTAATAACTAACTATTAAATTAACGAGTATGAATTTATCCGAAGTTACAAATTATCTGAAAATAACGAATGCTGCATCTAAAAAAATGGAATGGAACAAATTAATAATAAATAATTAATAATAATAAAAAGGTTTTATTATTATTATTGTTATTTATTATTATTAGATCGTTACGTTCCATTTGGTTAGATGCGGCATTCGTTATTTCAGATAATTTGTAACTTCGGATAAATTCGTACTCGTTACGTTCACTAACAGATAAATTTGAAAGGGAATTCCAATACCTATAATTTAATAGTTGGTTATTATTTAGAATTAAACAGATTTTCTTTCTTTTTTTCTTTTTTTCGAATTTTCAAATTTTTGAATTTCCGAATTCCGAAAATCGGAAATCCGAAAATCGGAAATTCGAAAATTCGACATTCGGAAAACCGAAAATTTGAAATTCGAAATTTCGGAAATTCATAATTTCGCAAATTTTGAAATTCGGAAATTTCGGAAATTGAAAAATTTGGAAAGTCGGAAATTCAGAATTAACGAATTTGTCAAAAATCTTTAAACTAATTCGGAACTAAACGAATTGCACATGTCTAGTCAGCTGAAACACCATGTAAAAACCTCCTAACTGGGTTCCCCTTTCATGGGGAGCGACTATTTGGGGAAGACTTGGATAAATATATCAAGATAATTTCTAGTGGGAAGAGTATACTTTTACCAGTCAAAATAAAGTAAACACCCTTCATTAAAATGGGCTATTTCCCCTGCACCAGGGGCTTCCACCTCTAGGCAGTGGCGACGGCTTCTGGCGTCAGACTCTAGAGGACTTTTTTCAGAAGTCTGGAAAAAGGAAATTCAGGACTGATGGGTCATCTCCACGGTAACGATTAGGTACAAGCTGGAATTTTCGGGACTTTCCACCATCTTGTTTCCTGAGATCAAGCGTTCCCAAAGATCCAGAGAAAAGACAATCTCTGTTTCAGGCACTAGACCATTTAATATCTCAGGGGTGGTACTTGGGTCTGATCATAGACACAGCCCAGGAAAGGGTGCTTTTGCCTCAAGCAAAGATCAACTCCATAAGAGAGCTGGTGCGGATGGTCAGGTCAACAGGTCAAGGGTGATCATCCATTTGCCTTTGCATGAGGTTGCTAGGAACCATGGTCACCTTATTTGAAGCAGTTACCTATGCCCAGTTCCATTCAAGATTGTTGCAAAACAGAATCATGTCTACTTGGAACAAAACAATTCAAGCTTTAGACTTTCTAATGCGGCTGTCCCCAAGAGTGTTCCAAAGCCTCACTTGGTGTTTATTAATCCAGAATCTGCTGAAAGGAAAATCCTTCAGACCAGTCATCTGGAAAGTGGTAATGACGGATGCCAGTCTTTCAGGCTGGGGAGCAGTATTAAAAAAGACAACTGTCCAAGGACAGTGGTCAAGAACCGAAAGAATCTTGCCCATCAATATCCTAGAGATTTGGGCAGTACATCTGGCTCTAAAGGCCAGGACTTTAAGGTTACGGGATTCTCCTGTCAGGATTCAATCTGACAATGCCACAGCTGTGGCCTATATCAATCACCAAGGGGGCACCAAAGAGGTGAACCATATTCTAACTTGGGCAGAAAGGAATGTTCCATGCCTTTCTGCAATTTTCATTCCGGGAGTAGAGAATTGGCAGGCGGACTACTTAAGTCGTCAGCAGTTATTCCCAGGGGAATGGTCTCTTCACCCCGACATATTTTGGGCTTTTTGCCAAAGATGGGGGACTCCAGACGTGGCTCTTCTACCATCCAGGTTCAACACAAAGTTGGTCATCTTTGTGGTGGCCAGAACAAGTGATCCATTCGCATGCAGAACGGATGCGTTTGTGACCCCATGGGATCAGTTCTCACTGATCTATGCATTCCCCCCTATTCAGTTGCTGCTTCAACTTCTTTGCAGGATCAAGCTGGAAAGAAAGCCAATAATTCTGGTGGTACCAGCATGACTCAGAAGGTCATACGCAGAAATCGTAAAGATGGCAGTGGAGGACCCATGGTCCCTCCCACTACAGCCAGATCTGCTCTCTCAGGGACCGATATTCCATCCTTTTTTACAGTCTAAATTTAACGGCTTGGCTATTGAAACCCACATTCTAAAAAAACGTGGGCTTTCCGGGTCAGTTATCTCTACCCTGATTAATGCTAGGAATAGGGATGGGCTTTATGTTAAACATGAGTTCGACTCGAACATTGGCTGTTCGCCCGTTCGCCGAATAGCGAACAATTTTGGGTGTTCGCGGCATATTCGAAAGCCGCAGAACACCCTTTAAAAGTCTATGGGAGACATAAAAAGTGCTAATTTTAAAGGTTAATATGCAAGTTATTGTGTTTGGGGGTCTAAGCCCTGCCCCAGGGGACATGTATCAATGCAAGAAAAACTTTTAAAAACAGACGTTTTTAATAATGCTTAAAGTAAAACAATAAAAGTAAAATATTTCTTTAAATTTCATACCTGGGGGGTGTCTATAGTATGCCAGTAAAGTGGTGCATGTTTCTCGTGTTTAGAACAGTCTGAGAGCAAAATAAAATTTCTAAAGGAAAGAAAGTAATTTAAAACTACAATGAATTGTCGGGTCTCTGCAATACACATAAAAGTCATTGAAAAAAAAAAAACTGCATGGGATTCCCCCACAGTCAATTACCAGGCCCCTTGGGTCTGGTATGAATATTGGGGGGAACCCTGAACCAAAATTAAAAAAAAAAATTGCGTGGGGGTCCCCCTCAAAATCCATACCAGACCCTTCAGGTCTGGTATGGATTTTAAGGGGAACCCCACCCCAAAATTTTAAAAGAAAATGGCGTGGGGTCCCCCCAAAAATCTGTACCAGACCCTTATCCAAGCACGCAACCTGGCAGGCTGCAGGAAAAGAGGGGGGATGAGAGAGCGCCCCCCCTCCTGAACCGTACCAGGCCACATGCCCTCAACATAGGGAGGATGTCCCCATGTTAATGGAAGGAAGGGCCTCATCCCCACAACCCTTGCCCGGTGGTTGTGGGGGTATGCGGGCGGGGGGCTTATCGGAATCTGAAAGCCCCTTAACAAGGGGACCCCCAGATCCCGCCCCCCCCCGTGTGAATTGGTATTGGGGTACAAATATACCCCTACCATTTCACAAAAAAAGTTCCTTTATTAATGTCTTCTTCTTTCATCTTCTTCTGGTCTTCCTTCGGTTTTTCTTCTTTCTCTGCTTCTTTCTCCGATCTTCTCCTCCGGCATCTTCCTCTGGATGATCCGCCTCAATGGGAGTCTCTCGCTGTGTGACGCTTCTGTTCTTCTGACAGTTCTTTTATAACTGAGGGCGGGGCCACACCGTGACATTCCCGGGTGACCCCGCCCCATCTGATGCATGGGGACATCTCTATGGCTTTCTCCATGGTGTGAGAGGGGGGCAGGGTTACCCTTTTTTTTTTTTTAGCACGGGTTCCCCTTAAAATCCATACCAGACCCCCACGCCATTTTTATTTAACTTTTATCTGTATTGCCGGAACCCACAATTCATTATAGCCGCGAGTAGTGTTAAATTACTTTTTTTCCTTTAGAAACTTAATTTTGCTCTCACATGGGAAACATGCGCCACTTTACAGGCATACTATAGACACCCCCCAGGTACGAAATTTAAAGGAATATTTCACTTTTATTGTTTCACTTTTTTTTGCATTGATACATGTCCCCTGGGGCAGGACCCGGGTCCCCAAACACTTTTTATGGCAATAACTTACATATAAGCTTTTAAAATGAGCACTTTTGATTATTCATGTTCGTGTCCTATATACTTTAACAGTGTTCGCGTGCTCGAATACATTTTTTGCCTGTTTGCATGTTCTGGATTCGAACCGAACCAGGGGTGTTCGGCTCATCCCTAGCTAGGAAGCCAGCATCCAGAACTATATATTATAGAGTCTGGAAGGCTTATGTTTCCTTGTCTGAATCCAAGGGTTGGCACCCTCGGAGATATATTATAGGCAGAATTCTTGCCTTTCTACAATTAGGGGTAGAAATGAAATTGGCCTTAAGTACTATTAAAGGCCAAGTCTCAGCTTTATCGGTCTTATTTCAAAGACCACTTGCTACTCATTCTTTAGTCCGGGGCTTTCCAATCCTTGGGACTTGAACTTAGTTTTGTCTGTGTTACAAAAACAGCCATTTGAACCGATACAACATATTCCCTTAGTCCTTCTGCCAAGGAAGTTGGTATTTTTGGTTGCTATATCCTCAGCAAGGAGGGTTTCAGAATTGGCTGCTCTTTCTTGTAAAGAGCCCTATTTGATTTTTCATGAGGACAGAGTGGTGTTACGCCCTCGTCCAGGCTTTTTGCTAAAAGTAATTTCAGGTTTTCACCTGAACCAAGATATTGTCCTGCCATCGTTTTCTCCAAAACCATGTTCCAGAAAAGAAAAGTCACTACATTGTCTTGATGTGGTGAGAGCAGTGAAAATCTATTTAAAGAAAACTGCTCAGATTCGTAAGACTGATTTCTTATTTATTCTTCCGGAGAAAAGAAAAGAAAGGCAGCATCGAAATCCACTGTCGCTGAGTGGATTCGGCCAGTGATAATTCAAACGTATGATTTAAGGGGTAAGATTCCCCCGTTTCAAGTTAAGGCGCATTCTACCAGGTCAGTTAGTGCTTCTTGGGCAGTGCATCATCAGGCCTCCATGGCTCAGATCTGTAAGGCTGCAACTTGGTCTTCAGTGCATAGATTCACAAAATGTTATCAGGTGGATGTAAGGAGGTATGAGGATATCACCTTCGGGCACAGTGTGCTGCAGGCAGCAGTATAGATCCTCAAGTCTGGATGTACCCTGCGGGTTGTTTCTCCCACCCCTAAAGTGGCATTGCTATGGGACGTCCCATTAAGTAACTACTTAAGGCACTGTGTCCCATGATGTACGATAAAGAAAATGGGATTTTTATTACAGCTTACCTGTAAAATCCTTTTCTTGGAGTACATCAGGGGACACAGAGGTCCCTCCCCTCTTTTTTGGGATTTAAGTATATTACTTTTCTACAAAAACTGATGTGCTCCTGGAAGGAAGAGGGGTTATAGAGGGAGTAAACGTCCTTTGATAGGGTTTACCAGTGGCAACACTTGACAGTGGCCTATAACCCATTAAGTAATTACTTAAGGCTCCGTGTCCCATGATGTACTCCAAGAAAAGGATTTTACAGGTAAGCTGTAATAAAAATCCTATTTTTAGGCCTGAAGATTACATAAAACCCCAAAATCATTAAAGTACTTTCTGGAAGCAAACACCATAGAGAATACAATTATGGTAGTTCCAATTTGTCACACAATATGACTGCACAAGTTTAGGAAATGAAAAATTTCAGTAAAAAACACAGTAAAGTTAATTTCAAAGGGCAAAAAAACACAATAAATTACCCAATTGTTTGGTAAAATATAAAAGAAGGATGGTTGCACCGAGTAAATAAATATCCAACATGTCACACCTTAAATTTGTGTGCGCCTGAGAAATGGTGACAGACTTCAGTACCCAATATTTTCTATAGGTGACGCTTTAAAAGCCCCCTATAGGTCATCAGTTTAGTATTACGGAGGAGGTCTGGTGATAGAATTATTGCTCTCATTCCGGTGTGCGTGGCGATATGTAACATGTGTATCGCAATCAACATTTTCAGGTGTAGGTGTCCCAGTGTATGCGTTTACGTTTGTACATGTGTATATGTGGGGGTGGGGGGCATCACATTTTTGGGGGGTTTATGTGCTTGGGTGTAACTTTAATTTTGTACAAGTAAAAAAAAAAAATTTCTTTTTGTCATGCACATGTCTATTATACCGCTAATCTTTATAACTCATGACCAGCAAGCTACTTTGACACCGCCATTTATTGCCGTCTCCTTGCTATGTCCCCCAAGCGTTGTGTAAATGGGAAAGATGATAATATACAATGTTATAAAATTATGAGATTGCTATGTTTTCATAGTCTGTATGTTTTTAGCCCGATTTTCTTTGCTGCCAAGGCATAAAAGGTCCTAAGGAAGCTTATTGATTTGAAACACGTTGTCGACCTCTTGGACAATTCAGCAAAACTAAATAGGTTATTATGAATATATATGGCCTAATGTTTGATGGATTTGTTCCCATGTGGTTTTAACATATCATTTTAAAATTTGTAATAAAGATTTATATTTTGTCATTTTTGTGTTTGGCCTTTTTAGTCTAATGTACGTGCATTGTCACTCGGCAGATTGTTATGTAAATTATTTATGAATAGACCCCTAAATGTCAGGAGACGTTTATATAAAGATGGGAAGTATGGAGCAGATAAATGAATAGACCTCCAAGCAATGTTATTACCAGGCTGCAGCTAGGGGGAGCTCTAATGTTTAGAGTGTGACCACAGCAGAGTGATTCCATCTAGCTCACATTAACCCTTTCACTGCCAGAGCTGGTTTTCCATTATTTTTGCACACATGGTAAAAATGAAGATTTAGGGCCCAAAGATTAGATAAAACCCCCAAACATATATTTTCTGAAAGCAGAGGCCCTGGAGAATAAAATGGTGGTAATTGTTAAGGTGTTCCTCGTACACAAATGTCACCTTCATATCCGGGTTTATTTTCTACTTTCCCCCATTTTCTATGGTGTGATCTTTTCTACAATACTTTGTTATACATAAAATAGTGGAAAAAATTTGTGTAATAACCACAACACCTCTCCATTCACATTGGCGCCATGATGAAAATATACAAACAGTAAAAAAAGTGAAAAGATGTGCAAACATCACATTCCAAACATTCCTCAAACAAAGTCTATAAATAAGTGTGAAGAAAAAAATCGCTCCACTCCCTTATATATACACCACTTAGTACTCATCACCCCTCCCCCTCTGGGTGTCACTCACCGGAACTATATGCCCCCCACTTTCATGGGTGGGAACACACACATTATACACAATTTTAAGATAAAATATAAAAGATGAGGTTGTGATGAGTAAATAGATACCAAACATGTCCAGTAATAAAATTGTGTGTGCCGGTGACATGGCAAAATATGACCGTACCTAAAAGTCTCCATAGGAGGCGCTTTCCTGCTCATCAGTTTAGAGATAAGTGTGATCTCTGGTGGTAGAATTATTCCTCTCACTCCGACATTTGTGGTGATCCCTCACATGTAATGTGCAATCACGCTTTACATACACATATACACGGTATGGGTGCGTTTACAGGTATGTGCGGGGCAATGGGGGTTACTTTTCTTTATATACATTTAACAAAAATGTATAGAGACCCCCAAATACATACAAGACCCTCTGAGCGTAAGATAGAATTGAAGGGGGACCTCACACAAACAAAATTGTTGTGCCCCCCCCCAGAAAATCCATACCAGATCCATAATCCAAGCATATAGCCTGAAAGGGGGAGGGATGAGCATGTGGCGCTACCCCCTCCTCCTGAACCCTACCAGGCCATGTGCCCTTAACATGGGGGGCCTTCCCTGGAGGACTCCTCATAGTAAAGCACCCTTTCCCCATGTTGATAAGGACAAGGGCCTCATCCTCACAACTCTGGCCTAGTGGTTGTGGGGGTCTGGGGGACTTATAATCTGTAAGTGCCCAGTCCCCCCATATGAATGCATTTGGGGTACATTCATTTAAAAAAAAAAAGCAATAAAGACACTCAATGTCCTTTATTTAAAAAAAATCCTGCAAAAAGTCTCTTATTGTAAATCTATCGTCAATCATGCTGCCAACCCCCCACTGACTCCCCAATACCCCCAATGACCCGCCACACAGGAGTGATCTCCAACGGTAACACTCGCTGACTGATAGTGTCCTGAGCTGTCATCAGCTATATAATGGAAGGGGCGGGGATAGTGGTGACATCATTGCTCAGATATGGTCATATTCAGACAATGATGTCATGATCTAGACCCCACCCATTTGCCTACATGGCCATGTAAGGGAATGGGCGGTTGTTAAGGACACAGGCAGCTGTTGCTTTCCTAGAAGCCAGTGACAGCCAGAAGCCGTCACATTCGTCTGCACCAAATGTCGTAAACGTTGGATGTTCAGACGAATGTGGGAGGAGCCAGTGTTCATCCAATCTTCTGTTCAGACACAGAGCTCTTCCCTAATGCGGATTATTGTCAGTGTGTGGAAGTAATTGTATCTGTCAGACAGGGATCTGTATGTGTGTGTGTATAGGCCCGTACACACGATCGGACTTTTTGACAACAAACATGCAAATTAGCTGTTTTGGACCAACATCCTACGGTGTGTATGCTCCATCGGACCAACTTTTTCAGTTTTCATCGGACTTTTGTTGGCTGTGCGAACGGACCAACTTTCTGCCAACAAAAGTCCAATGGAGCAAAGTCCGACCGTGTGTACACAAAACCATCGGACTTTTGTACAAAGTACAAACATGCATGCTCAGAACCAATGCAAAAGATCAGACAACAATATAGAAGTTGACCAAAGGTGGCTCAGGAGTATTCGAACGTCCTCTTTTGAAGTGTCGTCAGTACGTTGAAACGTCACTACGTTCATGTTTGTTGCCTAAAAAGTCCGATCGTGTGTATGCAATACCAACTTGGGGCCAACGCCCTTTGTACAAAAATCCACGGGAAAGTTGGTCCAAGGTCCGATCGCGTGTATGAGGCTTATTACTGCCCGGCACATCCAGGAGATAGAAAAAAAGTCTCATCATTGGTGTCGGTGAGATAAAAGCCAATCTTTGGCTTCAGTAAAATATAATATGCCCCTTGATTGGTTTCAGTGAGATAAAATAATCTCCATCATTGGTGTCACTGAGATCAAATAAGTACCATTGTTGGCATCACTGAGATAAAATAAGTCCCATTGTTGGTGTCAGTGAGAATAAAGTATAACTCCAGACCAGCATTGGTGGTCAGTGGGGGTACTCCTTGTACTAGTGGTGTTCTGGCCAGCCCAGTGGACCCAAATACTATGCTCTTCCAAGGTTCTGGTAAACCCAGATAGCCTCATTATTAGAGTTTGGATGATTCTTCCTGAAGGATATAGCCATCCACCATATCTGTGTGGAACTTACCATAAGGTTTGGCAGTTGGTATTATGACACCTCTGGTTGGAGAGCCCATTCTATAGAGAAGGTTACATTTATACTGTATACAGTATTTTTGATAATCAGCATGGACTTTGCACTGCTAAATGTGTTCCCAACCAGTGTCTGATTGGGATATAAGATCAGAGGCTTACCAGAAATATTGACTGCTCCATAAAGTGCAGGGAACACACATAAACAGCATCACCCTCAGGGGACAGATGATTCTTCTTAGTAATCCTCCATATTTAGGACTACAATCATAAATCCAAAAAATAAACAAATATAGTGTAAAGCCTCATACACACGATAGGACTTTGTACAAACGTTCCCGTGGATTTTCGTACAAAGGGCGTCGGCCCTGAACTTGTATTGCATACACACAGCAGGACTTTTTCAGCCAACTTTCACCAAATCACGTGGTTTTTCTGCTCTTTACCGCCACCTTTGGTCAACTTCTGTATTGTTGTCTGATCTTTTGCATTGTACTTTGTACAAAAGTCCTATGGTTTTCTTTACACACGATCGGACTTTGCTCCATCAGACTTTTGTTGGCAGAAAGTTGGTCCTTTTACACAGCCAACAAAAGTCCGATGAAAACTGAAAAAGTTGGTCCGATGGAGCGTACACACAGTCGGATGTTGGTCCAAAACAGCTCATTTGCATGTTTGTTGTCAAAAAGTCTGATCGTGTGTATGGGCCTTAATACTGCCTAATATAAGCGATAATGGCACCCAGGTGAGTATAGTGACAATACATAGAGATGAGTGTGCAGTCACCGGTCACCAGCCTTCACCCCCATGTAATGCGCACTGACCGCCAACTAGATTTGTAAACACCGTTATGGGTGAAGAGGACACTGGTAGAAGGCAAACTCCTTCCCAGACTCTCTCCTTTCTCTGAGTAGTGCCCCATTCGTATGACCCAAAGTACCATTAGCAATAAACAAAAAAGGTACTTCATAGTGTAGTATTTATTGCAATACTTGGATAAAATCCAAATGCATAAAAACAACTAAAACAAATAAAATGGATGACCGATTAACTCACATCATATGCTGCCACCTGGTACAATGTTGTGGTGGCCTGACGCTATAGGACCCTACCCTTCGCACTAATGTGCATCTTCTAATGTTCATCTTCTGAAGGTGAACATTGGTGCAAATCGCAAAGGGAAGTGAATCGAGAACCATATGATTCTGTCAGCCACCTGATTAAGGGAACAGATGTTACCCTCCCCCAATCTGTCCCCTTAATGAGCTGGCTGACAGAATCATATGATTATCTGCTCATATTCATCAACAATTGTTTTGTAATCGCATCAACTATTTTATACTTTGTATCATTTTAATTTGTTATAATAAAGCTTTGTGGATATTTTATACATGTATTTGTTGTTTGTGCCCTTCAAAGTCCCACTAAGAAGTTGGTTTAGGGATGTGGCCACACAATCTTCTCCTTTTACAACAAATGTCCTGTACATTTTTTTCAACCTGGGACTTGGGTACGGTACTAAAATCTCCATTGCAGCCCCCCTTTGGTCCCGCTAAGTCTGGTCCACTCTGGTTTTTGATAATCAAATTAGTCTTTCTAATGCCGCATACACACAAAGGGACTATCCCGGACAATCCCCTCGTGTGTGGGCGCCGGCGGACTTTTTGGCGCCAAAAGTCCGGCGGGCTAGGTTTTAAGTTTTGTTTTAAAATTGTCCGCTGGACTTGGCAGTCCGGCGGACAATCCCGCCGTTAGTAGGCTAGTCCGCTGGTTTTGAAATGAACAGACTTGCCGCTCATTGGAAAGTCCGTTCATTCCCGCTGACTTTTTCCAGTGGATTGTCCGCCGGAGAAGTCCGGGCGTGTGTGGGCAAGTCACAAGCTCGGAAGTCCGGGCGTGTGTGGGGAAGTCCCGCCGGACTAGGTCCGGCGGACAATCCGCCGGACTAGGTCCGGCGGACAAAGTCCGAATGTGTGTACGCGGCATTACAGTCATTACAACAGCCAGGAGGGTGTCAGAGTTGGCTGGCCTATCCTGCAGAGATAGGGTGATCCTGTGTTCCTCATCAGGCTTGGCCACTAAAGTAATCTCAAAATTTCACATAGACTGGGAGGCGGTGCTACCTTGTTTCACACAGCCACCAGAACAGACAAACCATCTCAATCTTAGACCACTGCACATGGTCAGCCTAATGTCAATATTAGACGTGTGCACTGACAAAAAATGTGTTTGTTTTATTGTTTTTTTTTTGCTTTTTTCGGAAATTCGAAAATTTGGATTTTCAAATTTCCAAATTTTCGTAATTCAAAAATTTGGAAAAATTAGAAAATTTGAAAATCCGAAAATCTGACAAAAAAGGAAGAAAATCTGTAAAATTTGAAATAATAACTAACTATTAAATTATAGGTATTGAAATTTCCTTTCAAATTTGGCTGTTTGTGGATGTAACGAATACAAATTTATCTGAAGTTACGAATTATGCGAAATAACGAATGCCGCATCTAAACAAATGGAATGGAACAAAGTAATAATAAACAATAAGAAGAAAAATGCTTTTTTATTATTATTATTGTTATTTATTATTATTAGATCGTTACATTCCATTCGTTTAGATGCGGCATTCGTTATTTCAGATAATTTGTTATTTCAGATAAATTCGTATTCGATACGTTCAAAAACAGCCAAATTTGAAAGGAAATAATCCAATAGTTATTTTTTTGAATTTTACAGATTTTCTTTATTTTCTCTGACTTTTGGATTTTCAAATTTTAGAATTTTCGAAAATTCTAAAATTCTGAAATGCTAAAGTCTGAAATTAAAAAGTCAGGAATTCGCAAATTCGTATTTCAAAAATTTGTGTTTCGGAAATCTGAAAATGTAAAAATTCGGAAATTCTAAATTTGGAAATTTGACATTCGGAAATTGAAAAATTGCGAAATTTGGAAATTTTGGAATTAACGAATTTGTTAAAATTCTTTAAAAACTAATTCGGAACTAAACAAATTGCACATGTCTAGTCGATATATCTACAGCGGGCTCAGCAGACACGTAAGTATGAGAACCTACTTATCTTCCCTTGCAGGCCTAGGAAAGGGGAGGCAGCTTCATCAAGAGTTCTGGCTACCTGGATCACAAAGGTTATTTCTTTGGTTTACAAACAGGTCCTTGCTCCTCCGCAGTGTATAAGAACTCACTTGACTAGAGGGATGGGAGCCTTATGGGCATCCCTGGTAAAAGTACCGGATGAAGACATATGCAGGTCCACTAGCTGGAGTTCTTGCGAGACTTTTGCTCATCACTTTAAATTAGGTGTACTTTATGCTAGTTTTTCTTTATTTGGAAGGGCGGTGGTATCGGCTTCTTTGTTAAGTTAATTAAAGTGTGGTGAAGCATGGAATCTGGCAAATTTGTCTTTTCTTTACCACCCTATGTTGGCTAGGATATATCCCATAGTGTGCTGACAGGAGGACAACCAGGAAAACAGAAAATTGTTATCATTACTCACCGTAATTTTCCTTTCCTTTTCCGTCCTCACATCCGCACAATTTGCCTTCCCTCTCTAAGTTGCCTGTGGCCGCTATGCAAAGGACAAGAGGGGGGAGGGAGGACCTAACTTTACTAAAACTGGAAGAAGGTGGTCCTGGGGGTTGAAAGAAGGAGTTAACCCATAGTGTGATGACAGGAGGACGGACCAGGAAAGAAAAATGACGGTGAGTATTGATAACAATTTTCTGTTTTAAAGTTTGAACCTAAATTGCTTCTGGGGGCCGTATGCATCCAGAGATCTCCGCAAAACCACTTTTTGGATACCGTCAAAGCTGCTTGTAAAGTTGGAACTCTATTGTGGACAAAAAAGAAAGAGATGGTGGCACTTCCAGAGAATGAAAACAGCTCCTTTTATTATGCAAAGATAAAAATGAGAGACATGACACACACACTCAACCCACGGAGGGTCAGCAGACGCGTTTCACACTCCTGTGTTTAATCCTTATAAGGTTTGCGGACCCAGGCAGGCACCCAGGATTTTTTGGCAGCTTAACAGCCTTTGGAGCGGTGCTCACTCCATTTGCCTTTCTATTGTGGGCCAGTCTCATAGACTCTCTCAGGCAACGTTACATCGCCTCTCAATACGTTCCTTGGAACCGCTTATACAGAATATCTCTTTGGCTGACTGGGAGTCAGCTGGCATCTCTGGCACACCTATAGTCACAATCCAACCTGCATTCTTTTCAAGACTTATGTACTTCCTACTCCATAAACACCTCATCATTTTACAAGCACCTTCAGATACGTCATGCCCTGCATTGTTTCTTATTGTTTCCTTCCCTCCCACTTTTAAAACTCACGGACACCCCACCATCACTCCATTTGGGAGTATCACCTCTCCTTTCCCACCGTTCTTCTCCACACAAAAAATGCTTCCATGGTTTCCTGGGCACTCGCCCTTCAATTCTCAACCACCCCAATGTTGCCTTGCTACTCAATTGCCTCTTAAACATTCTCATTGTCTTTCTCATTGGGAATCCTTCCGGAAACTCTCACACAAGTGGTACTACACCCCAGACAGACTAGCCGCCATATTCCTAGATCACTCTCCGTTGTGATGAAAAAATTGTGGCTCTGTTGGATCAATATCTCATGTTTGGTGGCATTGCCCAATCATCAACAGTTCTTGGTCTGCTGTTTTCTCATTGGTCTCCTCCATTACTGCTGTAACACTTAAACCTGACCCAAAACTAGCCTTGCCGGGAATAGGTCTTGGCCTTTCAAATTTCACACTGTATGACACACCTATTAGGTGAACTCTTGCTCAGAACTGGAAGAAATGCCCCCTGATGGTTAAACCACTATCAGAATTCTAAACAAATGTATCCTATTTGAATACATCTTCACATGTATTACAAGACAAATTTCTCTTTAACTGGTCTTCTTGGATGCAGAACTCTTCTTGTACCTTGTCCTTGTAAATATTGTCAGTCATCTCTGACCCGCAATTATTATCTCAGCAATGGAATCCATCCCTTCCCCCGCATGTCCTACTCTGAATGACATTTGCCCCGATGTGAATAGCTCTTTTCACATGATCACCTGGTGTCATACCTACTCTCTTATTTCTTCATTCACCCTACTTTGACTTTTCCCCCCGCAATTTCATTCCTTTTTGAGGATTTACTATGTTTGTAGAGTTTCTTATTTTAAATTTTTTACACCACAAAATGCACTCAGCCAATGAGAGGTAATGAGTTTTTGGTCTATTTTTATTTTTCTCCTGCTATCAATGGCCAAACACGGTGACAACACTTCATCCATGTCTTTGGTGATCTATGATCTCCTTATCAAATGTTTCTTACATGATGAAGATTAGCCATGGAGTATATCTGAGGTGTATATCAGGGTGTGCTTCTTCCCCAAATGACAGCTGTGATGTCCAGCAACATTCATAGAGAAGACATTTCCCACACTCAAGGTACTAATTCACCTCGAGGGTTGTGTGGGATCCCTGATGTACAGGAAGACAGGACTTCAGTGAGGAACAATTCCCTCACTCAGGACAGGAATACGGCTTCTCCCTCGTGTGAGATCTCTGATGTGTGGAAAGATAGGACTTCTGTGAAAAACATTTCCCTCACTCAGGACAGGAATACGGCTTCTCCCCCGTGTGAGATCTCTGATGTGTGTAAAGATTGGACTTATGTGAAAAACATTTCCCGCACTCAGGACAGGAATACGGCTTCTCCCCCGTGTGAGATCTCTGATGTGTGGAAAGAATGGACTTCTGTGAAAAACATTTCCCACACTCAGGACAGGAATACGGCTTCTCCCCAGTGTGAGATCTCTGATGTGTGGAAAGACTGGACTTCTGTGAAAAACATTTCCCGCACTCAGGACAGGAATACGGCTTCTCCCCTGTGTGAGATCTCTGATGTGTGTAAAGATCGGACTTCTGTGAAAAACATTTCCCGCACTCAGGACAGGAATACGGCTTCTCCCCCGTGTGAGATCTCTGATGTGTGTAAAGACTGGACTTCTGTGAAAAACATTTCCCGCACTCAGGACAGGAATACGGCTTCTCCCCTGTGTGAGATCTCTGATGTGTGTAAAGATAGGACTTCTCTGAAAAACATTTCCCGCACTCAGGACAGGAATACGGCTTCTCCCCTGTGTGAGATCTCTGATGTGTGTAAAGACTGGACTTCTCTGAAAAACATTTGCACTCAGGACAGGAATACGGCTTCTGCCCTGTGTGAGCTCTCTGATGTATGTAAAGACTGGACTTCACTGAAAAACATTTACCGCACTCAGGACAGGAATACGGCTGCCCTGTGTGAGATCTTTGATGTGTGTCAAGATGCGACTTCACTGAAAAACATTTCCTGCACTCAGGACAGGAATACGGCTTCTCCCGTGTGAGATCGCTGATGTTTGTAAAGATTTGACTTCCATGAAAAACATTTCCCGCACTCAGGACAGGAATACGGCTTCTTCCCCGTGTGAGATCTCTGATGTGTGTAAAGATCGGACTTCTGTGTAAAACATTTCCCACACTCAGGACAGGAATATGGTTTCATCCCCGTGTGAGATCTCTGATGTTTGGAAAGACTGGACTTCTCTGAAAAACATTTCCCACACTCAGGACAGGAATACGGCTTCTCCCCTGTGTGAGATCTCTGATGTGTGAAAAGATTGGACTTCAATGAAAAACATTTCCCGCACTCAGGACAGGAATACGGCTTCTCTCCTGTGTGAGATCTTTTATGCACATTAAGTTTGGATTTAGAACGGAAACACTTCCCGCACTCAGTACAGGAAAAGCTCTTCTCTGTTGGAAGGACGGCACCGTCCCTCACAGTCTGAGGTTCCTCAGGATAAGAGGAATACGATGGTCCATCTACACTGTGTGGTGCCGGATGGACATTTGAGGTAGTCGGGTTTTCTCCTGGACTATACTGTGTGATGTCCTCATCTTCTACTTTACAGTCTGGAGACAAAGTGAGACAATCCTCTGAGGTTTTCCTCATCTCCCGTCCATCTACTAAAATAGAAAAAAAAAGATTATTACTAGACATGAGCAGATTGGTTCCCATAAACCAGGACTCCGCCCACATCAGGCAGCTTTGTCTCTGAGGATCTTACAATTCCCCCCTCAAGGTAACTAGTAAATGGGTCCTCTGATCTCCTACCAGTTCATTTCTTTATTCATGGACCTTAGTCAGAGAGTGAGGAAACAACGAGAACTGTCTTTTATAGGAGTGACAGTGATGAGGGGATTATAGGACGAGTGTCCCCACCCCCTCTATCACTCATTGCCATCTTCCCAACACAAGAAGTCCTGCACTTCCTTATTTAGTCCATGATTTAGTCATGAATAACAGCGGGGCTGAGCCCCACCAGAGGTCAGAGAGTGAGGATGGGGGAGAACAACCAAGATGAAGACTGGACTGATCCTGAAGACCACCATCATTGGGTTATTGACTCCTCCCTCATTATCACTTTCTGTTTAAGGTTCCAAAGTTTGAGGATGTTATCACATTATTATCAACATGTAAGTCTGTGCTCCAATCACATCATCAGATATAAAATGTCCAGCTGGTAGGAAATGGGTGTAAAAGAGGTCAGGACTATGTAATGTAAAACTTATTATACAATAAACAAAAGTTAGAACTACATAGTATCAGCATGATGTAATGTACAACATAGTAGAATATATAGTGCAGGGGTCAGGAGTATGTAATGTACAATATAGAGTATATAGTGTAAGGCGGCACTCAAATTTTCCACTTGCCTACTCGCATTTTGCGAGTGGAAAATGATGGCTGCTTCGGAGGAGGGGGGCGAGCACCACCAGCAGGCGGGGGTTGAACAGGAGCTGTTGTCCTAGTCAGGGGAAGAGAGGAGAGGAAGAGTCTAACTGGCCTATCATCAGAGTGCGGGGATTGCCCAATGTAACAGATTTCATTTGAATTGCTGGGTTCTCGGCGCCGCTCACGTCACACAGTCCCGCCTCCTCACATCACACAGTCCCACCTCCTCGCTGGTCACGTCACACAGCCCCGCCTCCTCACCGCTCACATACAGCCCCGCCTCCTCGCCCAGCACCACTCATGTCACGCAGTCTCGCCTCCTCGCCCGGCGCATTTGATAGACAGAACATCGGTCCAATGCCAGGAGGTGCCGGGCGAGGAGGCGGGACTGTGTGACATGAGCAGCGAGGAGGCGGGACTGTGTGACATGAGCAGCGAGGAGGCGGGACTGTGTGACATGAGCAGCGAGGAGGCGGGACTGTGTGACGGTGAGTGGCACCGGGAACCCAGCAATTCAAATGAAAGCTGTTACAGTGGGCAATCCTCGCTCTCTGATGATCGGCCAGCTCGACTCTTCCTCATGTGAGACTGTACTGATGGGCACAGGTGAGACTGTATTCAGGGGCACTGGTGAGACTGTACTGAGGGGCACTGGTGAGACTGTACTGAGGGGCACTGGTGAGACTGTACTGAGGGGCACTGGTGAGACTGTACTGAGGGGCACAGGTGAGACTGCACTGATGGGCACAGGTGGGACTGTACTGATGGGCACAGGTGAGACTGTACTGATGGGCACAGGTGAGACTGTACTGATGGGCACAGGTGAGACTGTACTGATGTGCACTGGTCTCGCTGTATTGATGGGCACTGGTCTCACTGTATTGATGGGCACTGGTGAGACTGTCCTGAGGGGCACTGATAAAGTTGTTGTTAATATTTATTTTTTTAACTTAATTCTGCATAAAACATTTAAGTGTAATTTCATGAGATAATTCCTGAGGGTGTGTTTAGGGACGGCGTCTGGTTGGGTTGGGTGGAGCAACTGGTGGCGAGTAACCCTTAAGGTCTAGCTAGTAGCTCAAGACTTGAAATTTTGAGCCCTGGTGTAAGGGTCAGGTCTCATAATATTGGTATTTAGTAATCAGTGGAAGATTAAATGTTAAAAGTTGCAGAGGTCCCACACCGCTGCCTCCCATCTCCTGAGACTGCACTCAGTGACTTGGGTCTGAGACTATACAGACATATCCCTCCACCCGGCACAGCCAGCAGACAACAGAGCAATCAGAGCAAAGTAATCCTGGGAGAATTGTCTATGAGACGTCTTGCCATACCCGGGTATGGGGCTGAAGACCCAAACCACATACCCCAGGTGCCTAGGTCTAGTAACATTTATGGTGAAAATGAACATTTTGCTGCCAGCTGATCCCCAGAATCTCCATAAATCCATTCTAGATCCATAAATTGTGTCTGCAGCACAGAGAAGGAAGATTATCCGAGAGGAATACAGGATGGGGAACACAGCTCAGGAAAGTGACCAGGGGATTACAGGCTGATATCACCCAGTCCCCGCCCTACTCTGGACCAATCAGTAAGCAGTATGGGTGGAGGAATGCATTTAGTGTTAATGACCCACCTGTGCTGATCTCTGTAGGAGTGTCCTCCTCTATAAATGTCCCCGTTATTCCATCCTCCTCCATAGACTGCTGATCATCCCTCACATACCTCTCTTCTTCTGATTTAACCTCAAATTCTATATCGATTGGATCTCCACTCTAAATCAAGAAAATTAGAGAGAATATCATCTGTAAACAATACGATTTATTATTGTGACATCACATAGAAAATCCACACATTGTCTCTATAAGTGGGTTTGAACAAAATTTTGATGCCTTCGAATCTATTACAGACCTCCACCTTTTCGCTAGAAGGTTGCTGTTAAAGTGTCAATATGCACCACAATATAAAAACGAACTTGATTCTACTGAATGGTCAAAGTATTCCATGCGAGAATTCAAAGCACTGCGAAATTTAACACTATTGTATGAGGCCAATAATACAGAAGATTTGATTGATCGAGTGGATCTGGAGGCCCTGCTTGCGGAGGCTGACAGACCCACTCGCAATCAATGTTCCTTCAAAAAAACATCTTCTAAGTTTCCACCGTTACAAACAAAGCCAAGCATTGATATATTTGTTAAACAAGTCTCTAGGGACATTGCAAAAATACCACGCGGTCATCGTACTGCGAGGAATTTATCAGTCGATGAAAATAAAGCATTAAAAACATTACAACTAAAAGATAGTTTAATAATAAAATCATCAGATAAAGGGGGTAACGTAGTCCTGATGGACAACAGTAAATATAGATCCATGTGTCGACAAATTCTCGACAACAAGGCTTGGTATAAAACCACACAAATAAGATATATAGAAAAATCCAACTTGAATTTCTATAATTTAATCGATAAGGCATTCAGAGAAAATGTTATAGACAAACAGCTTTATGAATACATTAGAGTGAGGCACCCCAAAGTGCCGACATTCTATAGCATTCCAAAAGTCCATAAAAGGACTCAACAATCTTACTGGATGCCCAATCGTATCAGGCAATGAAGGGATTACAGAAAAACCTAAGCAGGGTCATAGATGCACATTTGCAACCCTTGGTAATAGCATTACCATCCTTCATCAAACATACCATACATTTTCTGCAAATTATCAATACTCTGCACTTTTCAAAACCACCACTACTAGTCACAATAGATGTGGAATCTCTATATTGTTCGATAACGCACAAGAAAGGCCTGATCTCTATACAAGAGATTTTAACTCGCAATTCTCGCTATGACAACACACTCAATACATTCATCCTAAATGGACTAGATCACATACTAAACAACAACTATTTTTCCTTCGACGGCTCCCACTACCTCCAGGTACAGGGCGTAGCGATGGGGACTTGTTGTGCCCCATCCTACATGAATCTGTACCTGGGGGAGTGGGAGAGATCGCTCCCCAATGACGATGAGCTCGTCATGTACCTGGGCCAGATCATTATCTGGCTCAGGTACATTGACGACATCTTCGTCGTTTGGGGAGGTTCAGAGGATGCTCTTCTTAAATTCTTTGACCTATTAAACAATAAAAGTTTCAATTTGAAATTCACAATGAACTATGACAGCAAATCAGTTACCTTCTTGGACGTAAAGGTGGAGTCAAATCAACTAGGTTATTTAACAAGAACCCTATATCGGAAAGACACCGCAGGGAATACGGTGTTACATGCCGACAGCTTCCACCCTCTCCCTCTAAAAAATTCTATACCATACGGGCAGTACTTACGCTTAAGAAGAAACTGTTCAGATGACACTTCTTTTAAAAAAGAAGCAGGCAATTTGCAAAATCGCCTACTTAACCGAGGTTATAGCCGTAGCTGCCTACGGAGGGCATATAACTGGACCTTTGGGCAAACTAGAGACTCCTTACTACATAAAATTCACCCCAAAACCAATAAGAAAGAGGAATTAATACGCATAGCAAAGCAAAGAAATAGGCCAAATCCTTAAACGGCATTGGCCTATTTTGAGCGATGATGAACAGCTCAGACATTTTGTATCTCCATTCCCCTCAATCACTTATAAACGGACTACATCCCTACGTGGCAGTCTAGTTAGAAGTGAATACACAAAATCAAATAAAAAGCATTGCATAGCACTCGGCACTTTTCCATGTGGAAATTGTGCGCATTTCTTTTTAATATGCAAAGATAAAATATTAATTTTACCCAACGGACACACCTTCCGACCGAAACACTACGTGCGGCGCATTTTATGTAACAAAAATTCTGGAGCAGAACCTCTAAACACGCTTATAGCATGTCAATAGGAAACATTTATCTCTCTCTGGGTAGACACGCTGCAATTCAACACAATTATAACATGCCAACAATTGCATTCGCCGCTCTCGATCGGGTACACATTCCCAAAATAAACTGGTATGATCAAATCGTTCGCGCTCCTACTATTCCACACCACCACTGCGCACAAAGAAAAATTACTTAAAACACCTATGTGTATAAAAATAAACTAAGCAGCTACTTAAATAGATAAAATAGTGTAAAGTGATTTTAAATGAATAAAACAGCAGCGCTAATAATCACAGTGTCTGTGAATAAACTAAATATTTAACCTGTGTAGACAATACTGAAAAATAATCACCCTGTATAAACAGTGCTAAAAAAACAACAACACAATTAATCACCTATATACATAAAGTGAAAAATTAAAGTGAAGTGTGATTGTATATTTCTTGCAGGTGTCCAAAGAAAACAAATCCAAACAAAAGTCCATAAACTGTTACTTGTAGTGATAATGTTTCAAAAAGTGACAGAAAAGTGAATGAAAAATCCTGAAGCAAATAAATTTGTCTTTAAACAAAATTCTTGAAGTGACTTGAAAAAATATCTTCCACCACACCACCTGTGTTCAGTGCTACCGCACCCTAAGGAAACGCACTCACCAGCAGTATATGCCTTGCACTCTCATGCTCGGCCAACTAGCTTAATAGCTCCACATGGGTCACAGATGGATCCAGACAGAATGTTAGATAATTGCACTCCACATATAAGGAAAAAAGAGATGCTTCCAATAGTGAAGTAGAGTAAACCATTTATTTCAACAGCACACAAAAATTCCTCAACCATTGTACTCACATCCTTCATATAAAAATAAGGCACTTCAGCATAATCTTTTCACCAGGAAACAAGGACCCAGCAGTGGTGACCCGATATATTATGGTCTCGGTGGACCCGGCGTTAATACCAATATGTCTCACCCTCCACGCTGTCTCCTTTCTCTTTCACTTCACTTCAAACGGCACAGCACACCCAGTAACTGGAACGTTGAATGTTAAATGCTCCTCACAGTTGCCATGTAACCATACCCAGACATGTTTCGTCGAAGTGACTTAATCATTAGGGTTGGTTACATGAACTACTCAATCCCATTTATACTCTCCTGATCATTATCTCTTTCAGGCTGATTGGATCATTAACTCTTTCAGGCTGATTGGATCATTAACTCTTTCAAGCTGATTGGATCTTAAGTGTGCACATGCGCACAAGTGGTACAAATAGCGCATATGCGTGCGCATCACTATCATCCATGCATCGCGCACATGCGTGCGCACCACCACCACCCACCATACCATAGCGCATAATGCGCGCAAATATGCCTTTCTGGTTTAATGTGATCCTATGGCCTATTATTGCGTATAACATCCCGCAACGAATGCGGTTGCGTACGCACATGTGCCCCACGCGTTATCCAACGTACGGCCTCGCGCATTCCGATGCTGAGTATCCCTTGTGTTCACAAAAGCGGAACTCGCGCATTCATGCGCGTCACCCCGCAATTACGTGTCACAAGTCACTTCAAGAATTAAAGACACTTCAAAACTTTATTTGCTTCAGGATTTTTCATTCACTTTTCTGTCACTTTTTGAAACATTATCACTACAAGTAACAGTTTATGGACTTTTGTTTGGATTTGTTTTCTTTGGACACCTGCAAGAAATATATAATCACACTTCACTTTAATTTTTCATTTTGGGTACACATTCCCGATCGAGGCGACGACTGGAAAAAGATTTTGTTACAAATTGAGAAAAAGTGGATATACACACTCCGAGCAACTACATACCCAGGATTGAATGAATCAATCTCTTTTGCACCCTTTTTGAAGGGATATGTTTCAGGCAAAACCAGCTAGAATGCGACATAGGGCGTCGATGGATATGAGCAGGCAGCATTGAGTCACCATCTAGATTTGCTATATTGAATTATATAGCACACCAACAACCATATTATGAATACAATTAATAACCCTAATATAATATAATATAGAACAAAAAGTGAAATTTATTACACATATATAAATTTCATTTAAATTAACGGTAAATGCTATTATAAAAACAATGTCTTACAGTGCCAACTTATTACCATCAATAATGTATATAATGACAATGTCAAATGGGTGAATCGAGTGCACTGACTGCTCTGTTCCATCGATGCACATGTGCCGCATTCCCACTAATACTGCATGTATTTTACATACATGTCAAAATATTACTTAATTATCATTAAAATATCATACACTCCTCTGGTGTCCGATAACAACAATAAAAATAATAATAAAAAAATATAAAATAAAAATACAACATTTTGCATAGGGATGCATTTCCTTTATTTTCATTGTTTCCTCTTTTAGGCCGTTCCCAATTTTATAAATAATGTTATGAGACTTACACAAATTTAAATAGTCATTCAAACTGATTAATGTGACATTTGTAGGCAATGAAATAATATTTTTTTCTTAATTATGTTCCGTTTTGTTTTTTTTCTCCTGGATCTAGAGGGCGCTGCTGCACATCTGTTCCCCCTGTGGGATTCCAACCCTAATGGTCACCTACTTCACGGCAGGGGGAGAGAGGGGAGAATTTCTCCAACAGTCTCCCCTTCTAAATGTCCGCGCCAATTAAGTTTTGAATGCGGCGCAAGAAAAATCCCCTTGCCGGCGGCGTTCAGTGAGCGCCGTCTAACACCGTGTATTGGGGTTCTGCGCATGCGCGGAGCGTCGTCTCGGCGCATGCGCACTAACGCCGGCCACGTGACGTCACGCAAATTGCGACGGAGGCGACGGGAGTCCCGGAGCAGTAATGCTCTCCCGAACGCCGAGACCATGACAGAGGAGTCACTATGCAGGCTCCAATGAAATTTGGGGGATTAATTACACTGAGGGTGGTAACGCACACCTGTACGAAGGTAAGGTAAACTAGCTCACTATATTAGTACTCTGCCATAACACAAGAGCCTCACTTGACCATTGGCAGATGGTATAGCAACATACAGAGGAGATAGGTAAGGAGCACTCACCAACAGAGTTCTTATATTGATGCAACTCCATGCCTCTTTATATTTATACTTTAATGCAAAACAATTATATCTTGGTTGCAGCTATCTCTTTTTACTGCTTATAAACTTGGCCAAGTACATAAAACAGGATACCTATAATTAGTAACTGTGGAAAACCTGTGCAGTTTCAACAGCTTAATAAGCAAGAGAAGGTAATTAATTCATTACTTTATTTATTCCCATGTCTATTCTTTATTATCATTCACTTTTATCCCACTTTTGTTTATACTTCATTACCATTACCAGCATATTATGTTCAACATGGGGGGTGTTTTCTCTCAACATTTTTCACTTTTAAGTTGGTTTCACATCTCACTTAGTAACAACTACAATGAACAAAAATACAACAAAACACATACACACTAACTAACCAAACACAACAACCCAACACCCATTTATTTTAACGCATTTTTCCTTATTATCATTTCCTCACATTCCATTTCATTTAATTTTCATATATTTCATTTTTCTTTTTTACATTTATTTTTTCATTTTATTTCTTTTTATATTAGCGGTTTTCTTTCATTTCTCACCATCACCCCTATCAGCATTTACACGCCACACATTCGCCTTCATGCTCCATAGTCACATACACATAGATCTCACGACATATTCGTCATTTTTACTCACTGATTGCTTTTTATTTCCACTATTTAAGATATTCATCACCCCCTATGTCCAATAATATCTAAAATATATCTCACTTTCATTCACTTTTCATCCATCCCTCCAGGCTATATGATTATGAGGGGACACCTATACGTGCATACATACCGCCACCCATCATATCACAATATGATCACTAAAACGTAAAAAATCTCCTAGATATATACATACAATTTAATGAGAAGCTTAGTACCTATCACCAAATTACAGCTATAAATACTATGATATATCTCTATCATGAATAAAATGAAACAAGAAATATATAAATAATTTATTATTTTCAGGTGTGGCCACCAAAACAGTGATATCCCCAATTCCATTCGAGGGGCATTGAAAAATCTGTCATTCTCTGTAAGTTCGTGACCAAATAAACCCTCGAGAGAGGAGGGGGGGGGGGGGGGCTTTTCCTCTCCTACCTAGTAGGAGGCCAGGGGAGCAGTATAGTAAATCCAATACCAGTACAACTTAGTAAATTTACTTGATGTTGAAAGCTTTCTCTTCCTCCTTGCAGAAACGTTACAAGTCGCTCTTCTGTTTTGTATCCCCCCCCCCCCCCCCCCGAAGAAGACCCTCACTTATTTTTTTTTAGGGTCGAAATGCATTGGGGTAATGGGGTGTCTCATACTGAATGAACAAGTATTGTAAATCTATGAACATTGTTACATTGTGACTTTTCTCTTCTAATATGTTTCAAAGATGTATTACCTGTATCCGGATTTGTTAAAGCCGTTCATTTACTGTAAATCAGAGCTTGAATTTTAATCTATTATCTGTACTCATAGTTTTTCTATTTTTGACAAAATAAACAATTTTTGGTCTTCACCAACTAAGTATTCTCCTTTCCGCTGCATAAAAACCCCATGGGGAATTTATATTTTCTTTTTAAGTGTGTTTGATAACCTCCATCCCACCAACCTTGTAACAGTGGGGGATGGTGTGATCTTCCTGTGTGGAATCCCGGGAATACAGAGGACGGGGACATCTCTCTGGTGGGTTCCTGGTATTTGGTGGCTCCACCATGGTGTCCTGGTACAGATCTTTGTGTTCTTTTAGAGACTCTGACACCTCTGTCACCCCATCCTCATCATCCTCCTCTTTTATCTCTTCTTTAACCTGATGATGGTGGGGGATGGTGTGATCTTCCTGTGTAGAATCTCTCAGATTTCCACTCTGAATATCTAATAAAAATGACATCAATGGTAACAGATCTTTGTGTTCTTTTAGAGACTCTGACTCCTCCATCACCCCATCCTCATCATCCTCCTCTTTTATCTCTTCTTTAATCTCAACTTTAGAATCTCTCAGGTTTCCACTCTGAATAATAAAAATGACATCAATGGTGACAATGCAGATTTAGCACACTACCCCCTTGGGGGCTGCTGATTTTGCTCATTTACCTTCTGCCAGCCTGCTCCGATTCCGACCCTTCCATGCGATTCCATACAAGTAGCACTTCACACGCTGAACTTTTTAAATTGCTTTATTTGGGAATACATGCATAGGGCGATATGATGAAGCATATGAGATGCCATGTTAAATCCCAAATTTGGAAATGAAAGGGAATATTAAATCGTAGCCGTAGCTTTGTGGATTTGATCTCCCTGTCAGCGATCCCTCTCTGGTCTCCCTCTCTTTCTTGAACGCACTCTCGCTATGGGCAGCTGAGCATCACTCTGAATAATGCTGTGGATGTTTAAACTCAAAGTCCTAGGCCTCACCACCTATTTCCGTGACTTGCAGTGCCCAACCTCCTTCACTAGCCCCAAGTGTTTAATACTGTGGTCCTTGGATACACAGCATAAAGTTTCTGAATAGATTCACTGGGTTTGCACTCCCTTTGCACTCTCCCAACAACGGTCCATGCTCTACTCACAGAAGGTTGTTTCCCAGTCTTCTGCCTCCTCTTAGTTCCTACTTCCTCCTCCTGCACAATCCGGTACATCCCCGCCTGGGACGTCCCGGTGTTCCTCCAGCGATACATGATGACTCCTGCTCCAGGGACCCGGCTTCGGCCTCTCTGGAATCACCTCTGGCTATCCCGGGCCTTCAGCCTCCTCCTAGAGGCTCTGGGATCTCTGAACTCCCGGGCCTCCGGTCCTGAACCTCTGGACCTCAAACTCTTTTTCTTTTCTCCCCCCAGAGCATATGACCCCCCTGTTTTTTATTAGAGACCCCCAATTGACCATAGTAATTAACCATTGGTCAATTCTCTTACATGGATTTCCTGCCACTCAGGTCTCAACCCATCCTCTATTTCCAGCAGAATCCACTGTCAAGCAGAGGAGGTATCCCTGAGCCCAAGTGTAGGTAGCCACACCCCCTTCTACTCTGACACTCCCAACCTTTAAACCAAGACCAGGCCCAGCAAACAGACATGGCCCTGGCCAAATTTACCTATCTCTACACCCTACACTATCAAAACCACCACTAAGCACCTACCAAAAAGGTAGGGGGTGCTACACAGATAATGTACAGATCCTAATGATACTATCAGTGATTGTTCCTCATCTACCTGATGATGGTGGGGGATGGTGTGACCTTCCTGTGTGGAATTCTGGGAATACAGAGGACGGGGACATCTCTCTGGTGGGTTCCTGGTATTTGGTGGCTCCATCATATCCTTGTGTCCTTCTGAAAACGCCTCCATCACTACATACTCTTCATTCTCCTGTTTATACTCTTCTTTACCATCAATATTATCATCCCCGAGGTTTCCACTCTGAATATATAATAAAACATTCATTGTAACAAACATGCTGTGTATAAATCAGAACTACCAATAATTGTCAATCATCTACCTGATGATGGTGGGGGATGGTGTGATCTTCCTGTGTGGAATCCCGGGAATACAGAGGACGGGGACATCTCTCTGGTGGGTTCCCATTACTGGATCCATCTGTAGGAAACACACACACTGACTGAATACATTGTTTCTATGTGTTTATCAGATGATGGGGGATCTAGGTGGAGCCTCCGTACTGCTCTCTCCTTTACAATAAAGTCTCCTCTTACCCGGTGATGTGAGGGGCGGCTGATTGTCCATCATGACGTCCTTGTAGAGATCCTTGTGTCCTTCTAAATACTCCCACTCCTCCATGGAGAAATAGACAGTGACATCCTGACACCTTATAGGAACCTGACACACACAATGATACAGTCACCATCCAGACACATCCCTTGTCTGTTACTGGATAATGTCCCAGAATTCCCAGCACCGCTCACCTCTCCTCCATCATCTCTCTGGTGACTTCTAGAATCTTCTTTGTATTTCTCTATTCTATCAGGGAGGGAGGTGGAGGCAATGTGATGGTCATATGATCTCCAGACTTCACAGGAGGAAAACTCTAGATCTGAACACAAATAGTAAAATCAAATGATATTCCCAGAATCCTCCTCACCTCTCCATTCAGGTCTCCATTTTATTAAAGCCCCACTTCAGACTGAGATATAATTTACCCACACAGGACCCCCACACTATGCAGGATAAAAGCTTGTTGCAGGTATTCTGATGTCGTTACATACAATGCAGAACCAACAGTCCCACTTTGCTAGTGAGGATGCCAAGGGTCCGCCCACATCCTAAGAGCATCAGAAAAAATCCAGATAGAGGGACATTGGGAGGAGGAGCTGTGAGGTCAGTGTGATGTCATAGGACATATAGACTCTGGATGGAGGGACATTTGGAGGAGGAGCTGTGAGGTCAGTGTGATGTCATAGGACATATAGACTCTGGATAAGGGGGAATTAGGAGGAGGAGCGGTGAGGTCAGTGTGATGTCATAAGACATATAGACTCTGGATGGAGGGACATCGGGAGGAGGAGCTGTGAGGTCAGTGTGATGTCATAGGACATATAGACTCTGGATGGAGGGACATTTGGATGGGGAGATTTGAAGGGTCAACTATATGAGGCTCCTGTGCAAACCAAATTATTGTTCCTGGGTGTGTCCTTCCTCTCCTAAACTGAAGAGTGAACTTTGACCTTTACCATACAGAAATCTGTCAGGAATCTGTGAAAGTAAGCTCTCATGTGATCAGGTGACGTGCGGAGGAACGGAGTGTAAATAGCAGACAATTTTCTCCAGAGCTCCTAATGGTGGGGATGGATTTTGCTGAGTGCTGGTGCCAAGTTTACACCCCCCAGGATCACTGCAGGTGTGGAGAAAAGCTGTGTAAGAGGATATGGAGGAGAGATGAGGAGGAGATCCAGGAATCAGGATAAAGGTCAGGACAAGCAACAGACGAGCGCATTCAAGAGATGAAGCCGGGGTCACTACACAGAAAATCAATCCAAGGAAACAACAGGCAGGACGAGGAATAGCAAGAAGGAGCTCAGAGACAAATGAGAATATTGCTCAGCCAATGGGAGATTATCTCAGCATGACTTACATAATGAAGGAGAGGAGGGGGAGGGGAGGAAGTCACTTATGGTGACCATAGAGACAAGGAAATTCAGCTGGTTCAGCAGGGATCGGTCACATTTCCATCCATGTGTGGTCACTCGGTCAGCGGCTGCAGCCAATAGCTTCATCGCTGATCTGTGTATTCTGAGAGCGGAGGAGCGCCCCCCATTGTCAGAATACAATAGTGCAGCGGGGAGGATTCCCCCATCCCCCTCCAATGTGTGGATGGGGGAATCACTTCAGTTTTTTCCTCTCATCCCGCTGGATGAACGATAAAACTGAACCATGTATGGCCAGCTTTGGAGGGAAGATAAATTAATTATCAACTGATCCCCATGAAGGGGTTAATCTACATATTACCTCCTCTGCCCCCAGATCCAGCAACGTCTCCTCTCTACGTCCTTCCAAATGGAATGTCTGCCAGTACCTGACATCACTTCCTGTCTGTATCTGACATCACTTCCTGTCTGTATTCCATAGAGACTGAGATCACCATCTTGTGGAACTCAGAGGAACTGCAGCTGAAGAAACGTCTCGTAGTGTGAACACGGCTGTTTCAAGTATTATTATTATTATTATTATACAGGATTTATATATCGCCAACAGTTTATGCAGTGCTTTACAGTATAGAAATGAAGACACTGCAAGCTATTTGAGGAGTCATATTGAATTGTATAACAGGAACAGCAAACACAGAACAGGAAACAGGAAGTAGTTTTGCTCTGAGGTGGCCCGCCACGTCTTGCTCTGAGATGGCGGGTAGGGAAGCCCTGATCGCGGGTTCCCGACCCGCCATCTCCGAGCATCAGCAAGAACTGAGCCGCCGCTAAAGGAAGCAGAGTCGATGCTTCCTGTATAGCGCCGGCTCCTTCACAGGCGGAGTGATATCAAATGTACTCCGCCTGTGACAGGAAGCTCTGTACTGCAGCTGCATGCTTCCTGCAATCTCACAGCAGCCAGCAGTGCCAGAGCCAGCAGTGCCAGTACCAGTACCCATCAGCAGTACCAGCCAGCAGTACCAGTATCAGCCAGCAGTACCAGTACCCAGTACCCACAAGCAGTACCAGCCAGAAGTACCAGTACCCACCAGCAGTACCTGCCAGCAGTACCAGTACCCGCCAGCAGTACCAGTACCTGCCAGCAGTATCAGTACCCACCAGCAGTACCCACCACCAGTACCAGCCAGCAGTACCAGTGCCCACCACCAGTACTAGCCACCAGTACCCGCCAGCAGTACCAGTACCCGCCAGCAGTATCAGTACCCGCCAGCAGTACCAGCCAGCAGTACCGGTACCCACCAGCAGTACTAGCCACCAGTACCAGTCTCCAGTACCCGCCAGCAGTACCAGTACCCACCAGCAGTACCAGTACCAGCCAGCAGTACCTGCCAGCAGTATCAGTACCCGCCAGCAGTACCAGTACCAGCCAGCAGTACCAGCCAGCAGTACCAGTACCCACCAGCAGTACCAGTCACCAGTACCCACCAGCAGTACCAGCCAGAAGTACCAGTACCCACCAGCAGTATCTGCCAGCAGTACCAGTATCTGCCAGCAGTATCAGTACCCGCCACCAGTACCAGCCAGCAGTACCAGTGCCCACCACCAGTACTAGCCACCAGTACCCGCCAGCAGTACCAGTACCCGCCAGCAGTATCAGTACCCGCCAGCAGTACCAGCCAGCAGTACCGGTACCCACCAGCAGTACTAGCCACCAGTACCAGTCACCAGTACCCGCCAGCAGTACCAGTACCCACCAGCAGTACCAGTACCTGCCAGCAGTACCAGCCAGCAGTACCAGCCAGCAGTACCAGTACCCACCAGCAGTACCAGTCACCAGTACCAGTCACCAGTACCCGCCAGCAGTATCAGCCCGCAGTACCAGTACCCACCAGCAGTACCAGCCAGCAGTACCAGCCACCAGTACCAGTCAGCAGTATCAGTACCCACCAGCAGTACCAGTACCAGCCAGCAGTACCCGCCACCAGTACTAGTACCCACCAGCAGTACCAGCCACCAGTACTAGCCACCAGTACCAGTCACCAGTACCTGCCAGCAGTACCAGTACCCACCAGCAGTACCAGTACCAGCCAGCAGTACCCACCAGCAATACCAGTACCAGCCAGCAGTATCAGTACCCACCAACAGTACAAGTACCAGCCAGCAGTACCAGTACCCACCAGCAGTACCAACCACCAGTACTCGCCACCAGTTCCAGTCACCAGTACCAGCACCAGCCAGCAGTACCAGTACCAGCCACCAGTGCCAGTACCAGTACCCATCAGCAGTACCAACCACCAGTACTAGCCACCAGTTCAAGTCACCAGTACCAGCCACCAGTACCAGTCAGCAGTACCAGCCAGCAGTACCAGTACCCGCCAGCAGTACCAGCCAGCAGTACCAGTACCCACCAGCAGCACCAGTACCCACCAGCAGTACCAGTACCCACCAGCACCCGCCAGCAGTACAAGTAGCAGCAAGCAGTTTCATCCAGCAGTACCAGTACCAGTACCAGCCAGCAGTACCAGTACCCACGAGCAGTACCAACCACCAGTACTAGCCACCAGTTCCAGTCACCAGTACCAGCACCAGCCAGCAGTACCAGTCAGCAGTACCAGCCAGCAGTACCAGTACCAGCCAGCAGTACCCGCCAGCAGTACCAGTACCCACCAGCAGCACCAGTACCCACCAGAAAGCAGTTTCAGCCAGCAGTACCAGTACCCACCAGCAGTACCAGTCACCAGTACCAGTCACCAGTATCAGTATCCGCCAGCAGTATCAGTACCCACCAGCAGTACCAGTACCAGCCAGCAGTACCCGCCACCAGTACTAGTACCCACCAGCAGTACCAGCCACCAGTACTAGCCACCAGTACCAGTCACCAGTACCTGCCAGCAGTATCAGTACCAGCCAGCAGTACCAGTACCCACCAGCAGTACTAGCCACCAGTACCAGTCACCAGTATCAGTACCCACCAGCAGTATCAGTACCCACCAGCAGTACCAGTACCAGCCAGCAGTACCCGCCACCAGTACCAGCCACCAGTACTAGCCACCAGTACCAGTCACCAGTACCTGCCAGCAGTACCAGTACCCACCAGCAGTACCAGTACCAGCCAGCAGTACCCACCAGCAATACCAGTACCAGCCAGCAGTATCAGTACCCACCAACAGTACAAGTACCAGCCAGCAGTACCAGTACCCACCAGCAGTACCAACCACCAGTACTAGCCACCAGTTCCAGTCACCAGTACCAGCACCAGCCAGCAGTACCAGTACCAGCCACCAGTACCAGTACCCATCAGCAGTACCAACCACCAGTACTAGCCACCAGTTCAAGTCACCAGTACCAGCCACCAGTACCAGTCAGCAGTACCAGCCAGCAGTACCAGTACCCGCCAGCAGTACCAGCCAGCAGTACCAGTACCCACCAGCAGCACCAGTACCCACCAGCAGTACCAGTACCCACCAGCACCCGCCAGCAGTACAAGTAGCAGCAAGCAGTTTCATCCAGCAGTACCAGTACCAGTACCAGCCAGCAGTACCAGTACCCACGAGCAGTACCAACCACCAGTACTAGCCACCAGTTCCAGTCACCAGTACCAGCACCAGCCAGCAGTACCAGTCAGCAGTACCAGCCAGCAGTACCAGTACCAGCCAGCAGTACCAGCAGGCAGTACCCAACAGCAGTACCAGCCAGCAGTACCAGCCCTGGAGGACAGCCAGCAGCAGCAACCAGTTATAACCACCAGGGGGACAGCAGCAACCAGCTGCAGGAATCCTGAGGAAGAAGTGAAGATTGAGGTCAGTTGAGGAGCAGGTAAACCGCTGTGCATCAGTGTGAAAGCAGCCTTAGTCCCCTTTCACACGATCGGTCCGATCGGTTCTGCCTGTCTGTTATTCAGGCGGACCCAATCAGACCCTCCATTCACCTCTATAGAGCGGCAGATGTAAACAGACTCATGTCTGCTTACACCCGCCTATCTGCAATCCGATCTGCTTAAAAACAGAAGGGGATCTGTCCCCTTCTGTCTGGGCAGATCGGAGGGCCCTTAGGGTAGAGCGGGCTGCATCTGTGTCTGCTCTACATATGCAGAATGGACACAGACCTGCCATCTGCCCGCTACGCTCATTGTGGCCCGCGACCGGTTACCAAGTCGCTAAAGTGGCCCTCGCTCCTCAAAAGGTTGGGCACCCCTGCCATAGAGTATATTACCATAGAGTCCCAGTATTTGTATAAGAACTCCATAAGATCTCCCTACAGAGGAGATAGGTAAGGAGCACTCACCAACAGAGTTCTTATATTGATGCAACTCCATGCCTCTTTATATTTATACTTTAATGCAAAACAATTATATCTTGGTTGCAGCTATCTCTTTTTACTGCTTATAAACTTGGCCAAGTACATAAAACAGGATACCTATAATTAGTAACTGTGGAAAACCTGTGCAGTTTCAACAGCTTAATAAGCAAGAAAAGGTAATTAATTCATTACTTTATTTATTCCCATGTCTATTCTTTATTATCATTCACTTTTATCCCACTTTTGTTTATACTTCATTACCATTACCAGCATATTATGTTCAACATGGGGGGTGTTTTCTCTCAACATTTTTCACTTTTAAGTTGGTTTCACATCTCACTTAGTAACAACTACAATGAACAAAAATACAACAAAACACATACACACTAACTAACCAAACACAACAACCCAACACCCATTTATTTTAACGCATTTTTCCTTATTATCATTTCCTCACATTCCATTTCATTTCATTTTCATATATTTCATTTTTCTTTTTTACATTTATTTTTTCATTTTATTTCTTTTTATATTAGCGGTTTTCTTTCATTTCTCACCATCACCCCTATCAGCATTTACACGCCACACATTCGCCTTCATGCTCCATAGTCACATACACATAGATCTCACGACATATTCGTCATTTTTACTCACTGATTGCTTTTTATTTCCACTATTTAAGATATTCATCACCCCCTATGTCCAATAATATCTAAAATATATCTCACTTTCATTCACTTTTCATCCATCCCTCCAGGCTATATGATTATGAGGGGACACCTATACGTGCATACATACCGCCACCCATCATATCACAATATGATCACTAAAACGTAAAAAATCTCCTAGATATATACATACAATTTAATGAGAAGCTTAGTACCTATCACCAAATTACAGCTATAAATACTATGATATATCTCTATCATGAATAAAATGAAACAAGAAATATATAAATAATTTATTATTTTCAGGTGTGGCCACCAAAACAGTGATATCCCCAATTCCATTCGAGGGGCATTGAAAAATCTGTCATTCTCTGTAAGTTCGTGACCAAATAAACCCTCGAGAGAGGAGGGGGGGGGGGGGGGCTTTTCCTCTCCTACCTAGTAGGAGGCCAGGGGAGCAGTATAGTAAATCCAATACCAGTACAACTTAGTAAATTTACTTGATGTTGAAAGCTTTCTCTTCCTCCTTGCAGAAACGTTACAAGTCGCTCTTCTGTTTTGTATCCCCCCCCCCGAAGAAGACCCTCACTTATTTTTTTTTAGGGTCGAAATGCATTGGGGTAATGGGGTGTCTCATACTGAATGAACAAGTATTGTAAATCTATGAACATTGTTACATTGTGACTTTTCTCTTCTAATATGTTTCAAAGATGTATTACCTGTATCCGGATTTGTTAAAGCCGTTCATTTACTGTAAATCAGAGCTTGAATTTTAATCTATTATCTGTACTCATAGTTTTTCTATTTTTGACAAAATAAACAATTTTTGGTCTTCACCAACTAAGTATTCTCCTTTCTGCTGCATAAAAACCCCATGGGGAATTTATATTTTCTTTTTAAGTGTGTTTGATAACCTCCATCCCACCAACCTTGTAACAGTGGGGGATGGTGTGATCTTCCTGTGTGGAATCCCGGGAATACAGAGCACGGGGACATCTCTCTGGTGGGTTCCTGGTATTTGGTGGCTCCACCATGGTGTCCTGGTACAGATCTTTGTGTTCTTTTAGAGACTCTGACACCTCCGTCACCCCATCCTCATCATCCTCCTCTTTTATCTCTTCTTTAACCTTAACTTTAGAATCTCTCAGATTTCCACTCTGAATATATAATAAAAATGACATCAATGGTAACAATGCAGATAATGTACAGATCCTAATGATACTATCAGTGATTGTTCCTCATCTACCTGATGATGGTGGGGGATGGTGTGATCTTCCTGTGTGGAATCCCGGGAATACAGAGGACGGGGACATCTCTCTGGTGGGTTCCTGGTATTTGGTGGCTCCATCATATCCTTGTGTCCTTCTGAAAACTCCTCCATCACTCCATACTCCTCATCCTCCTCTTTATACTCTTCTTTAACATCAATATTATCATCCCAGAGGTTTCCACTCTGAATATAAAATAAAACATTCATTGTAACAATCATGCTGTGTATAAATCAGAACTACCAATAATTGTCAATTATCTACCTGATGATGGTGGGGGATGGCGTGATCTTCCTGTGTGGAATCCCGGGAATACAGAGGACGGGGACATCTCTCTGGTGGGTTTCTGTAGCTGGATGACTCCACCATGGTGTCCTGGTACAGATCTTTGTGTTCTTTTATAGACTCTGACTCCTCCATCACCCCATCCTCATCATCCTCTTTTATCTCTTCTTTAACATTAACTTTAGAATCTCTCAGGTTTCCACTCTGAATAATAAAAATGACATCAATGGTAACAATGCAGATTTAGCGCACTACCCCCTTGGGGGCTGCTGATTTTGCTCATTTACCTTCTGCCAGCCTGCTCCGATTCCGATCCTCCCATGCGATTCCATACAAGTAGCACTTCACACGCTGAACTTTTTAAATTGCTTTATTTGGGAATACATGCATAGGGTGATATGATGAAGCATATGAGATGCCATGTTAAATCCCAAATTTGGAAATGAAAGTGAATATTAAATCGTAGCCGTAGCTTTGTGGATTTGATTTTCCTGTCAGCGATCCCTCTCTGGTCTCCCTCTCTTTCTTGAACGCACTCTCGCTATGGGCAGCTGAGCATCACTCTGAATAATGCTGTGGATGTTTAAACTCAAAGTCCTAGGCCTCACCACCTATTTCCGTGACTTGCAGTGCCCAACCTCCTTCACTAGCCCCAAGTGTTTAATACTGTGGTCCTTGGATACACAGCATAAAGTTTCTGAATAGATTCACTGGGTTTGCACTCCCTTTGCACTCTCCCAACAACGGTCCATGCTCTACTCACAGAAGGTTGTTTCCCAGTCTTCTGCCTCCTCTTAGTTCCTACTTCCTCCTCCTGCACAATCCGGTACATCCCCGCCTGGGACGTCCCGGTGTTCCTCCAGCGATACATGATGACTCCTGCTCCAGGGACCCGGCTTCGGCCTCTCTGGAATCACCTCTGGCTATCCCGGGCCTTCAGCCTCCTCCTAGAGGCTCTGGGATCTCTGAACTCCCGGGCCTCCGGTCCTGAACCTCTGGACCTCAAACTCTTTTTCTTTTCTCCCCCCAGAGCATATGACCCCCCTGTTTTTTATTAGAGACCCCCAATTGACCATAGTAATTAACCATTGGTCAATTCTCTTACATGGATTTCCTGCCACTCAGGTCTCAACCCATCCTCTATTTCCAGCAGAATCCACTGTCAAGCAGAGGAGGTATCCCTGAGCCCAAGTGTAGGTAGCCACACCCCCTTCTACTCTGACACTCCCAACCTTTAAACCAAGACCAGGCCCAGCAAACAGACATGGCCCTGGCCAAATTTACCTATCTCTACACCCTACACTATCAAAACCACCCCTAAGCACCTACCAAAAAGGTAGGGGGCACTACACAGATAATGTACAGATCCTAATGATACTATCAGTGATTGTTCCTTATCTACCTGATGATGGTGGGGGATGGTGTGATCTTCCTGTGTGGAATCCTGGGAATACAGAGGACGGGGACATCTCTCTGGTGGGTTCCTGGTATTTGGTGGCTCCATCATATCCTTGTGTCCTTCTGAAAACGCCTCCATCACTCCATACTCCTCATCCTCCTGTTTATACTCTTCTTTACCATCAATATTATCATCCCCGAGGTTTCCACTCTGAATATATAATAAAACATTCATTGTAACAAACATGCTGTGTATAAATCAGAACTACCAATAATTGTCAATCATCTACCTGATGATGGTGGGGGATGGTGTGATCTTCCTGTGTGGAATCCCGGGAATACAGAGGACGGGGACATCTCTCTGGTGGGTTCCCATTACTGGATCCATCTGTAGGAAACACACACACTGACTGAATACATTGTTTCTATGTGTTTATCAGATGATGGGGGATCTAGGTGGAGCCTCCGTACTGCTCTCTCCTTTACAATAAAGTCTCCTCTTACCCGGTGATGTGAGGGGCGGCTGATTGTCCATCATGACGTCCTTGTAGAGATCCTTGTGTCCTTCTAAATACTCCCACTCCTCCATGGAGAAATAGACAGTGACATCCTGACACCTTATAGGAACCTGACACACACAATGATACAGTCACCATCCAGACACATCCCTTGTCTGTTACTGGATAATGTCCCAGAATTCCCAGCACCGCTCACCTCTCCTCCATCATCTCTCTGGTGACTTCTAGAATCTTCTTTGTATTTCTCTATTCTATCAGGGAGGGAGGTGGAGGCAATGTGATGGTCATGTGATCTCCAGACTTCACAGGAGGAAAACTCTAGATCTGAACACAAATAGTAAAATCAAATGATATTCCCAGAATCCTCCTCACCTCTCCATTCAGGTCTCCATTTTATTAAAGCCCCACTTCAGACTGAGATATAATTTACCCACACAGGACCCCCACACTATACAGGATAAAAGCTTGTTGCAGGTATTCTGATGTCGTTACATACAATGCAGAACCAACAGTCCCACTTTGCTAGTGAGGATGCCAAGGGTCCGCCCACATCCTAAGAGCATCAGAAAAAATCCAGATAGAGGGACATTGGGAGGAGGGGCTGTGAGGTCAGTGTGATGTCATAGGACATATAGACTCTGGATGGAGGGACATTTGGAGGAGGAGCTGTGAGGTCAGTGTGATGTCATAGGACATATAGACTCTGGATAAGGGGGAATTAGGAGGAGGAGCGGTGAGGTCAGTGTGATGTCATAAGACATATAGACTCTGGATGGAGGGACATCGGGAGGAGGAGCTGTGAGGTCAGTGTGATGTCATAGGACATATAGACTCTGGATGGAGGGACATTTGGATGGGGAGATTTGAAGGGTCAACTATATGAGGCTCCTGTGAAAACCAAGTCATTGTTCCTGGGTGTGTCCTTCCTCTCCTAAACTGAAGAGTGAACTTTGACCTTTACCATACAGAAATCTGTCAGGAATCTGTGAAAGTAAGCTCTCATGTGATCAGGTGACGTGCGGAGGAACGGAGTGTAAATAGCAGACAATTTTCTCCAGAGCTCCTAATGGTGGGGATGGATTTTGCTGAGTGCTGGTGCCAAGTTTACACCCCCCAGGATCACTGCAGGTGTGGAGAAAAGCTGTGTAAGAGGATATGGAGGAGAGATGAGGAGGAGATCCAGGAATCAGGATAAAGGTCAGGACAAGCAACAGACGAGCGCATCCAAGAGATGAAGCCGGGTCACTACACAGAAAATCAATCCAAGGAAACAACAGGCAGGACGAGGAATAGCAAGAAGGAGCTCAGAGACAAATGAGAATATTGCTCAGCCAATGGGAGATTATCTCAGCATGACTTACATAATGAAGGAGATGAGGGGGAGGGGAGGAAGTCACTTATGGTGACCATAGAGACATGGAAATTCAGCTGGTTCAGCAGGGATCGGTCACATTTCCATCCATGTGTGGTCACTCGGTCAGCGGCTGCAGCCAATAGCTTCATCGCTGATCTGTGTATTCTGAGAGCGGAGGTGCGCCCCCCATTGTCAGAATACAATAGTGCAGCGGGGAGGATTCCCCCATCCCCCTCCAATGTGTGGATGGGGGAATCACTTCAGTTTTTTCCTCTCATCCCGCTGGCTGAACGATAAAACTGAACCATGTATGGCCAGCTTTGGAGGGAAGATATATTAATCATCAACTGATCCCCATGAAGGGGTTAATCTACATATTACCTCCTCTGCCCCCAGATCCAGCAACGTCTCCTCTCTACGTCCTTCCAAATGGAATGTCTGCCAGTACCTGACATCACTTCCTGTCTGTATCTGACATCACTTCCTGTCTGTATTCCATAGAGACTGAGATAACCATCTTGTGGAACTCAGAGGAACTGCAGCTGAAGAAACGTCTCGTAGTGTGAACACGGCTGTTTCAAGTATTATTATTATTATTATTATTATTATTATTATACAGGATTTATATATCGCCAACAGTTTATGCAGTGCTTTACAGTATAGAAATGAAGACACTGCAAGCTATTTGAGGAGTCATATTGAATTGTATAACAGGAACAGCAAACACAGAACAGGAAACAGGAAGTAGTTTTGCTCTGAGATGCTCTGAGATGGCGGGTCGGGAAGCCCTGATCGCGGGTTCCTGACCCGCCATCTCCGAGCATCAGCAAGAACTGAGCCGCCGCTAAAGGAAGCAGAGTCGATGCTTCCTGTATAGCGCCGGCTCCTTCACAGGCGGAGTGATATCAAATGTACTCCGCCTGTGACAGGAAGCTCTGTACTGCAGCTGCATGCTTCCTGCAATCTCACAGCAGCCAGCAGTGCCAGAGCCAGCAGTGCCAGTACCAGTACCCATCAGCAGTACCAGCCAGCAGTACCAGTATCAGCCAGCAGTACCCAGTACCCACAAGCAGTACCAGCCAGAAGTACCAGTACCCACCAGCAGTACCTGCCAGCAGTACCAGTACCCGCCAGCAGTACCAGTACCTGCCAGCAGTATCAGTACCCACCAGCAGTACCCACCACCAGTACCAGCCGGCAGTACCAGTGCCCACCACCAGTACTAGCCACCAGTACCCGCCAGCAGTACCAGTACCCGCCAGCAGTATCAGTACCCGCCAGCAGTACCAGCCAGCAGTACCGGTACCCACCAGCAGTACTAGCCACTAGTACCAGTCTCCAGTACCCGCCAGCAGTACCAGTACCCACCAGCAGTACCAGTACCAGCCAGCAGTACCTGCCAGCAGTATCAGTACCCGCCAGCAGTACCAGTACCAGCCAGCAGTACCAGCCAGCAGTACCAGTACCCACCAGCAGTACCAGTCACCAGTACCCACCAGCAGTACCAGCCAGAAGTACCAGTACCCACCAGCAGTATCTGCCAGCAGTACCAGTATCTGCCAGCAGTATCAGTACCCGCCACCAGTACCAGCCAGCAGTACCAGTGCCCACCACCAGTACTAGCCACCAGTACCCGCCAGCAGTACCAGTACCCGCCAGCAGTATCAGTACCCGCCAGCAGTACCAGCCAGCAGTACCGGTACCCACCAGCAGTACTAGCCACCAGTACCAGTCACCAGTACCCGCCAGCAGTACCAGTACCCACCAGCAGTACCAGTACCTGCCAGCAGTACCAGCCAGCAGTACCAGTACCCACCAGCAGTACCAGTCACCAGTACCAGTCACCAGTACCCGCCAGCAGTATCAGTACCCGCCACCAGTACCAGCCAGCAGTACCCACCAGCAGTACTAGCCACCAGTACCAGTCACCAGTATCAGTACCCACCAGCAGTACCAGTACCAGCCAGCAGTACCCGCCACCAGTACTAGTACCCACCAGCAGTACCAGCCACCAGTACTAGCCACCAGTACCAGTCACCAGTACCTGCCAGCAGTACCAGTACCCACCAGCAGTACCAGTACCAGCCAGCAGTACCCACCAGCAATACCAGTACCAGCCAGCAGTATCAGTACCCACCAACAGTACAAGTACCAGCCAGCAGTACCAGTACCCACCAGCAGTACCAACCACCAGTACTCGCCACCAGTTCCAGTCACCAGTACCAGCACCAGCCAGCAGTACCAGTACCAGCCACCAGTGCCAGTACCAGTACCCATCAGCAGTACCAACCACCAGTACTAGCCACCAGTTCAAGTCACCAGTACCAGCCACCAGTACCAGTCAGCAGTACCAGCCAGCAGTACCAGTACCCGCCAGCAGTACCAGCCAGCAGTACCAGTACCCACCAGCAGCACCAGTACCCACCAGCAGTACCAGTACCCACCAGCACCCGCCAGCAGTACAAGTAGCAGCAAGCAGTTTCATCCAGCAGTACCAGTACCAGTACCAGCCAGCAGTACCAGTACCCACGAGCAGTACCAACCACCAGTACTAGCCACCAGTTCCAGTCACCAGTACCAGCACCAGCCAGCAGTACCAGTCAGCAGTACCAGCCAGCAGTACCAGTACCAGCCAGCAGTACCCGCCAGCAGTACCAGTACCCACCAGCAGCACCAGTACCAGTCACCAGTACCAGTACCCACCAGCAGTACCCGCCAGCAGTATCAGTACCCACCAGCAGTACCAGTACCAGCCAGCAGTACCCGCCACCAGTACTAGTACCCACCAGCAGTACCAGCCACCAGTACTAGCCACCAGTACCAGTCACCAGTACCTGCCAGCAGTATCAGTACCCGCCACCAGTACCAGCCAGCAGTACCAGTACCCACCAGCAGTACTAGCCACCAGTACCAGTCACCAGTATCAGTACCCGCCAGCAGTATCAGTACCCACCAGCAGTACCAGTACCAGCCAGCAGTACCCGCCACCAGTACCAGCCACCAGTACTAGCCACCAGTACCAGTCACCAGTACCTGCCAGCAGTACCAGTACCCACCAGCAGTACCAGTACCAGCCAGCAGTACCCACCAGCAATACCAGTACCAGCCAGCAGTATCAGTACCCACCAACAGTACAAGTACCAGCCAGCAGTATATACGGATAGTGCCAAAAAATGCCGCCCTCTGGGACTATCACTCCGCGCTCCTGGATTATACGTACTTAAAATATGGAAGATAAAACAGGTAAAAATATCTGGTAATGACTACTAGATATCACTGAAGCAGCTACTGTAAATACAATACAAGACGGTAAAAAAAGGCAATATAAAAGTCCAGGTAAAATAACCAAATCCTGCAAAGGAAAGGTACCTATCCTATTAAATATTGCAGCAGCGCTAAAATACAGTCTTTTTAGATAAATAAAAAGAGTTCATAAAACATCATGGTGTCCCGGAATATAGTCTATATTGGTGCAGTGAACCCAAACTTCTGGAAATATAGTGATACACCTTCCACCGGATAATCAATTTTTTCACCGCGTGCAGGTCACACTCCCCTTTGGGGATGCACTCACCAGAAATGAAATATATATCAGCATTTCAATCAAAGCCATAGGCCACTGTCATCTCCTCAGCACGTCCACCTTTTCATCGTCTGCCAAATACCAGAGCGGATCCACTCCAACCCCGCATATGGATATGAAGAAAAAAATGTGCGGATAGCGTAGTACAGTTTAAACCCAGATAGCTTTATTAGACATCCAATATTCCCCCCTTATTAAAACTGCGTACCAGAAATATATGATAAACCAGCCTTAAGAATGTAAAGAGTGCACTCAGCCTGTTTTGCCCCTCCGTCCGCCGGAAATCGGGCGCCAAAGCGGTGTATAGAATTGGTTTTCCTCCACTTCCTGGTTCGCTTTGTTGCTGGAGCGCACCCTGGAGCGCATGCGTCACTTCCTGCGAGGTCACGACCCTGACGCGTTTCGTCACTTCCGGACGTCGTCTGAGGGTGACCTCGCAGGAAGTGACGCATGCGCTCCAGGGTGCGCTCCAGCAACAAAGCGAACCAGGAAGTGGAGGAAAACCAATTCTATACACCGCTTTGGCGCCCGATTTCCGGCGGACGGAGGGGCAAAACAGGCTGAGTGCACTCTTTACATTCTTAAGGCTGGTTTATCATATATTTCTGGTACGCAGTTTTAATAAGGGGGGAATATTGGATGTCTAATAAAGCTATCTGGGTTTAAACTGTACTACGCTATCCGCACATTTTTTCTTCATATCCATATGCGGGGTTGGAGTGGATCCGCTCTGGTATTTGGCAGACGATGAAAAGGTGGACGTGCTGAGGAGATGACAGTGGCCTATGGCTTTGATTGAAATGCTGATATATATTTCATTTCTGGTGAGTGCATCCCCAAAGGGGAGTGTGACCTGCACGCGGTGAAAAAATTGATTATCCGGTGGAAGGTGTATCACTATATTTCCAGAAGTTTGGGTTCACTGCACCAATATAGACTATATTCCGGGACACCATGATGTTTTATGAACTCTTTTTATTTATCTAAAAAGACTGTATTTTAGCGCTGCTGCAATATTTAATAGGATAGGTACCTTTCCTTTGCAGGATTTGGTTATTTTACCTGGACTTTTATATTGCCTTTTTTTACCAGCCAGCAGTACCAGTACCCACCAGCAGTACCAACCACCAGTACTAGCCACCAGTTCCAGTCACCAGTACCAGCACCAGCCAGCAGTACCAGTACCATCCACCAGTACCAGTACCCATCAGCAGTACCAACCACCAGTACTAGCCACCAGTTCAAGTCACCAGTACCAGCCACCAGTACCAGTCAGCAGTACCAGCCAGCAGTACCAGTACCCGCCAGCAGTACCAGCCAGCAGTACCAGTACCCACCAGCAGCACCAGTACCCACCAGCAGTACCAGTACCCACCAGCACCCACCAGCAGTACAAGTAGCAGCAAGCAGTTTCATCCAGCAGTACCAGTACCAGCCAGCAGTACCAGTACCCACGAGCAGTACCAACCACCAGTACTAGCCACCAGTTCCAGTCACCAGTACCAGCACCAGCCAGCAGTACCAGTCAGCAGTACCAGCCAGCAGTACCAGTACCAGCCAGCAGTACCAGCAGGCAGTACCCAACAGCAGTACCAGCCAGCAGTACCAGCCCTGGAGGACAGCCAGCAGCAGCAACCAGTTATAACCACCAGGGGGACAGCAGCAACCAGCTGCAGGAATCCTGAGGAAGAAGTGAAGATTGAGGTCAGTTGAGGAGCAGGTAAACCGCTGTGCATCAGTGTGAAAGCAGCCTTAGTCCCCTTTCACACGATCGGTCCGATCGGTTCTGCCTGTCTGTTATTCAGGCGGACCCAATCAGACCCTCCATTCACCTCTATAGAGCGGCAGATGTAAACAGACTCATGTCTGCTTACACCCGCCTATCTGCAATCCGATCTGCTTAAAAACAGAAGGGGATCTGTCCCCTTCTGTCTGGGCAGATCGGAGGGCCCTTAGGGTAGAGCGGGCTGCATCTGTGTCTGCTCTACATATGCAGAATGGACACAGACCTGCCATCCGCCCGCTACGCTCATTGTGGCCCACGACCGGTTACCAAGTCGCTAAAGTGGCCCCCGCTCCTCAAAAGGTTGGGCACCCCTGCCATAGAGTATATTACCATAGAGTCCCAGTATTTTCATCCATAAGATCTCCCTTTTTTACATCTAAAAATGTGTAAACAACCTAAAAACAGATTGTGAACAGTCTTAAACATAACATGCTGTGTTACTGGTAGATACACTACAGATGGAGTCTATTTGGCCGTCTTGAAACTCGAACGCTGCACAAGACCACAGTGATTTTGTCTGGGGGAATGCTGTTCAGCTCCAGAAGGTGTTGAAGAGTAGGGATGAGCCGAACACCCCGGGTTCGGTTCGCACCAGAACCTTCGAACGGACCGAAAGTTCGCGCGAATTTTCGAACCCTATACGTTATAATGGACGCGAACGTTCGAAATCAAAAGTGCTAATTACAACGGCCAATATGCATGTTAATGTCATAAAACAGGTTTGGGGACCCGGGTCCTGCCCCAGGGGACATATATCAATGCAAAAAGAACTTTTAAAAACTAACGTTTTTTCGGGAGCAGTCATTTTAATGATGCATAAAGTGAAAAAAAAAAAGTGAAATTTTCCTTTAAATATGGTCCCTGGGGGGTGTCTAAAGTATGCCTGTGAAGTGGCATGTGTTTCCCGTGTTTAGAACTGTCCTTGCACAAAATGACATTTGTAAAGGAAAAAAAGAAGCCATTTAAAACCACTTGCGGCTTTAGGTTTGTTCTTAAGTAGAATCTGAACAGGTACATTATGAAGTGTAGCTCCATCCTCAAAAAATCTATTTTTAAGCTTTTTGGAGAACATAGGGAGGGGTTATCACCCCTGTAACATTTGCTGTCTTTGCACATCTGTTCAGAACATGTCACCTCACTTTCCGTCCCAATGACAAATGTTTTTGGAAAAAGTGGGGTTTTAATTGAAACAAGGATTGGTGATAAAGTATCAGTAGAGAGGAGATACCTTTTTCCCAAATTAAATCTAACAGGATAGAATTTCCCTTCCTAGGGGTAGATTTCCTCTCACTTCCTGTTTTCTCTTTCCATTTGCAAGTAGGAGTCGTTTGTAAGTTGGATGTTTGAAAGTAGGGGCCTGGCGTATATACTCTGCAGAAATTTGCCCTATTAGATGTTGGTGTAGCCACAAGACTGGTGGGCACAGGAATGGGCCCTGCTGTGAGTTAATAGATCAAGATTTGTAATTGCATGCACCTGTTGAACAGGGCAGGAAAATTGGGGGTGGTGGTGGTGGACGGTGTTGCCACAAGACTGTAAGCTCTCACAGTTACTCTTGGTGGGCGCAGGAATGGGCCCTGCTGTGAGTTATTAGATCAAGATTTGTAATTGCAAGCACCTGATGAACAGGGCAGAAAAATTGGGCCTTTGGCGGTGGTGGTGGACGGTGTTGCCACAAGACTGTAAGCTCTCACAGTTACTCTTGGTGGGCGCAGGAATGGGCCCTGCTGTGAGTTATTAGATCAAGATTTGTAATTGCAAGCACCTGATGAACAGGGCAGAAAAATTGGGCCTTTGGCGGTGGTGGTGGACGGTGTTGCCACAAGACTGTAGGCCCTCATAGTTACTCTTGGTGGGCGCAGGAATGGGCCCTGCTGTGAGTTATTAGATCAAGATTTGTAATTGCAAGCACCTGATGAACAGGGCAGAAAAATTGGGCCTTTGGCGGTGGTGGTGGACGGTGTTGCCACAAGACTGTAGGCCCTCATAGTTATGGGCCCTGCTGTGAACTATTGATCAAGATTTGTAATTGGCTGTTAAACAGGGGCTGAAAAATTGGGCCCTGGTGCTGGTGCCACAACACTGCAAGCCCTCACAGTTACTATTAGATCAAGATTTGTAATTACCCGCCCCTGTTAAACAGGGGCTGAAAAATTGTGCCTTAGGCACTGGTGCTGGTGCCACAACACTGCAACCCCTCACAGATACTGTACTTGGAGCACAGCAGTCACACGTGTTGCGAAGCATTTTTTTAAAAAATTGTAAGTACACGCCCCTGTTAAACAGGGGCTGAAAAATTGTGCCTTAGGCACTGGTTCTGGTGCCACAACACTGCAACCCCTCACAGATACTGTACTTGGAGCACAGCAGTCACACGTGTTGCGAAGCATTTTTTTAAAAAATTGTAAGTACACGCCCCTGTTAAACAGGGGCTGAAAAATTGTGCCTTAGGCACTGGTGCTGGTGCCACAACACTGCAACCCCTCACAGATACTGTACTTGGAGCACAGCAGTCACACGTGTTGCGAAGCATTTTTTTAAAAAATTGTAAGTACACGCCCCTGTTAAACAGGGGCTGAAAAATTGTGCCTTAGGCACTGGTGCTGGTGCCACAACACTGCAACCCCTCACAGATACTGTACTTGGAGCACAGCAGTCACACGTGTTGCGAAACATTTTTTTATAAAAATTGTATGTACACGCCCCTGTTAAACAGGGGCTGAAAAATTGTGCCTTAGGCACTGGTGTGGTGGCATGGATCATTGAGGAGGAGGAAGAGGATAGTCAGTGAACATAAGAGGACAGTCACTCAGCATCAGCATAGGCAGTCTTGAAGGGATGTGACATTAAAAATTATTCGGTTATATCCGCCTCAGGTGCCTGGTAGCTGGTGGTGATCCAAGACTGATTCATTTTGATGAAGGTCAGTCGATCAACCGAGGTGGTGGACAGGCGCACCCTATGATCGGTGACAAATCCTCCAGCAGCACTGAATGTGCGTTCGGAAAGAACGCTGGAGGCAGGACAGGCCAGTAGCTCAATTGCATACTGTGCAAGCTCTGGCCAGTGATCCATCCTCAGGACCCAGTAAGCCAGAGGATTTTCAGTGGGAAAGGTGTCCAAGTCTGACCTTGCCCCAAGGTATTCCTGCACCATGTATATCAGACGCTGGCGATGGTTGCTGGAACCGATCATACCTTGGGGCTGCGGACTAAAAAATTGTCTGAACGCATCGGTCAGACGTCCACCTTCCCCACCGCTCCTTCTGCGAAGCCTCAGCAACTCGTCGCCCAGGACCAGGAGTTTGTAACCTCCCAGTTTCTGGGAACGCGTTGCACAGACCTTTCTGCAAGGCCTCCCTGAGATGTCTCATCCTCTGCTCCCTCTGCGACGGCAAGATAAGGTCCGCAACCTTACCCTTGTACCGCGGATCAAGGAGAGTGGCCAGCCAGTAATGGTCCCTCTCCTTGATCCGAAGAACACGAGAATCCTTCCGCAGGCTTTGCAGGATCAGGGAGGCCATGCAGCGTAGGTTAGCTGAGGCATTCGGTCCGGAGTCTTCTGGGTCACTGAGGATGACATGATCGCCAGCCACCTCCTCCCAGCCACGTACAAGTCCACTGGTTTGTTGGGACTGTACATCATCCCTAAAAGACTGCTGCTGCTGATGCTGAGTGCCAGGCTCCACCTCCATGCTCACACAATCCTCCTCCTCCTCCTCCTCCTCCTCCTCATCCTCTTCCTGTGTGATGGGTGGGACAGAAGGAACACTGTCCGGATAAAGGGGGCCTTGAGAGGCAAGGAAGTCCTCCTCTTCCTGCCTCTGTTCTGCCTCAAGTGCCCTGTCCATTATCCCACGCAGCGTATGCTCCAACAGGTGGACAAGAGGGACAGTGTCACTGATGCATGCACTGTCACTGCTCACCATCCTCGTGGCCTCCTCAAATGGTGAGAGGACAGTGCATGCATCCCTGATCATGCTCCACTGACGTGGGGAAAAAAAACCAAGCTCCCCTGACCCTGTCCTGGTGCCGTAGTCGCAAAGGTACTCATTGATGGCCCTCTGCTGCGTGTGCAGTCGCTGCAGCATGGCCAACGTTGAGTTCCACCTGGTGGGCATGTCACATATTAGGCGGTTCTTGGGCAGGTTCAGCTCCTTTTGCAGCTCAGTCAGCCGAGCACTGGCATTATAAGATCGGCGGAAATGCACACAGACTTTCCTGGCCTGCCTCAGGACATCCTGTAAGCCTGGGAACCTGCCCAAGAACCGCTGCACCACCAGGTTGAGGACGTGAGCCATGCAGGGCACATGGGTGAGCTGCCTCTGTCGCAGGGCGGAGAGGAGGTTGGTGCCATTGTCAGAAACGACCATTCCTGGCTTAAGCTGACGTGGCGTCAACCACCTCTCGGCCTGCCCCTGCAGAGCTGCCAGAACCTCTGGCCCAGTGTGGCTCCTGTCCCCCAAACACACCAGCGCAAGCACGGCATGGCATCTTTTTGCCTGCGTACTTGCGTAGCCCCTTGTACGCCTACGGAGCACCGCTGGTTCCAAGGACAGAGCACTGGAGGAAGAAGAAGAGGAGGGGGTGGAGGAGAGAGGTGTGTCACAACCAGTAGCAGGAGTAGCGTTTTGGAGGCGTGGTGGCGGAACAACCTCCAACACTACTGCACCTTGTCCTGCATCCCTCCCAGCTGCCAATAGAGTGACCCAATGGGCCGTGAAAGAAAGGTACCGTCCCTGTCCATGCCTGCTGGACCATGAGTCAGCGGTAATATGCACCTTACCGCTGACCGCCCTGTCCAGCGAGGCATGGACATTGCCCTCCACATGCCGGTAGAGAGACGGAATCGCCTTCCGTGAGAAAAAGTGGCGTTTGGGAACCTGCCACTGAGGAACCGCACATTGAACAAACTCACGGAAGGGGGCCGAGTCTACCAACTGAAAAGGCAGCAGTTGAAGTGCTAGCAATTTAGCCAAGCTAGCATTCAACCGCAGGGCATGTGGATGGCTGGGAGTGTACTTCTTTCTACGGTCCAGCAGCTGGGGCAGGGAAATTTGCCTGCTGCAATCGGACGTCGGTGTACTGCAAGTACTTGGTTGTGACACACCTAATTCTACACCTTCAGTCCTCTCAGAGCAGCTTTCAGAGAGGACTGAAGGTGTAGTGGGGATGGAGATCCCAGCTGAGGAGGAGCAAGGAGAGGTCCGCTTAGTTCTTTGGTGTGGGTCTTTTATGTGTGCCTGCCAACGAGCTGCATGGCAGGTCGCCATATGTCTGGTCATGCTTGTGGTGCCCAAGCGGCTGATGTTTTGGCCACGCGAGATACGCTTGAGACAAATATTGCAAATAGCAGTGGTGCGATCTGATGCACTCGTCTCAAAAAAGGCCCACACCAAAGAACTTTTCTGATAACGTGCAGAGGCAGCGCCCTGCACAGGCGGAGCTCTGCGGTGTTGTACAGTTGCTGTGCTGGCCTCTACCTGGCCTCCAGGGGGCATCCTGCCGCGTTGGACATGTGACGCCGCATCCTCCTCCTCCTCGTCCTCCTCCTCATCCTCTCTCCCTTCAGGCACCCACGTGGAGTCAGTGACCTCATCATCCCCTCCCTCTTCACCACTAGAGCAAACCTGGCAGTAAGCTGCAGCTGGTGGAACAGTACTGCCAGATTCCTCAAGCTGGGTATCATCATCCGAGCCTTCGAATCGTTGGGCATCCTCCTGGAGCATGTACCCAACACTGTGCTCAAAGAGTTCGGGGGACTCCTCAGGAGGACATGGTGGGTCTAGGGAAGGGGTGGCTGATGATGCTCTGTCAGTACCCTGAGCCTGGGTGAGAGAGGATGAGGAGGATGAGGAGGGCTTGGTCATCCATTCTACCAAGCCTTCAGCATGATGCGGCTCCACATGTCCAGCTGCCGAAAACAAAGACGCGCGTGTCCCATGGCCACGTGCTGATGACGATGCACGACCACGTCCACGGCCACGGCCATGTCCACTAGAAACAGAGCCTGCCTGCCCTGTGTTCTTGGCTCTGCACGCTCTGCCTCCCCTTGGCGGTCTTCCAGCCATTGTAGTCGGTAGTCCTGTGGGTGCTGCTGAGAAGAAAATATATAGCTCTGTGTGATGCCACTAACACACTAGTCCTATGGGTGCTTCTGCTAAGAAAATAGAGGAGCTCTGTGTGATGCCACTAACACACTAGAAGTCCTATGGGTGCTTCTGCAAAGAAAATATAGGAGCTCTGTGTGATGCCACTAACACACTAGAAGTCCTATGGGTGCTTCTGCAAAGAAAATAGAGGAGCTCTGTGTGATGCCACTAACACACTAGAAGTCCTGTGGGTGCTGCTGAGAAGAAAATATAGGAGCTCTGTATGATGCCACTAACACACTAGAAGTCCTATGGGTGCTTCTGCAAAGAAAATAGAGGAGCTCTGTGTGATGCCACTAACACACTAGAAGTCCTGTGGGTGCTGCTGAGAAGAAAATATAGGAGCTCTGTGTGATGCCACTAACACACTAGAAGTCCTATGGGTGCTTCTGCAAAGAAAATAGAGGAGCTCTGTGTGATGCCACTAACACACTAGAAGTCCTATGGGTGCTGCTGCAAAGAAAATAGAGGAGCTCTGTGTGATGCCACTAACACACTAGAAGTCCTGTGGGTGCTTCTGCAAAGAAAAAGAGGAGCTCTGTGTAGAGGAGCTCTGTGTGATGCCACTAACACACTAGAAGTCCTGTGGGTGCTTCTGCAAAGAAAATAGAGGAGCTCTGTGTGATGCCACTAACACACTAGAAGTCCTGTGGGTGCTTCTGAGAAGAAAATAGAGGAGCTCTGTGTGATGCCACTAACACACTAGAAGTCCTATGGGTGCTTCTGCAAAGAAAATAGAGGAGCTCTGTGTGATGCCACTAACACACTAGAAGTCCTGTGGGTGCTGCTGAGAAGAAAATATAGGAGCTCTGTGTGATGCCACTAACACACTAGAAGTCCTATGGGTGCTTCTGCAAAGAAAATAGAGGAGCTCTGTGTGATGCCACTAACACACTAGAAGTCCTGTGGGTGCTTCTGAGAAGAAAATAGAGGAGCTCTGTGTGATGCCACTAACACACTAGAAGTCCTATGGGTGCTTCTGCAAAGAAAATAGAGGAGCTCTGTGTGATGCCACTAACACACTAGAAGTCCTGTGGGGTGCTGCTGAGAAGACAAAATAGGAGCTCTGTGTGATGCCACTAACACACTAGAAGTCCTATGGGTGCTTCTGCAAAGAAAATAGAGGAGCTCTGTGTGATGCCACTAACACACTAGAAGTCCTGTGGGTGCTGCTGAAAGAAAATATAGGAGCTCTGTGTGATGCCACTAACACACTAGAAGTCCTATGGGTGCTTCTGCAAAGAAAATAGAGGAGCTCTGTGTGATGCCACTAACACACTAGAAGTCCTATGGGTGCTTCTGCAAAGAAAATAGAGGAGCTCTGTGTGATGCCCTAACACACTAGAAGTCCTATAGGTGCTGCTGAGAAGAAAATATAGGAGCTCTGTGTGATGCCACTAACACACTAGAAGTCCTATGGGTGCTTCTGCAAAGAAAATAGAGGAGCTCTGTGTGATGCCACTAACACACTAGAAGTCCTGTGGGTGCTTCTGAGAAGACAATATAGGAGCTCTCTGTGATGCCACTAACACACTAGAAGTCCTATGGGTGCTTCTGCAAAGAAAAATATAGGAGCTCTGTGTGATGCCACTAACACACTAGAAGTCCTATGGGTGCTTCTGAAAAGAAAATAGAGGAGCTCTGTGTGATGCCACTAACACACTTCAAGTCCTGTAGGTGCTTCTGGGAAGACAATATAGGTCTCTGTGTGATGGGACTAACACACTCAAGTCCTATAGGTGCTGCTGAGAACAAAATATAGGAGCTCTGTGTGATGGACTAACACACTTCAAGTCCTATGGGTGCTTCTGGAAGAAAATATAGGAGCTCTGTGTGATGGGACTAACACACTTCAAGTCCTATAGGTGCTTCTGGAACAAAATATAGGAGCTCTGTGTGATGGGACTAACACACTTCAAGTCCTATAGGTGCTTCTGGGAACAAAATATAGCTCTGTGTGATGGGACTAACACACTTCAAGTCCTATATGTGCTTCTGGGAACAAAATATAGGATCTCTGTGTGATGGGACTAACACACTTCAAGTCCTATAGGTGCTTCTGGGAAGAAAATATAGGTCTGTGTGTGATGGGACTAACACACTTCAAGTCCTATAGGTGCTTCTGGGAACAAAATATAGATCTCTGTGTGATGGGACTAACACACTTCAAGTCCTATAGGTGCTTCTGGGAACAAAATATAGCTCTGTGTGTGATGGGACTAACACACTTCAAGTCCTATAGGTGCTTCTGGGAACAAAATATAGGTCTGTGTGTGATGGGACTAACACACTTCAAGTCCTATAGGTGCTTCTGGGAACAAAATATATGCTCTCTGTGTGATGGGACTAACACACTTCAAGTCCTATAGGTGCTTCTGGGAAGAAAATATAGGTCTGTGTGTGGGATGGGACTAACACACTTCAAGTCCTATAGGTGCTTCTGGGAACAAAATATATGATCTCTGTGTGATGGGACTAACACACTTCAAGTCCTATAGGTGCTTCTGGGAACAAAATATAGTCTCTCTGTGTGATGGGACTAACACACTTCAAGTCCTATAGGTGCTTCTGGGAAGAAAATGTAGCTCTCTGTGTGTGATGGGACTAACACACTTCAAGTCCTATAGGTGCTTCTGGGAAACAAAATATAGGATCTCTGTGTGTGATGGGACTAACACACTTCAAGTCCTATAGGTGCTTCTGGGAAAAAAATATAGCTCTGTGTGTGATGGGACTAACACACTTCAAGTCCTATAGGTGCTTCTGGGAACAAAATATAGATCTCTGTGTGATGGGACTAACACACTTCAAGTCCTATAGGTGCTTCTGGGAACAAAATATAGATCTCTGTGTGATGGGACTAACACACTTCAAGTCCTATAGGTGCTTCTGGGAAGAAAATATAGGCTCTCTGTGTGATGGGACTAACACACTTCAAGTCCTATAGGTGCTTCTGGGAACAAAATATAGATCTCTGTGTGTGATGGGACTAACACACTTCAAGTCCTATAGGTGCTTCTGGGAAGAAAATATAGCTCTCTGTGTGATGGGACTAACACACTTCAAGTCCTATAGGTGCTTCTGGGAACAAAATATAGATCTCTGTGTGATGGGACTAACACACTTCAAGTCCTATAGGTGCTTCTGGGAAAAAAATATAGGATCTCTGTGTGATGGGACTAACACACTTCAAGTCCTATAGGTGCTTCTGGGAACAAAATATAGGATCTCTGTGTGATGGGACTAACACACTTCAAGTCCTATAGGTGCTTCTGGGAACAAAATATAGGATCTCTGTGTGATGGGACTAACACACTTCAAGTCCTATAGGTGCTTCTGGGAAGAAAATATAGGTGATCTGTGTGATGGGACTAACACACTTCAAGTCCTATAGGTGCTTCTGGGAACAAAATATAGATCTCTGTGTGATGGGACTAACACACTTCAAGTCCTATAGGTGCTTCTGGGGAGAAAATATAGCTCTCTGTGTGATGGGACTAACACACTTCAAGTCCTATAGGTGCTTCTGGGAACAAAATATATCTCTGTGTGTGGGACTAACACACTTCAAGTCCTATAGGTGCTTCTGGGAACAAAAATATCTCTGTGTGATGGGACTAACACACTTCAAGTCCTATAGGTGCTTCTGGGAAGAAAATATAGATCTGTGTGATGGGACTAACACACTTCAAGTCCTATAGGTGCTTCTGGGAAGAAAATATAGGTGTGTGTGATGGGACTAACACACTTCAAGTCCTATAGGTGCTTCTGGGAACAAAATATATGATCTCTGTGTGATGGGACTAACACACTTCAAGTCCTATAGGTGCTTCTGGGAAGAAAATATAGGTCTGTGTGATGGGACTAACACACTTCAAGTCCTATAGGTGCTTCTGGGAACAAAATATATGATCTCTGTGTGATGGGACTAACACACTTCAAGTCCTATAGGTGCTTCTGGGAAGAAAATATAGGCTCTCTGTGTGATGGGACTAACACACTTCAAGTCCTATAGGTGCTTCTGGGAACAAAATATATGATCTCTGTGTGTGATGGGACTAACACACTTCAAGTCCTATAGGTGCTTCTGGGAAGAAAATATAGGTCTGTGTGATGGGACTAACACACTTCAAGTCCTATAGGTGCTTCTGGGAACAAAATATATGATCTCTGTGTGTGTGATGGGACTAACACACTTCAAGTCCTATAGGTGCTTCTGGGAAGAAAATATAGCTCTGTCTGTGTGATGGGACTAACACACTTCAAGTCCTATAGGTGCTTCTGGGAACAAAATATATGATCTCTGTGTGATGGGACTAACACACTTCAAGTCCTATAGGTGCTTCTGGGAAGAAAATATAGGTCTGTGTGATGGGACTAACACACTTCAAGTCCTATAGGTGCTTCTGGGAAAAAAATATATCTCTGTGTGATGGGACTAACACACTTCAAGTCCTATAGGTGCTTCTGGGAACAAAATATAGGATCTCTGTGTGATGGGACTAACACACTTCAAGTCCTATAGGTGCTTCTGGGACAAAAATATAGATCTCTGTGTGATGGGACTAACACACTTCAAGTCCTATAGGTGCTTCTGGGAAGAAAATGTATCTCTGTGTGTGATGGGACTAACACACTTCAAGTCCTATAGGTGCTTCTGGGAACAAAATATATGATCTCTGTGTGATGGGACTAACACACTTCAAGTCCTATAGGTGCTTCTGGGAACAAAATATAGGTCTCTGTGTGTGATGGGACTAACACACTTCAAGTACTATAGGTGCTTCTGGGAACAATATTTAGGAGCTCTGGCTGCATGGGACGAACACACTACAAGTCCTATAGGTGCTTCTGGGAACAAAATATAGGAGCTCTGCCTGCCTGCCACGAACACACTACAAGTCCTATAGGTGCTTCTGGGAACAAAATATAGGAGCTCTGCCTGCCTGCCACTAACACACTACAAGTCCTATAGGTGCTTCTGGGAAAAAAAAAATATAGGTCTGTGTGATGGGACGAACACACTTCAAGTCCTATAGGTGCTTCTGGGAACAAAAATATAGGAGCTCTGCCTGCCTGCCACGAACACACTACAAGTCCTATAGGTGCTTCTGGGAACAAAATATAGGAGCTCTGCCTGCCTGCCACGAACACACTACAAGCCCCTCTTTCTAAATCAATCTTTGTAAATGAATCTATCTAACTCAATCTCTCTAAGTAAATCTCTCTAACTAACTAAATCCAGCAGAGTGACACAGAACGATCCTGCTCTATCTACGCCGGAACAGCATGTGACCGGCGCAGACGGCGTGGCGGCCTTTTATAAGGGGGGCGTGTACTAAAGCCCCTGAGCTGTAATTGGCTACAGGCGTCCTGCCTGTAGCCAATTATGGCTCTTCGAGTTTCCGGGGCTGTGATTGGCCAAGCATGCGGGGTCACAGTGCATGCTTGGCCAATCATCAGCCAGCAATGCACTGCGCCGGCCGCGCCGGCCGCAATGCATTGCGGGGCCGCTCGCATCACACGAATGTGATGCGAACGGCCCAAAATAGTTCTGGGCTCGCCGATCGAGCGAACGCCCGGTGCTCGATGCGAACATGGGTTCGCATCGAGCACCGGGCCCATCCCTATTGAAGAGCTGCTCTCTTTCCTGGCTGGTGTGTTTGGTACAGAAGAACTTTCTGGTATATGTGGCTTCATTATGTCATCCTCGTGGTATCCTTCATATATGACCGTAGCACATCCCCAGATACCCCCCCCCCCCCCCCCCGCTTGTTCAACACACACACAATATCTTTTCTTTTCTATGTGCACTGTGCAGCCTGATTATGTTTGTGGAGGATGGACGTTACGTTAATTCCGACGGTAGGCATATTAACTTGTGCAGCATGATTTACCCCCCCCCCCCCCCCTTATTCAACACACACAATATCTTTTCTTTTAAATGTGCCCCCTGCTTATTCAATTCAACACAATAATGGACATAATGGACAGCACCTACCCCCGGCGCCGGACACAGTGCACATAAGGGCAATTACATTTTTTTTTTTTTTTTTTTTTAAAGGGACATGTTTAAATAATTTTTTTTTTTTTTTTTTTTTTTTTACATACATTTTTTAAGTACCGGTACCCATAGATGTTTTTTGGTGGGCCCCAGCGCCGCACCCAACCCCCGGGCAGTAAAAAAAAAATTGTTAAAAAAAAAATTGTTATTTAACCACTTCAGCCCCGGACCATTTGGCAGCCAAAGGACCAGAGGTCTTTTTTCAATTTCGCACTGCACTGCTTTAACTGGTAATTGCGCGGTCATGCAATGTTGTACCCAAACGAAATTGGCGTCCTTTTCTTCCCACAAATAGAGCTTTATTTTGATGGTATTTGATTGCCTCTGTGATTTTTATTTTTTTTTTGCGCTAAAAACGGAAAAAGACTGCAAATTTTGAAAAAAAAAGATATTTTCTACTTTTTGTTATGAAAAATCCAATAAACTCAATTTTAATCAAACATTTGGGCCAAAATGTATTTAGCCACATGTCTTTAGTAAAAAAAATGCCAATAAGCGTATATTTATTGGTTTGCGCAAAAGATAGCGTCTACAAACTAGAGTACATTTTCTGGAATTTACACCGCTTTTAATTTATGACTGCCTATCTCATTTCTTGAGGTGCTAAAATGGCAGGGAAGTACAAACCCCCCCAAATGACCCCATTTTTGGAAAGTAGACACCCCAAGCTATTTGCTGAGAGGTATGTTGAGCCCATTGAATATTTTTTTTTTTTTGTCCCAAGTGATTGAATAAAGACAAAAAAAAAAAAAAAATGTTTTCAAAAAGTTGTCACTAAATGATATATTGCTCACACATGCCATGGTTATATGTGGAATTGCACCCCAAAATACATTTAGCTGCTTCTCCTGAGTATGGGGATACCACATGTGTGGGACTTTTTGGGAGCCTAGCCGCGTACGGGGCCCCGAAACCCAAGCACCGCCTTCAGGATTTCTAAGGGTGCAAATTTTTGATTTCACTCCTCACTACCTCACAGTTTCGAAGGCCATAAAATGCCAAAATAGCACAAAACCCCCCCAAATGACCCCATTTTGGAAAGTAGACACCCCAAGCTATTTGCTGAGAGGCATGGTGAGTATTTTACAGCTCTCATTTGTTTTTGAAAATGAAGAAAGTAAAGAAAAAAAAATATTTTTTTTCTTTTTTCAATTTTCAAAACTTTGTGACAAAAAGCGAGATCTGCAAAATACTCACAATACCTCTCAGCAAATAGCTTGGGGTGTCTACTTTCCAAAATGGGGTCATTTTGGGGGGTTTTATGCCATCTGGGCATTCCATGGCCTCCGAAACTGTGATTGGCAGTGAGAAGTGAAATAAAAAAATTACACCCTTAGAAAGCCTGAAGGCGGTGCTTGGTTTTTGGGGTGACGTACGCGGCTAGGCTCCCAAAAAGTCCCACACATGTGGTATCCCCGTACTCAGGAGAAGCAACAGAATGTATTTTGGGGTGTATTTCCACATATGCCCATGGCATGTTTGAGCAATATATCATTTAGTGACAACTTTTTGTAAAAAAAATATATATATTTTTTTTTTTCATTATTCAATCTCTTGGGACAAAAAAAAAAAAATTTAATGGGCTCAACATTGCTCTCAGCAAATAGCTTGGGGTGTCTACTTTCCAAAATGGGGTCATTTGGGGGGGGTTTGAACTGTCCTGGCAGTTTTTATGCACAACATTTAGAAGCCTATGTCACACGTCACCCACTCTTCTAACCACTTGTAGACAAAGCCTTTTCTGACACTTTTTGTTTACATGAAAACATATTTTTTTTTTGCAAGAAAATTACGTTGAACCCCCAAACACTATATATATTGTTAAAGCAAAGGCCCTACAGATTAAAATGGTGGGTGTTGCATTTTTTTTTTCCACACAGTATTTGCGCAGCGATTTTTCAAACGCATTTTTTGTGGAAAAAATACACTTTTTTTTTATTTTAATGCACTAAAACACACTACATTGCTCAAATTTTTGATGAAATAAAAAATATGATCTTAGGCCGAGTACATGGATACCAAACAGGACATGCTTTGAAATTGCGCACAAACACGCAGTGGCGACAAACTACATACATTTTTAAAAGCCTTTAAAAGCCTTTACATGATACCACATTAGATTCACGGAGGAGGTCTACTGCTAAAATTACTCCCCTCGATCTGACCTTCGCGGTGATACCTCACATGCATGGTGCAATTGCTGTTTACGTATGACGCCAGACCAACGCTTGTGTTCGCCTTTGCGCAAGAGAAGGGGGGGCAGGGGTGCTTTTTTTTTTTTTTTTTTTTTTTTTTTATTTATTTAGCTTTTTTATTTTATTTTAAAACTGTTCCCTCCATTTTTTTCTTTTGTTATCATTTTTATTGTTATCTCACGGAATGTAAATATCCCCTATGATAGCAATAGGCAGTGACAGGTACTCTTTTTTTGAAAAAATTGGGGTCTGTTAGACCCTAGATCTTTCCTCTGCCCTCAAAGCATCTGACCACACCAAGATCGGTGTGATAAAACGCTTTCCCAATTTCCCAATGGCGCGGTTTATATCCGGGAGGGGGGGACATTCCCTCCCACTGCTTGTAAAAGCAGTCTAGAGGCTAATTACCCGCTAGAATTGCTTTTACATGAAAGCCGATCACTGGCTGAAAAGAATGATACCAAGATGATACCTAAACCTGCAGGCATCATTCTGGTATAACCATTCAAAGTCCAGCAACATACTGGACATATATTGTAATCTTTATTTTTCATGCAGCCTCTTGGCTGAACGAAAAAAAGAGATTGATTGGTGGGTATGCCCACCATTAGAATACCACCCTTCATCCACCCACTTCTAATGATGGGCATACATGCACCATTTATATATGCCGAAGCATGGGGGCATCCTCCCACAAAAGTTATGCCATGTACACACGGTTGCACTTTTCCACGGGGCAAGGCTCCGTCGGAATTTCGACCGTATGTACGCAGCATTAGGAGCCAATCGCTCCCCCCCCCCTGCTGCCCCCATGCTTCGGCATATATGCTCTTTTTTTTAACTGTGGTGGTGAAATCACCTCCTACAGTGTTGGAGTCGCGTCTTTATGTATCGTGGGAGCAAACACTGTTGCTGTCAAGATAAATAAATCCGCGCTGCAACTGAATGGCGCACCTGAAAACAAAAAAATGGTTAACACTAAAACACAGTAAACAAAATTACATACCTGAAAAGCAAGCATGATAAAACATAATAAAACATTGCAGAATAGAATGGAGTAAAAAAAGAGCAACAATAGAGAGAGAACAATAAAACGACAACTATTTTTTTATTTTTTTGAGATTTACAGGTAAAAAAGCTCCTGACTGTTAGCGACTGAATCAAAACGCTACCACAAAAAAACTGTTAGCGATCGCAGGGATCAGGCCTGACTCTGCGAACGCTGCAGTTATGTGTGCTTAGTGTTTTGTAAGTGACAGTGATCGATCGATACTGCACTTGGGTGGGCTGGGCTGGGCTGGGCGGAGGGGGAAAACGCAGGTGCTAGCAGGTATCTGGGCTGATGCCGCTAACAATGCGTTTTTTTGGAACCCTAAACTGCTGGGACGCTAGTATAGATCTGATCAGATCAGATATTGATCTGTTCAGATACTGTACCACTAAGGGAGGTGTATGCTTTGTGCGTGGGTGTTTGCGGTGCTGGCACTAACCTGGGGCGACGCAGACCTTATTTGACCCTAAAACCTAATTGATATCACCCGCCGGGCGATCAGGGGGTTAAACCATTATTGGGTAATAAATGGCGGGTGCCCTGACAGTATAAAAAACAAACTATCTAACCAGCGTCACCCGTAACAGTTATACGGTGATCACTGGTGAAAGGGTTAACTAGGGGCAATCAGGGGGTTAAAACCTTTATTAGGTATTATATTGGGGTACCTGACGCTATATAAAAACCTGACGGGGGACCTAAATAACTAACTGGCTAACCAGCGTCACCAGTGACAGTTATACTGTGATCACTGGTGAAAGAGTTAACTCTAGGGGCAATCAGGGGGTTAAAAACCTTTATTTAGGTTGTAATATGGGGGTACCTGACCTATAAACCTATTTATGAACCTATATAAACCTGGCGGTTACCTAAAAAAAAAACTGGCTACCTAGCGGCACCAGTGACACTAATGCAGCGATTAGAAAAACGATCGCTTAGTGACACTGGCAAAAGGGGGTGAAAGGGTTAACTAGGGGCAATCAGGGGGTTAAAACCTTTATTAGGTAATATATGGGGTACCTGACACTATATAAAAACCTGACGGGGAACCTAAATAACGAAATAACTAACTGGCTAACCAGCGTCACCAGTGACAGTTATACAGTGATCACTGGTGAAAGGGTTAACTCTAGGGGCAATCAGGGGGTTAAAACCTTTATTTAGGTTGTAATATGGGGGTACCTGACCTATAAACTATTTATGAACCTATATAAACATGGCGGTTACCTAAAAAAAAAAAATGGTTACCTAGCGACAGCAGTGACACTAATACAGCGATCAGAAAAAACGATCGCTTAGTGACACTGGCAAAAGGGGGTGAAAGGGTTACCTGGGGGGCAATCAAGGGGTTAAACCTTTATTAGGGGGGGTGGGGGGCTACCTTGGACCTAAAACTAACTGCACTGACAGTTATTACAGTCACACTGACACTAAATGCAGTGATCAGTAAATAAATGATCACTGCAATTAGTGACACTGTGACTGGGGGGGGGGGTGATCTGGGGGTGATCTGGGGGTGACAGGGGGGTGGTTTGTGTGCCTATGTGTACTGGTGTCAGTGTACTGTTGGTGCACTAACCTGTGTGTGTTGACTCCTCGGCGTTCCGGTCACATAGACCGGCGCACCGAGTGTGACATCACTTCCTCTGCCTGTGTTTTGATTGACACAGACAGAGGAAGCATCTGATTCGCCAGGAGCGATCGCGAGGGGGTGGCCAGAAACCACTGGCCGTCCCCTCATCCCGGATCGCTCCTGAAGCGATCCCGACCGTCCCCGCCGGCCGGGGGGGGTCCGATCGGACCCCCCACGCGCCTGAAGAATGGCACGTACAGGTACGTGATTCTGCCTGTACGTGCCATTCTGCTGACGTATATCTACATGGGGCGGTCGGGAAGTGGTTAAACATGTCCCTTTAAAAAAAAATGACACTGTATTAACATATTGCACAGTGCAATATGGGAAGCGCCACGTCGATGCAATCATGACATTGCAGGCGAGGCGCTTCATTTGCCCCCAAAAAACTCGGTCTGCGGCACGGTCGATCGCGATGGACTGGCCGGGCGAGTGCAGTGCATAGACTCAGATGCATTGAGCAGCGCTACCGTGCAGCCTGGTATATGATGTGCAGAGCCCTGTGTATAATGTACAGCCTGGTATATGATGTGCAGAGCCCGGTGTATAATGTACAGCCTGGTATATGATGTGCAGAGCCCTGTGTATAATGTGCAGCCTGGTATATGATGTGCAGAGCCCTGTATATAATGTGCAGCCTGGTATATGATGTGCAAAGCCCTGTGTTTAATGTGCAGCCTGGTATATGATGTGCACAGCCCTGTGTTTAATGTGCAGCCTGGTATATGATGTGCAGAGCGCGGTGTATAATGTACAGCCTGGTCTATGATGTGCAGAGCCCTGTGTATAATGTACAGCCTGGTATATGATGTGCAGAGCCCTGTGTATGTGCAGCCTGGTATATGATGTGCAGAGCCTGGTATATGATGTGCAGAGCCCTGTGTATAATGTACAGCCTGGTGTATGATGTGGGGAGCCCTGTGTATAATGTACAGCCTGGTATATGATGTGCAGAGCCCGGTGTATAATGTGCAGCCTGCTGTATGATGTACAGAGTCCGGTGTATAATGTACAGCCTGCTGTATAATGTGCAGAGCCCGGTGTATAATGTACAGCCTGGTATATGATGTGCAGAGCCCTGTGTATAATGTACAGCCTGGTGTATGATGTGCGGATCCCTGTGTATAATGTACAGCCTGGTGTATGATGTGCGGAGCCCTGTGTATAATGTACAGCCTGGTGTATGATGTGCGGAGCCCTGTGTATAATGTACAGCCTGGTGTATGATGTGCGGATCCCTGTGTATAATGTACAGCCTGGTGTATGATGTGCGGAGCCCTGTGTATAATGTACAGCCTGGTATATGATGTGGATTTTATAAGGGGTGTGGCTTATGAGAAGTGGGAGAAGGCAAATGTGGAGGGGCGGGGTCTTGCGCCCCCCCCATCCTAAAACTTCACCAGCCGCCATTGGACCGTAGTATTGTCTCTGCCTTACTTACCTGGTCCAGTAGGACAATGAATGAATGAATGAATGAAAGATTTGTATAGCGCTGCAACTGCGAACTGAATCGCCTCGAGGCGCTTGATCCGAACTGGGTTGATTCCTTCTTAGAAGAGGTGGGTCTTAAGTTTTTTCCTGAAGGTCCGATGGTCTTTTTCTAAGCGGATGTTCGTAGGTAGAGCGTTCCATAGCCGTGGTCCTTGGACTGCAAATCTTCGTTCTCCCCTTGATTTGTACCGGGACTTGGGAACGAGGAGGAGATTTTGGTCGTTAGATCGGAGGTTGCGATTGGGAGTGTAGTGTTGTATTTTTTCGCATAAGTATTGAGGAGCATCTCCTTGTGTGCATTTGTGGGTGAGGCAGAGGGTCTTGAATGTGATCCTATCCTTTACGGTTAGCCAATGGAGGGTCCTCAGGGATGGGGAGATGGATTCCCATGGTTTTTTTCCTGTGACTAGTCTTGCTGCCATGTTTTGAACGACTTGTAGGCGTGCAATCTGGAATTTAGGTAGTCCTATGTAGAGGGAGTTTGCGTAGTCGAGTCGAGAGTTGATGATTGTTCCTACCACTATGGCTTTGTCCTTTTCTGGGATGAAGGGGATGAGTCTACGCAGCAGGCGTAGAAGGTGGTAGGATCCGCTGACTACTGATCCTATTTGTGCATCCATTGACATTTCTGAATCGAAAGTGACTCCGAGACTTTTGGCTTTTAAGCTTAGAGGGATGGTCTGTCCAAGGATGGTGGGCGGAGTCCATGGTGTTGTAGAATTAGTTTTCCGGTTTGCATTTAGGAGAAGGAGTTCTGTTTTGGTTCCGTTAAGTTTGAGGGAGTTAGTGGACATCCAGTCGTCTATTGATGCGAGGCATTTTTCCAATTCCTGATATTGGTCTTTTTGTCCGGGGATCCGAAGGTAGAGTTGAGTATCATCTGCGTATGAGTGGAAGCATAGGTCTGATTTTCTGATGATTTTAAGAAGTGGACGGATGTATATGTTAAAGAGCACGGGTGATAAAGGTGATCCTTGAGGGACTCCATAGGAGACTGCGCGAGATTCACTGGTGAAGGCTCCAAGTTTCACTGTCTGTGACCGATTTCCTAAGAAGGAAGTGAACCATGGTAAGTCTGAGTCTGTGACTCCTGCTACTTCTTTGAGGCGGGTGAGTAAAGTGCTGTGATCCAGTGTGTCAAATGCTGCACTAAGGTCCAGGAGTACCAGGAGACACGATTCTCCGTCATCTGCTGCTTCCAAGGCATCATCCCATATTTTGAGGAGTGATGTTTCTGTGCCATGGCCCGGGCGGAAGCCTGATTGCAGAGGGTCCAGGAGATTGTGTGTGTCCAGATGGGGTTGTAGCTGTTGTACCACTACTTTCTCCATAATCTTGGAGATGGTGCTCAGGCTAGTTATCGGTCTTCGATGGTTAGGGTTTCTTGGGTCCAAGTTGGGTTTCTTTAGGAGGGGTTTGACTATGCCTTGTTTGAGGGAGTTAGGAACAATTCCTTCTTTGAATGACTGATTAATGAGTAGCGTTATAGTAGGTGCCAAGATGTCAGAGCATTCTTTCAGAAGTTTTGTGGGGATGATATCATTGGGTGATGTGCTGTCCCGGAGGCTTCTGATGATATTTTTAGTGGTGTCTATGGCGATCGGGGTCAGCGAAAAGTTCGGTGGTTTTGAATGTTGAATGTTGTTTGAATCGGTTTCCTCTTTTTGGATGTGGTCGATTGTATTTTCCTGTTGGATTTTTTCCCGAATGCTGTCGATTTTGTCGATAAAAAAATCCGATAACTCGTTGCAAAATTCTTGAGTTTCGTTAGTGGGGGGCTCTAAGCAGGTAGGGTTCATAGTCTGGGCGACTAGCTTGAATAGTTCACGAGGGCGGTTTAGGGCTTTTGTGATGGTGTTTGAGAAGTGTTCTTTTTTAGCTTTGAAGATAGCTTTGTGATATTTCATTGTGAGAGTATTGTAGTTTGTGTGGTTTTCCTTTGAAGAGTTTCTTCTCCAGGTTCTTTCAGCTCTTCTGCGTTCCTGCTTCAGTAGAGTAAGAGTTCAATTAAACCATCCAGAATTTCTCTTGCGGATGAGTGTTCTGCGTTTCGGAGCGACTGCGTCTGCTGTTTGTAGTAACGCTTTGTTTAAGGAGCTGAGTGTTTTTTCCGTCGAGTGGTTTAAATTTAGATTTGTTACTTTGTTGGATAGTGTAGTTTTGAAGAGTTTCGAGTATAGTTTCTTCTTTTTTTATTTTTTTATTTTTTTTATCCACCTCAGCGAACATTAAAGAGACTTTCATGCAACTTAACGTTCATTTTCGTCTCTTCCTTTAAGTCACATCATTTGTGGTGTTTGTTTTTTTTCATTTATGAATCGATTACAAATAATTTTCCTCCCTTTTTCCCCTTTTTCTTCCTTTTCCCTACCTCCTTTTTCCCAAATATCTACCCTTCTATACGACAATGTTTATCGAGTAATCTCCTCCACATATCTCCACGTGTCTTTAAATTCCTTCCACGCTGTCCATTTATCCCTCTCTTCTCCCCCCATTTCTCTTTCCTCCCCATTCACCTCTATATTTTCTAAATTTTGTGTCTTACTCATTTGGAATATTAAATCCCTAATGCTGGGGCTTTCTGCCTCCCTCCATTTTTTTGGAATGAGATTTTTTGCAACGTTTAGAAAAATGGGTATCAATGAATTTTTATATTGTTTAACGGGAAGGTCCGTCCCGTGAAACAAGCATGTCCATGGATCGTCTGCTATTTCCGCCCCTATGACCTCCTTTATAAGCTGACGCACTTCCTTCCAATATTTCTTAATGGTGGGACACTCCCACCAGATGTGGGCCGCAGTTCCTAGTTGTTTGCATCCACGCCAGCATTCTGATGACTGATCTATTACGAATCGGCTGGTTTTGTCTGGTGTCAAATACCATCTTGCGAGGCATTTGTAATTTGTCTCTAACATCCTATTATCTATCACCGAGCTGTGTAGTAATTTTAAAAATTTTTTCAATTTCTGTGCGCTGCAACGTGTCCCCAGGTCATTTTCCCATTTTTGGATGTAAGGCGGGTCCTCCAAGTCGTCACCCTCTGTTTGCATTTTATATATCCGCCCTATGTTCTTCCTTGAGTTTCCCTTTAGACAAAGTTTTTCTAATGGTCTATACTGCTCTTTGTCCCTTAATGGATGGGGAAGTTTTTCAGTAAAGTGACTAAGTTGGAGGAACCGCCAGACATCCAATTTCATTAAACCCGTGTCCTTATTTAGTGTTTGGTACGTTTTAATTTTACCTTGGTGTATTATGTCCTTCAATTGTGCGTTTTCTTTTTTTAACCAATTTCCCCCCACTTCCTTTTTCCCAGGTGCGAAAAAATCATTTTGCTTCAAATATATTAATGGGGAATTATATGTCCATTTTTTTTGTGCGTGAATCCGATCCCAAGTTTTTAGTGCTGTATATGTGATTTCGTGAGTCCCTGTCCCCATACGCCTATACTGTGGAGGGTTCCAAATTATTCGTCCCAACTGTGTGCCACTCATTTCTTTTTCTAAGCTTACCCACCTTTTTTCATTCACCTCTTTTGCCCACTCTATCACTCGGGTGAGAATAATCGCATTTTGGTATTTTTGAAAATCCGGTACCGCTAAGCCTCCTTGTTTCTTACTCCTACTTAGAACCTTAAAAGCTATTCTCGGTCTTTGGTTTTTCCAAATATACTTGGAGACAAGGCCTTTCAAAGTTTTTAAATATATTTGTGGGAGTGATATAGGTAACATTTGTAGTTTATAGAGAATTTTTGGGGCCAGAACCATCTTGGTGACGTTAATCCTACCGATCCATGAAAGAGATGTCATTGAAAGTTTTTTAATTTCGCTTTTAATTTCGTCTAATAGGGGAATAAAATTAGCGTTGTATATTGCTTTGACCGTGGGGGCCAGTTTGATTCCTAAGTACTTAATCTCCTTTTGCCAAGGGAAATGGAATTCTTTTGTTAATTTGACTTCTTCCTGCTTACTAATATTGACATTTAAGATTTCGGATTTGCTGGGGTTTATTTTCAAATTTGAAATCTCCCCATATTCCTTTAGTATTTTTAACAGACTCGGGATCGTTGTCCTTGGGTAAGTTATATAAAAGAGAACATCGTCCGCAAAAGCTGCGAGTTTGTGTTCTTCTGTCCCGACCTTGATCCCTTTAATATCCGGATTATTCCGGATAGCTGATAAGAGGGGTTCGAGTGTTAACACGAACAACAAGGGGGACAGCGGGCATCCCTGCCGGGTACCATTTTTCATTGTAAACTTTGCGGACAGGGTTCCGTTCACTTTAACGGATGCCTGGGGATCATTATACAGCGCCCCAATCCACTTGATCATCCGGGGGCCTATTCCCATTGCCTCCAGAGTTCCGAACATGAGTCCCCAGTCTACCCTGTCAAATGCTTTTTCAGCATCCATTGACAGGAGTAGACCTGGGGACCCACCGTCTTCCAACGTTCGGAGCAAAAGGAGGGATCGCACCCCATTGTCCCTCCCCTCTCTCCCCGGGACAAATCCTACCTGATCCGGGTGGACCAGGTCGATTATCTTCTCTTTCAACCTGGTCGCAAGTACTTTGGCGTATAGTTTGGTATCCGTATTTAGGAGCGCTATAGGTCTATAATTGGAACATAGTGTGCTATCCTTACCCTCCTTCGGGATTAAAGTTATTGAGGCCTGCAATGCCTCCCCTCCCATTTTATATTCCGATCCAAGGCCGTTCATATACTGGCACAGCCTTGGAACTAGAATGTTACTAAATTTTTTAAGGTAAAGGGCAGGGAAGCCATCAGGGCCCGGGCTTTTACCTACTGCAGTTTCCTTCAAAGCTTTGTGTATTTCTGCTTCTGTAATGGGACTGTCCATGAAAATTCTTTCCTCTTCTGACAGGCAAGGTAAGTTGCTTTTTTCCAAGAACCCTTTAATTTTTTCTGGGCTCTTTTTATCTTGTGCTCCTTTCTGACCAACCGAATAGAGGGCCTCATAGTAGTTTTTAAAGACTTCAGCTATCTCCCCTGTTTTGTACGTCATCTCCCCGCCTCCATTTTGGATTTTTTCGATATAATTTGGATCCCGCTGTTTTTTCAACTTTCCTGCTAAGTATTTACTTATCTTATTATCCCAGCGATATCTCTCTCTTGCCCTGATATTAAATCTCCTATTTACTTCCTGTTCTCTCATATCTTTAAGTTCGTCTCTCTTTTTAACTAGTAGGTGGAAGAATTCCTGTTGTTGCCCATTTTGTTTCTTATGTTCTTGTTCTAATCTGTGGATCTCTTCGGTTACTCTCAACATTTTCCTTTTTTTTTCCCTTTTTTCCCCGGCGTCTATGGAAATGAGGACCCCCCTAATATACACTTTATGCGCTTCCCATAGGGTTGCGCAAGTGATTTCTTCAGTGTCGTTGACACTGAAGAAAAATTCGATTTCCTTTTGTATTTGTTCCAGTATTTTTCGGTCTTGTAGTAGACTTTCCTCAAATCTCCAACAGTACGGTTGTCTCTGTATTCCGGGTATCCCGATCTTCATAGACACCGGGGAATGGTCCGACAAAGTGGAAATCTCTATCTGTGTGGTCTTTATTTGGTCTAGCATTCTATGCTCCGTCAAAAAGTAATCAAGTCTGGAATACGTCCCATGCACAGGGGAGTAGAAGGTGTAGTCTCTTATTTTCTCGTGTTGTACCCTCCACACATCTACCAGTTGGCTTTGTTTCAACTTAAATTTTATCTTTCTTAATAAGCCCCTACTTGTCCCCTGTGCCCGGGACGTACAATCCTTCTCTGGTTCCAAACAAAAATTAAAATCTCCGGCCAGTATTACCTCCCCCTTCTTAAATTTTGTTAGTCTATTTAATATCTGTATTAAGTACTTTATAGGGTTTTTATTAGGACAGTAGACGTTTGCCAGGGTTAAATACCTATCACCCAATTTCCCCTTTAGAAACAAATACCGTCCCTCTGGGTCCGTTATCCTTTCAGTTAGCGTGAATCTAGTCTGTTTCTCGAATCCTATTGCGACCCCCTTCGCTCTACTTATAGGCGAGTCAGCATAGTACCACGTCTGATAGTTTTCAGCGTTCAGTTTGGTATTTGTTTCCAAAGATAAGTGGGTTTCCTGCAGGAATACCACATCTGCTCTGTACTCCTTTAATTCTTTAATTAATTTGAACCTCTTAGTCTGTGAATTTAATCCTTTTACATTATACGTTATCAAATTAACCTCCGTCATCTGTATCTTTTAGGTAGAGTGCTTCCATATTTTACTAACTCCTGCATCACTTTTTTTTTTTTTTTTTTGCTTCTGCAAGGTGGATCTCCCCCCTCCCGTCCTCTCCTCCCCCCTCCCAGCCCCCCTCCCAGCCCTTCCCTTTCCCCCCCTTATACCCCCTCCCTAACCCCTCCTTACCCTCCCCCGCCCCCCGGCCATCTCCAGGCCTTGGTTCTCCGTGTGGGCACCCAATCTTTGCCCAACACCGGAACCTTATGGCTTAGGGTGAGGCTCTGGCTGCGGCTGCCCATGCCTGTCCCCTCCCTATCCCTCTCAAAAAAGGGTGCTAATAGGGAAAGAACATTCATTGGAGGCCCCCCCGATCCCTTACAGGCCTTATTTTGATTTTTTGTTTTGATTTTGCTTTCCTGTTTCCCACCCCCCCCCCCTCCCCCCCCCAACCCCATCCCCATAATTTTATTTATTTCCCTTCATTGACCATTCAACCCTCTCTCCCCCCCTCACCCCCTAGGTATATCCGGGATCGGAATGTCCAATCTATGGCAAAAGTCCTCGAGTTCATCCAAAAATTTAAGTCTGATTGTCCTTCCCTCTCTCGTAACTAATAATGCTGCTGGGAAACCCCAACTGTACTTTATGTTCGCTAATCTTAGTTGCTCCAGTAAGGGTTTTAATTGCCTTCTCCGGGCCAAAGTTCCTGCTGAGAGATCTGAGAAGACCTGCAAAGGGGATCCGTCATATTGTAGGGGTGGGCTTCCTCTAAGTTTACTCCATATCCTTGCCTTATCCTCAAAGAGGTGAAATTTGATAATTACGTCTCTAGGGATATCTTCTCTTAAACCTAGAGGCTTACGGACCCTATGTACCCGATCGATCTTCAGATCGTCATTTTCCCCTCTGCCCAATAATGGGTTAAAGATCTTCTTCATTTTATCAGTCAGGTCTTCTCCCTGTTGTTCTGGGATTGCTCTTATTCTCAGATTTTGGCGACGGCTTTGGTTTTCTTGTTCTTCCATTTTATACACTATGTCCCTATGTTCTGTCTGCAATTTCCCAACTTGAGCTTTTAATTCTAGAATTTCTTGGGACTGTTTTTCCGTTCGATCCTCCACCTCTTCTACTCTTCTTAGGAGGTGGCCCATATCGGTCCGTACATTTTCTATTTCCGTTTTTATTGAATTCTCTAATTTTGCGAACATTTCTAGCATCTCGTCCTTTGTAGGGATCAGGGCGATGTTCCTCTGAATTTCTGTCCCACCCGTATTTAGGTCAAAGTCGCTCTCAATTTCTTCTCTAGAACAGGCTCCTAACTCTTCTGTTGATGGAGTTGTTATTAAGGGTTCCTTTTTCTTTTCCTTTGTCCCCTGTTTTTTATCGACCCCTGGGCTTTTTAAGCTTGCTTCTTTTAGATATTTTTGCATCGTGCTTGAATTTAGGCTTTCTCTTGGGTTTTTGGGTTCGTTTGTTTTTTGTGACCTTCCCTTCATTTTCCCCTCTATGAGTTTTTTCCTCCCCAGGATGATCTCCCTCTCTTCCCCTTCTCCAAAAAAAAAAAAAAAGGGGGGGGGGAGGTTCAAGGGGAGCGAACAGCCCTTTTGTACAGGTGGACTGAGACGAATGGGCTTGTAAAGCACTCTAGGTCTTAATCCTGAGGTTCGCTCCTCCCCCTGGGATGTGTGGCTTGATCGGAGTAGAATTATCTCCAGTTAAGCAGGGGTTACACTCCTAATAGGGCCAGTGGAACAAATCCCAGGGCTGAAAAAAGACACCCAGCAAGCAACTACGGATGGGACTCGGGCATGCACTCCGAGACTCTGCATATAACTGCCCTTGTTTTTATTTTTATGTGGAGATCAAGCAGTTTTTATCTTAAGCCTAAACGTTTGGTCACTTTACTGCTGCTTGTGGCACAGACAGATTTTAGGTATCCCAAGGTAAATAAGGTCTGTCTTGTCAGTCTTGTCAGTCCAGACTACTCAGGTAGCTTGCTATCCGCTGCTTTTACAGAAGGAGACCTTTAAAATCCTTCCTTCCTCCTACTCCTTTAGGCAGTCTTGTGACCTCCTGTGGCCTCTACTTACGTGTCCCGACCGTTAGTATACGGTTCCGGTTTGGGAATACAGTAAGGTAATAAACTTCACGCTGCGGTACCTAAAACTCCACTTATGCTCCTATTTACCGCCGCCCTCTTCAGTGCTTTCATACCTGGCTTAATATATCCTGGCCTGTAGGCGCCGATCTGCGATTGCTGTATATGTAGATTACAGTTTTTGCAACGAAAGAGACGGTACTTAGATAATAACAAGTTAAGTTATACGGATAGTTCTGTTATATCACACCACGACTCAGTCCTTTATCAACTGTCCCTGTTACCTCTGAAGCGTATAATGTGATGGGATCGTAAATATATGTCTCACTTATTTGACTTAGTATGCACCCCAAGCGCTTTCCTCCAATGTATCTTCATCAACAGTGACTCTTTTATAACAGATTATAGCAGATGATAACATTCTTTACTTTTGCCTTACCCAACCGGGTCCAGGGGTCTCCAACGTTCAATACATACAATTTTAGCTTCTCCATCCATCGGGTTTGCCGGCTGACTTCCCTCCCAATGTCCGGGGCCGTTTGTTCCCCCTTCTACTTGTAGGGCTTAGTCCCAGCTCCCCCCTCAAGTAGCCCGGGCTCTTCCGCTCCAGCGGGGGAAAGACATCAACATTTAAAAGGGTACAACCACCTAGCACATACGGGTGAGGAGAAGGATGCTGAGCAGGGGGGGAGGAGCGGGGAGAGGGGGGGGGGGACCGTTTAAGCAAGCGGCTTTGGCTGCATCGAACACAGAGCTAGGCTCTGTACTATGCTCTGTAATATGCCGCTCGTACTGCGGCTCTAACCTGCCCTTCTGTGCCTCCGATCTTCCGGTCTGTCTCCGTGAGATGTGTAGCTGCCACCGCCAGGGTTCAGGGAGGGGATAGCGCGTCCCTCGGAGCTCGCGTTCTTCTCACCACGCGTCGCTCCAGCTGACCTTCCGGGACGGCACCATCTCCTCGCATCAGCGCCGCACTCAGGCCCCTCCCCTACGTCCTCTACGTCCGTACCATTTCCCCTCCCTGCTGGGGCCAAGGGGTATAGTTTCTTCTGAGATCTGGTCCAGTATGTTGTTGAGTGGTTCGGTTTCTGGACGGTGTTGTTGGTGGTGATTTTGAATTTGATGGCGTGATGGTCCGTCCATGGTAGCGGCGAGTTGTTGAGTATGTTAATGTCGATGTTTTGTTTAAAGATGAGGTCCAGAGTGTGTCCTGAACCATGCGTTGGAGCATTTATCAGTTGTTGAAGACCTAGTTCTTCCAGTTGGTTTATGCAGGCAGAGGCGATGGGGTCTTCGTTGTTGTTTGCCCAGAGATTGAAATCTCCAAGTACCAGAAAGTTTTTAGTTTTCAGGGTGTGCATTGAGATAAATTCGGTGAAGGGTATCAGGAGATTTGTCTTTGGTCCTGGTGGTCTGTAGCATAGCAGTATATGAATGCTGTCTTGGGGTGTTGTTTGCAGCTGTAGAGAAAGTGTTTCCATAAAAGGCACTGCGTTCTGTAGCGTAGGTTTGCCGAGCGTAAGGTGAGATTTGAAGATCACTGCTAGGCCTCCTCCTTTTTTTCCTATTCTATGCTCCGTTAGGATCCTGTATTTTTCAGGGACCAATTCGGTTAGGATGGTGTTGCAGTCGGGTGTTAGCCAGCTTTCTGTGATGAAGAGACAATCTAAGTTGTTTAGGGTGATGAAGTCGTGGACTTCTTGTCTGTGCTTGACTGCCGATCTGGTGTTAATCAGGGCGCATGTTAAGTGTTGCGGCTGATTTGGGGTCTTCCTTTGATTGGTGGTTGGTTGTGGGTTGATCCTTAGTAGTTGCTCTTTTTGTAGTATTTTTTGAATGGGCGTTGGCAACGTTGAAGTGATGTTTCTTAGTCTCTGAAGGGTTTCCGCTGAGTATTTGTAGATGCACATGCTGAGAGAAAAAATATAAGTATGACGATGGTGGTATTGATTTGACGACGATGTGGTTGCTGGAGGTTCTGCGAGGTTGTGGCGACGATGTGGTTACTGTGGTGATGATGGTCCTGCGAGATGTGGCTATCGATGTGGCGACGACGCGGTTGATGAGGAGGCGGTGATAGTCGTGCGAGATGTGGCTGACGTGGGTCCTGCTAGATATGGCTGTTGATGTGGCGACGATGTGGTTGCTGAAGAGTTGATGGTCCTGCGGGATGTGGTTGTCGATGTGGCAATGTTGCAGTTGCTGGGGAGATGATGGTCCTGCGATAAATGATTGACGAAGGTCCTGCGAGATGTGGCGACGATGTGGTTGCTGAGAAGGTGATGGTCCTGCGAGATGTTGCGACGAAGGTCCTCCCGGAAGCGGCTGTTGATGTGGCGTTCGTGTGGATGCTGAGATGATGGTCCTGCGCGATGCGGCTGTCGATGTAGCGACGATGTGGTTGCTGAGAAGATGGTGGTCCTGTGATGTGTGGCTGATGAAGGTCCTGCACGAGGTGGCTGTCGATGAGGAGATGATGATCTTGCGAGATGTGGTCGACGGTCCTGCGAGATGTGGTTGTTGATGTGGCGATGATGTGATTGCTGAGGGATGATGGTCCTGCGAGATGTAGCTGGCGAAGGTCCGGCGAGATGTGGCGACGATGTGGTTGCTGAGAGGGTGATGGTCCTGCGAGATGTTGCGATGATGTGGTTGCTGAGGAGATGATGGTCCTGCGAGATGTGGCTGACGAAGGTCCTCCCGGAAGCGGCTGTTGATGTGGCGACGGTGTTGATGCTGAGGAGATGATGGTCCTGCGCGATGCGGCTGTTGATGTAGCAACGATGTGGTTGCTGAGAAGATAGTGGTCTTGCGATGTGTGGCTGACGAAAGGTCCTGCACGATGTGGCTGTCGATGAGGAGATGATGATCTTGCGAGATGTGGTCGACGACGGTTCTGCGAGATGTGGTTGTTGATGTGGCGATGATGTGATTGCTGAGGGATGATGGTCCTGCGAGATGTAGTTGGCGAAGGTCCGGCGAGATGTGGCGACGATGCAGCTTCTGAGGAGATGATGGTCCAGCGAGATGTGGTTGATGGCGGTCCTGTGAGATGTAGCTGGCGAAAGTCCGGCGATGTGGCTGATGATGGTGTGATGCTGATGATCCTGATGCGCGTACGATTGTTCAGGTGGCGGCGAAGAAGGCGAACCCTGCTATTCTGCCCTCCCTCCCCGTTGATCCAGAGGAAGGCGAAAAAAACCCTGGCTGAGGCTGGCCAATTGCTGCAGCTAAGGAAAAAATTCCTTCCTGACCCCGGAGGCGATCGGCGGACCCTGGATCAACTGATAGTGTGGTCCCCTGGGGTCCTTACCTGTTCTTGATACCTATTCTATGCGGTGATAGTGCTGGGGAAAAAGTGTACCTGGTCGGCTGCTATGGATGTTGCCCTGTTGAGCTGGGGGCTGAGTGGGAGCCGGAAATGGTGGGGGGTCACGGTACCGTTGCTAATGGGTACGGTGTAACCAGGTGTACCAAGATGGCTGACGGTTTAAGGCCCACGGTGCTGACGTCTGGGGCTGCTTCCAAAATGTAACTCAGCTAAAGGCTGAGTGGGTGCTGAAAGGTAGGGGCTCTGTGCACTTCGTTGGGGGTTTAAGTGCAGCTGGCCTGTGGTGTGCTGCGGGCGCCTCTGGGTGTACCAAGATGGCCACCGAGCTAGGCCCGATCCACGGGCTATCCTGAAGCTAGGGGGCTTCTGGTATGGCTGCAGATGGGTCTGGAGGTACAGGGGTGAGTGCGGGTAGGTGGGGGATCGCAAGGCGTCCCGGGTGCGGGGTGAGGAGAGTGGTGGGCCGGTTATGCCAGGTCTGGCCGGCGCTAGGCCGGAGCCGCGGTGTTTCCTAGGCGGCTGGCGGGCGGCTAGCGGGCTTGCGGCGTTCCGGTCGGTATCCGCCAGGGGCTCGAGTTAAGGGGGGGCTGCAGTGCCTAGTGTCCGGGGAGGGTTCCAAGTGTGTTCCCTTCCCGGTACACGTTACTAGGGGGTCCGAGGATGCGGGTACCTGGTGGCCTGGATGGCCTGGATGGACGGCGCTGCTGGAGCTGCTGGACGGAGCTGCTGACAGGACGAGGATGCGTCCTGAGTGCCTGGCGGCTACGTGGCCTGGATGGCCTGGATGGACGGCGCTGGACGGCGCTGCTGGAGCTGCTGACAGTGTCAGTCTGCTTCTGCTTCTGCTTCTCTCTCGAGTGTTTTAGGGTTTTAGGACAAGGAGGGGCAATGTAGGACTAAGGGCATTGTAGGACTAGGGGCATTGTAGGACTAGAGACATTGTAGGACTAAGGGCATTGTAGGACTAGGGACATTGTAGGACTAGGGGCATTGTAGGTCTAGGGGCATTGTAGGACTAGGGACATTGTAGGACTTGGAGCATTGTAGGACTAGGGGCATTGTAGGACTAGGGACATTGTAGGACTAGGGGCATTGTAGGACTAGGGGCATTGTAGGACTAGGAGCATTGTAGGACTAGGGACATTGTAGGACAAGGGGCATTGTAGGACAAGGGGCATTGTAGGACAAGGGGCATTGTAGGACTAGGAGCATTGTAGGTCTTGGGACATTGTAGGACTAGGGACATTGTAGGGCATGAGGCATTGTAGGACTACGGGCATTGTAGGTATTCGGACATTGTAGGACTAGGGACATTGTAGGACTAGGGACATTGTAGGGCATGGGGCATTGTAGGGCATGGGACATTGTAGAACTAGGGGCATTGTAGGACATGGGGAATTGTAGGACACAGGGCATTGTAGGACTAGGGACATTGTAGGACAGGGGACATTGTGGGTCTAGGGACATTGTAGGACAAGGGGCATTGTAGGACAAGGGGCAATGTAGGACAAGGGGCATTGTAGGACTAGGAGCATTGTAGGTCTTGGGACATTGTAGGACTAGGGACATTGTAGGGCATGAGGCATTGTAGGACTAGGGGCATTGTAGGTCTTCGGACATTGTAGGACTAGGGACATTGTAGGACTAGGGACATTGTAGGGCATGGGGCATTGTAGGGCATGGGGCATTGTAGAACTAGGGGCATTGTAGGACATGGGGAATTGTAGGACACGAGGCATTGTAGGACACGGGGCATTGTAGGTCTAGGGACATTGTAGGACTAGGGACATTGTAGGACTAGGGACATTGTAGGGCATGGGGCATTGTAGGGCATGAGGCATTGTAGAACTAGGGGCATTGTAGGACATGGGGAATTGTAGGACACGGGGCATTGTAGGACACGGGGCATTGTAGGACTAGGGACATTGTAGGACAGGGGACATTGTGGGTCTAGGGACATTGTAGGACAAGGGGCATTGTAGGACAAGGGGCAATGTAGGACAAGGGGCATTGTAGGACTAGGAGCATTGTAGGTCTTGGGACATTGTAGGACTAGGGACATTGTAGGGCATGAGGCATTGTAGGACTAGGGGCATTGTAGGTCTTCGGACATTGTAGGACTAGGGACATTGTAGGACTAGGGACATTGTAGGGCATGGGGCATTGTAGGGCATGGGGCATTGTAGAACTAGGGGCATTGTGGGGCGTGGCCTGGAGACGCATGGAGTAGGACGCACAGGGTGAGAGCTCCGGCTGCACAATATCCTAAAACTTATCCTTTGGGACTTATTTCACATTTTTTCTTCGGAAACAAGCACTGACCCCCCCGGGGACACCCTCAGCACCCATGTCACCGCCGAAAAAGGCTCAAGGAGCAATTGCCAGGCTTAACAAATACCGCGCCAACGAGCCGGAACCCGTGGAGGAAGATGGCGCCGAGCCAAATCCTGAGGAGGAAACCCCGCCATCCGGAGACACCACTCGCATCCTTGAGGCCGTCTCCCTTTGCCAAACCACCCTTACCTCCAGGATTGAGGAGGTCAAGGTTGACATTTCTCTCATCCGACAAGATCTGCACAAGCTGAGGGAGAGGGTTGGCGAAGCCGAACGCAGGCTTGGGCAGGCAGAGGACGACATTCACCCCCTACAGATTACAACCGAAAGCCTGCAACATCAACTAAATGCCGTCCTGAGCAAGCAGGACGACATGGAAAACAGGCTGCGCAGATGCAACCTCCGCTTCGTCGGACTGCCGGAGAAATCAGAGGGCTCCGACCCTCCCTCGTTCCTCGAGCGCCTGCTAACTACCACCTTTGGCAGAGAGGCCTTCTCCTCCACCTTCGTGGTGGAGCGCGCGCATCGCCTAGCTTCAAGACCGCCACCACCCGGAGCACCGCCACGTACCTTCATAGCGAAATTGCTCAACTACCGCGACCGAGACACGATCCTGCGCCTCACCAGAGAAAAGGGCAACATTCCATTCGGAGATCAACACATTGCGGTCTTCCCGGACTTTTCCGCTGAGGTCCAAAAGAAGAGGGCCCAATTTTCTGAGGCCAAACGCCAGCTTCGGAACCAACACCTTCCTTACGCCATGCTGTTCCCCGCGAAGCTGCGAGTCACAAGTGATGGCAAGGCCCACTTTTTTGAAGACCCGACCGCGGTATTGCAATGGCTAGAGAGGCGAGCTGCCGGCGCTCAGGCGCCGACCTAGATTTCCTTGCCCATCTTGCTGATCCAGATCAGAAGCCGAAGCCCCGCCACAGACGCTGCCAGCGACTTTGTACTATGCCGTGAGTAGGCCTTGGCCGATACCCCTCTGATACATAGCCCAAGTCGCTCCCAAAGATGTCCCTTCCTGGCTCCCCTTCTCCCTTCCCCCAGCCCTCCCCGGGTGTGGACTGCCACCTTGGACCGGCCGGTCCTTGTACACACCAGCTATGCTTGTCCCCCGTCCGCATGGGAACTTTGTGCAGTCATGCCCTCAGACTACCTCACCCCCCTGTCATCCCCGGATGCTAGCCCCTCTAGCTCCGCCATGCCATCCAGCAAATTCTTGTTCGCCCCCGTTGACACCTGAGACTGCACAATCCCTCTGGGCCTCGAAGCCTGTTGCCACCATATCAGAGGGTTTGTGCGTCTCACTGTTGTTACAAGATTGGTTTCCCTGGCCAGCCTCAGTCACTACCGACCTGGTGGACTGCATCAAGTTTCCTGTGCCATGCTGGGCCAGAGTCGGCACTGTTACACAGAGCGTGGTAATACCACAACACTGTCACCAGTTTTTTTCCACCCGTTTATTTTTTGGTGGATGTTATGTTTTTTCTTTGTTTTACGGTGCTACCTTATTTTATTGTGCTATGCTTGTCCTCACTGGCTACCTCCTGAGTGTTACTAGACTGTACCTGATTTTATATGTTATGTTCTCTGACCCTTTCTGTTCACCCCCCGGAGGGGGGCGCTGCGGTCACCCTGCGGGCTGCCCCACTCTGGGCTGGTGGACGGGGGGCGTCTGTGGTCTTGGACCAATACCTCAAACAATTTTACTGGGTGAATACTGGATGGATCCGCCATCAGCATGCAACTTAAAGGCTTGGGATGGCGTCACTTAAGCTAGTTACATGGAATGTGCGAGGTGTGAGGGCCAAGCCCAAGCGCCTAGCTGTCCTTGCCCACCTTAAACAAATTCATGCGGACGTCTCTGTGTTGGTGGAAACCCACATGACGGGCCAATTGCAGATGTCCCTCAAGAAACCATGGATAGGCTGGTTATACCAGGCTCCATACACCAATAACTCCAGAGGAGTCGCCATCCTAATTGCCAAAACTGTTCAGTTTCAGTTGCATGTACTGAGGGCGGATCACCAGGGACGATTTTTGTTTTTGCACGCAACTGTAGGGGGCCTTGAGCTCCTCCTGATGGCCTTCTATGTCCCTCCGCCCTTTCAATTTGCGGCCCTAAAAGAGGGGTTAGATTTTATGACTCAACATCCCACAGTGCCAGCTATATGGTTAGGGGACTTCAACGCCGTAATAGACTCCCACCTTGACAGGCTCCATAAGGACCCCACACCGCCAGCCACGACCACACTGACTAGATTTGGCAGATTCCTATCGGAATTTGCCATGACCGACACATGGAGACTGAGAAATCCACACAAGACGGCATATTCCTGCTTTACCCCCTCCCAAGACGCCATGTCACGGATAGATATGATTCTTATATCCCCCGCTCTCACGCCACAGTTGTTGGAGGCTGGGTTTGGTTCCAGGGTCCTCTCGGACCACTCGCCCTATTGGGTCAAACTCCGTCTGCCCTCTTCTCCCCCGACTCGAGTGTGGAGGCTGAATCCCTTCTGGTTCACGGTCCTCACTGATTTGGAGGCCGTGGAGCGGGACTGGGTTCACTTCTTTCACTCTAACATGGGTTCAGCCCCGGCTGGGACAATCTGGGAATCCTTTAAGATACATGCCCGCACAATCCTTATCAGCCGCATAAATAGACACAAAGCCTCATCGAAAGCTGTCCTACAACAGGCGGAGGAGACGTTGGATACGCTGGAAAAAGTCTTCCTGGCCAACCCGACGCCCTCAAACTCGGCTGCCCTGCGCCTGCACTCCAGGCTCACGGACAACCTACATATTGAAAAGGCTCAGAAGGGAATTTTCTTTACCAAACAGAGGACATACGAGCACGGTGAGAGAGCGGGGAAACTTTTAGCTTATATGGCCCACCTCGATCACAGCCCCCCAGTGGTGGTTCAATTGACAGCGAACGATGGATCAATCCTAACCGACCCGACTGAGGTCACTCAGGAATTCCGTTGCTTCTATGCCAACCTGTACACCTCACAGAATGACCGCCCAAATGGCGAAGACATGGAACAGTGGTGAACCTTCCCAGGAGTGGCCGGCCGCCCAAAATTACCCCAAGAGCGCAGCGACGACTCATCCAAGAGGTCACAAAAGACCCCACAACAACGTCCAAGGAACTGCAGGCCTCACTTGCCTCAGTTAAGGTCAGCGTTCATGCCTCCACCATCAGGAAAAGACTGGGCAAAAATGGCCTGCATGGCAGAGTTCCAAGGAGAAAACCACTGCTGAGCAAAAAGAACATCAAAGCTCGTCTCAATTTCTCCACAACACATCTTGATGATCCCAAGACTTTTGGGACAACATTCTGTGGACCGATGAGACAAAAGTGGAACTCTTTGGAAGGTGTGTGTCCAAGTATATCTGGCGTAGAAGGAACACTGCATAGTTGAGGCCATTGCAAGCTTATCACCATCTAAAGCCCCAGGCTCTGACGGCCTCCCCCTAGAGTTTTATACCCAATTCCAAGAAACCCTTGTCCCTAAGCTATCTGCATTATACTCCCACATATTTGAAACCAGCACCCTCCCGCATACAATGAAGGAAGCCTTAATCGTTCTAATACCCAAGCCCGGTAAAGACCCTCTATACCCTGAATCCTATCGTCCCATATCGCTACTACAATTGGATGTTAAAATTTTAGCCAAAGTACTCGCCCTCCGCTTAAACACAGTTATTTCCAGCCTTATCCACCCTGACCAAACGGGCTTTATGCCTAATAAAAACACAGCTTTCAACCTTAGGAGATTATTCATGAACCTCCAGGCTACCCATGAGGATACCGGCACGCGTGTGGTTGTCAGTCTTGACGCCGCCAAGGCGTTTGATTCGGTGGAATGGGGATATCTGTGGGAATGTCTGACTAGATTCAAATTTGGCCCCCGGTTCATAAAATGGCTTCAACTTCTATACCAGGCACCAACTGCACGTATTCGCGTGAACGACCAAATCTCCAGCCCCTTCCCCTTATCCCGGGGAACCCGACAGGGATGTCCAATCTCACCCATGTTATACGCATTGGAGGTAGAACCCCTTGCTATCGCTATTAGGGCACACCCGGACATTCGTGGATTGCGAAAAGGCCCAATAACCGAGGTCCTCAGCCTCTACGCTGACGACATGCTGCTATACCTGGAGGATGCTGGTCCATCACTGGAAGCAGCCCTCAACCTGATCCACGAATTCGGGGCCTTCTCCGGCTTGCATATTAATTGGACTAAGTCCCAAATCCTTCCTATAGATGTAACAGTCCCCACGGAAGAACAAATGTCCCTACCCCTAATACGAACGAACCAGATTAAGTATCTGGGTGTTCACTGCTCTAGATCCCTCACAGACTATACTAGATTAAATATTGAACCCCTAATTGGCCTACTAAAATGCAAAACCCAAATTTGGTCCAGGCTCCCACTTGGAGTTATGGGCCGAATCAGTCTGGTGAAAATGATTCTACTCCCAAAACTACTCTACCTCTTCTGGCACGCCCCACTCCCCATTCCTATCCGACTACTTAAAAACATGGAGTCAATTCTGAACACCTTCATTTGGGGGTCCTCCAGGCACAAGTTGGCCTGGCGGACTCTGAAATGCCCTGTCAACCTGGGCGGCACTGCTTTGCCAGACCTAGTGCTCTACTACCTTGCCTCCCAATTGTCCCACTTCTACTACTTAGACAAACATGATAAGCTACGGTACTCGGCCCTGGTGTGTTTAACGTTTACAGATATTGTGGCCCATCCCTTCCAACTGATCTTCTGTAGACATCAAAGCCTCACAGGTTCGGGGGGTAGGCGGGGCATGCTGGCACACCACAGCAGAATATGGCATAAGGCACTTATTGTGCTGGGATCCCCACCCCTACATACCTACACACCCCTCTGGGAAAACCCTGTGCTGCCCGAGCTATTGAGTATCCCTGACCACAAAATTTGGATCGCCAAGAGAGTCTTATACCTGTCCCAACTCATTACTAACCGCGCCTTAAAGACATTCCAAGACCTTAAGGAGGAATTCGACCTCCCCAACCATGCCTTCTTCCGCTACCTTCAGATTCGCCATGCACTACAGACGCAGCTGGGTAACTCTCCACCTGCTCTGGAATCCCTAACCATAACAAGCCTGCTAGTGGGAGATGACCCCAAGAAGTTGATCTCTTTCCTATACACACATCTCCTTACCCCTGGAGCCACAGCCCACGCCTACCAACTGAAAACCAAATGGGAGAGGGACATTGGGGACATTGATGACGAACAATGGGGGGAGATATTGGAGACGCCTAAGAAAGTGTCCCCAAAACTTTCAGACAGACTTACTCACCTCTATATACTCCACAGATCATATATCACACCTGCCCGCCAAGCCAAATACAAACCCGACACGAACCCCGCATGCCCTAGATGCGGAGACATGGACTGCACATTTTACCATCTTATATGGACATGTCCACCTATCCAGCAATACTGGGCACAGATTATCAAATTCTTACACGACCGCATGGGTTCCCCCCTAACACTCTGCCCGCGCCAATGTCTGCTGGGTCTCCTCCCCCTACCTGAGGAGGAGAAGTACCTTACAACGTTCTTACAAGAAACACTATTTACAGCCAGGATGCAAATAGCCCTCCTTTGGCTCAGACCAGCAGTGCCCACCATCCAGCAATGGAAAAGGGCCGTAAACAGCACACTACCCTACAAAAAAACCCTATACCTACACCGCGGGTGCCCGAGCAAATACCAGAAAATATGGGACAGGTGGACCGAAAGCGCTCACACATGCACAGACTAGTATGTATATTTTCTCATAATGTTATTTTATGACCCAGATTACGAGGATTTAGTTACCCTTACTAAGAGAGCGACAAGTAAGGATATGTACATAGTATAAATATACCATATGTTCATGCTATGAGAACTGCACTAAGACTCATGTACAAGACAAGCACTGTATGTTTATTTTGTATTATATTATGGTGCTTGTTGCACCTGATGTTTACCATGTTTTATCTCATTCGGTTTTATATGCTCAATAAACTTTGTTTTGATTAAAAAAAAAACTAGGGGCATTGTAGGACATGGGGAATTGTAGGACACGAGGCATTGTAGGACACGGGGCATTGTAGGTCTAGGGACATTGTAGGACTAGGGACATTGTAGGACTAGGGACATTGTAGGGCATGGGGCATTGTAGGGCATGAGGCATTGTAGAACTAGGGGCATTGTAGGACATGGGGAATTGTAGGACACGGGGCATTGTAGGACACGGGGCATTGTAGGACACGGGGCATTGTAGGTCTAGGGACATTGTAGGACTAGGGACATGGTAGGGCTAGGGGCATTGAGCGCCTCAGGAGGATCATGTGCAGGATGCTCATAGTCTTGTGCTGTGAGTTGTTCTGCCACTCACAGGTCCACTTGATTGCGGCGGTAGAGATTGCCTTCCACATCTACAAGATATGAGTGAGGAGCATCTCTCTGAACAGAGGTGCCCAGTCTAGGGTTGCCACCTGTCCAGGACTCACCCGGACAGTTTGGGTTTTGGATCATGTGTTCGGGTTTTAGACCGCCAGAAACCCGGATACATTATTCAGACCGGACTATGGCTTCCGAGCTGGGTTGCTGGCTGCTGTTGTCTAAGCCAAGAGTTTCTGTTACACTCTTTCCCACTGCCTAAAGCCAGCACTAACAACCCCCTTCTCTGCCCCGTCCCCACTGGTGGGAGAGGAGAGAGGGCTTAATCTACTCCTCTTCTGCCCCCTACCCCTTTGTGTCTGCCCACACTCCTCAAAAAAGGAAAGCGGGGTCAGGAAATTTGAAGCCCAGCAGTCGCAGATACATCTGGATGAGATGTGCTGACTGCCAAGGGGTGAGTGAGCTCACCATCCATTCCTGTCTGTGAATGAAGACTCCCCCCTTCTCTCTCCTGCCTCTGAGTGAGTATACTAAGGTTAATCAGGGTTCTCAGAGCACCCCTTACATCAGAGTTCCCCTTTACACCAGAGGCCGCAGTGTTCCCCCTTTACACCAGAGGCCACAGTGTTCCCCTTTACACCAGAGGCCGCAGTGTTCCCCTTTACACCAGAGGCCACAGTGTTCCCCCTTTACACCAGAGGCCGCAGTGTTCCCCTTTACACCAGAGGCCGCAGTGTTCCCCCTTTACACCAGAGGCCGCAGTGTTCCCCTTTACACCAGAGGCCGCAGTGTTCCCCCTTTACACCAGAGGCCGCAGTGTTCCCCTTTACACCAGAGGCCGCAGTGTTCCCCTTTACACCAGAGGCCGCAGTGTTCCCCCTTTACACCAGAGGCCGCAGTGTTCCCCTTTACACCAGAGGCCGCAGTGTTCCCCTTTACACCAGAGGCCGCAGTGTTCCCCTTTACACCAGAGGCCGCAGTGTTCCCCTTTACACCAGAGGCCGCAGTGTTCCCCTTTACACCAGAGGCCGCAGTGTTCCCCTTTACACCAGAGGCCGCAGTGTTCCCCTTTACACCAGAGGCCGCAGTGTTCCCCTTTACACCAGAGGCCGCAGTGTTCCCCTTTACACCAGAGGTCGCAGTGTTCCCCTTTACACCAGAGGCCGCAGTGTTCCCCTTTACACCAGAGGCCGCAGTGTTCCCCTTTACACCAGAGGCCGCAGTGTTCCCCTTTACACCAGAGGCCGCAGTGTTCCCCTTTACACCAGAGGCCGCAGTGTTCCCCTTTACACCAGAGGCCGCAGTGTTCCCCCTTTACACCAGAGGCCGCAGTGTTCCCCTTTACACCAGAGGCCGCAGTGTTCCCCTTTACACCAGAGGCCGCAGTGTTCCCCTTTACACCAGAGGCCGCAGTGTTCCCCTTTACACCAGAGGCCGCAGTGTTCCCCTTTACACCAGAGGCCGCAGTGTTCCCCTTTACACCAGAGGCCGCAGTGTTCCCCTTTACACCAGAGGCCGCAGTGTTCCCCTTTACACCAGAGGCCGCAGTGTTCCCCTTTACAGCAGAGGCCACAGTGTTCCCCTTTACACCAGAGGCCACAATGTTCCCCTTTACACCAGAGGCCGCAGTGTTCCCCTTTACACCAGAAGCTGCAGTGTTCCCCCTTACATCAGAGACCTCCATGTACATCAGAGTTCTCAGTGTTCCCCCTTAAATCATGGTTCCCAGAGCACCCCTTATGTTAGAGTCTGCAGAGTCCCCCCTTACATCAGAGTCTGCAGAGTCCCCCCTTACAGTGATAGGGAACTCTGCGAGTTCAGATGTAAAAGGGGAACTCTGCGGATTTAGATGTAAAAGGGGAACTCTGTATGTAGATTCAGGTATAAAACTGAATTCTGTGGTCTCTGATGTAAAGGGGGACTCTTGTAATTAACTTTATATGATTAGAAATATTATTTAATCACAAGATATATGTATTGCTTATACTATAAAAAAAAATGCTTTACGCCGCTAAAGTGTTCGGGATTGACTTAAAGAAAAGGTGGCAACCCTAGCCCAGTCTCCAGTGCCCAGTTTCCAGTGCCCAGTCTCCAGTGCCCAGTGTCCAGTGACCAGTCTTCAGTGACCAGTCTTCAGTGACCAGTCTTCAGTGACCAGTCTTCAGTGACCAGTCCTGTCACCAGGCAGCAGCTTCATAGGGATTGACTCTTCAGTTCTTAGCTCAGGTAAGTCTTTGGCAGACACATCAAATGTCAGTTTGGAGATCTGCTTCCTATGTCAGAGTTTCCCCAGTACATCTGTAACCACACAAGGTTCAAGCACTTTGTTTGCCACAGGTAATGAAGTCTTCAGTCTCCTTGACAACAAGCGCAGCGCAGGACTAATGTAGAATGGCTTTCCACGGGTCATTACCATCATATTGGGACTCCTTGCAAAGATTCTTTACTATGTTTACAGCTGATTCTGCTTTGCCATTAGCTTGTGGGTGCCGCAGGGATGAGATAAGATGTTCAAACGCCCCAATCTGTAGAGAACTGTCTGAATTTCTCATATGCAAATTGAGATTCATTATCCCAGATTACTCTGTCTGGCAGGCCATAACGTGCAAACTGTCACATCAGTAATGTGACATAAAAAAAATGAAACCACCAACATTTTATTCTCCAGGGCCTCTGCTTTTAGAAAATATATGTTTGGGGGTTTTATTTAATCTTCAGGCACAAAATCTGCATTTTAACATGTTAAATTAATCCAAACCAGATATGGTAGTGAAAGGGTTAATGTGAGCTAGATGGGATCACTCTGCTGTGGTCACACGCTAAACATTAGAGCTCCCCCTAGCTGCAGCCTGGTAATAACATTGCTAGGAGGTCTATTCATATATCTGCTACATACTTCCCATCTTTATATAAACGTCTCCTCACTTAAAACCTTGACCGATCCAGGCCCCGATGGCTTCTCCACATTATACTACAAAAAATTTGCTCCCCTATTAGTACCTAGATTAACTAAACTATTTAATCATATCCTCACAGGCGGCCATTTTCCTGAAGATATGCTCCTTGCCAACTTATCTCTTATTCCTAAACCACTTAAAGACCACTCCCTCCTTCAAAATTTTAGCCCAATCTCTGTCCTTAACAATGATTTGAAAATCTTCGGCAGACTCCTGGCAGATAGACTAGCATCAGTTATCACTTCCCTTATTCATATTGACCAATCAGGGTTCATTCCTGGCCGTCAAATCACAGATAACATTAGACTTGTCACCAACATCATTCATGATGCTAATCCTTCCTCCCACCCACTCTGCCTCCTCAGCCTTGACATTCATAAGGCATTTGATAGTGTTAATTGGTCCTATCTTAATCATCTACTTCCTAAATTTGGTATCACAGATAAATTTATTCACGGATTTAATGCCCTCTATCACCTCCCCCGTACCAGAATCAAAATTCCAGGCCACAACTTTTTCCCCTTGAGTAGAGGAACTAGACAGGGCTGCCCCCTCTCCTCACTTTTATTCGCCTTAGCGATAGAACCTCTAGCACAAGCCATAAGAAATAACCCAAATATCAAAGGATATAATAAAGGTTTGAATGAATTATTCTATATGCTGACGACGCCCTAGTGTTCCTATCCAATCCCTTAACATCTATACCAAACCTTATCTCTGAACTTATATTTCATTATCTATCTAGTCTAGGCATTAATGTCAACAAATGTTCTGCTCTCCCTATTAACCTCCCCTCCGACCTAACCACTACCCTGCAAAAAGATTTTCATTTTATTTTACAAAAAAGAAGAAAAAAATATATGGATACACAAAAAATTGACAAAAAAGAAGAAAAAAAATATATGTTGATACCCAAATCATTCAGGTATCTTGGTGTCCACTTCACTTCCCACCATAAAACATTATGGTAGTCTAAGATAGAAAGTTAGACCCATTTGGATAGAAAGGAATAGAAAAGGGGACAAATTTCTTATAGAGAAGACCGGGAGAGTTCTATTAGTTACCAAACCCAGGGGAAATGCTTATGCCCCTCCTTCCCTGATGGAAAGAAGAAGGGAGAAGTCCCCCTTACCACCCTCCAAAGCTTACCCTAGTCGGTGTGTAGGTCAGATTCAGTCACAGCCGTGGGGCGGGGCAGTCATGCAGGGTGCCAAAAAGGCCTAGTAGAAGGCGGGAGCAACCAGATTGGATATTGGATGTTATATCTAGTTGAAGAGGAATGAACCATGATTCAGGGAGAGAATGAATAATAAGAGGTAATTTAAATAGTGTTGTGAGTCCATGAAAGATTGGTTCATGAACTTGACGCCATACACTACATAAAGGACAATGTCTCAAATATTTACTTACTTTCATTAATTATGGAAAACGGTTGGAGATGATTAATAATGCAAGAGCCAAAGGGTTCTACAAAAGTAACCAAATTAAAAGCAGGAGGCACCTGAGAAAACAATAGATAAGCAAGGAGTTGCGTTATTGTGCAGGATATTAGGGGGGGGGGGGGGGGGGAAAGGACCGTAAATTTGATAAAGTTATGTGAAAAGATGAGCAAATACCTGTCTTTAGAGTGTAAGGTACACAGCCCCGTTCTGCTTATAGTATGCGATTACAAGCACCCTTAAAATAAGGGAGGAAAGAAGAGGTGTCCAATCAGTCAAGAGTCCGAAAAAAGCTGAGAAGAGATAATGTTCAAATAGCCCTCTTGGGTATCAAATAGACTGAGAAGAATACCAATGGGGAACAGAAAGGAGATTGAGTTGCTTACTTGAATGCAGACAGGTGTAGTGCGTCAGGTGCCTCCAGAGTCCTGTGATGGACTGAAGCAGCAGACTGGTTTTTATACCGCCTTCCAGATCGAGGGGGCGTGGGGCCGCCCCTTGATCAGCGGACAGGAGAGCCTGAGCGCATGCGCACAGCGCGCCTCCGCCGGGAGCCTACAATGACCATAGTTCCCGGCGGTGGGCGCGCAGCGAGCGTGATGACGTAATCGCCGTATAGCGGCGAATAGATGGCAGAGGCTAGAGGTGGGCGGGCTTGTAAAGTCCGCCCTCGGGTGTCCATACTAGGCAGGAAGGCTGGCCCAAAGCGAGACATGTCCGCCCCAGGAGGCGGCCGAACCTAAGCAGCCGAACGATGGTAAGAGGGCACTTGGGAGGGAAAAAGGAGGGGGGAAAGTGAGAGGGGCATGATGGACCGAGGCCAGTAGGGGCTATACATTAGAGGCATTCCTGTGGGTTGGAAAAATAGAAAATATTCTCACCGGTCAGAAACTCTACCTAAGGGCTATCAATACCAAATAAATGGGATTTAAGCATGTTTTGATTGTAGCTAGTTAGGAATGTTAGCTAATTAGATCTATATAAGCAGAGTGAAGTTTAAACAAAAATACAAAAGGGATCTAGACATGTCAGGCCAAATTGGAATTGGTCAAGCGTCTGTTAAAGAAGTCAGGGGCAGTTTCACAAAAAAAAATAATGTACAGTCAGGACTCAATACCCATACAGTGTAATTAATAAAGTTTTAGAATAGTTTCTATATATATTAAGAAACAAAATACATTAATTATAAATAAACAGCTAAGATATTTTACAAAACACAGTAAGAAAAGAAACGGAGCAGGCTTTGGCGCATGATGGTAGGGACCTCAACGGGCGAGACCCCAAAAAGGGGAACATTTTTTACCCCTAAAAGTTGGTTTGTATTGGGAACGAATATGATGATAGATGTTAAAGGAAGGATTTGAAGCTGATGTACTCGTTCATACCTGGGTATCTGGTGGCATCTAAGGTGTATATCCACCTAGTTTCGAGTTGGAGGAGGCGATTGTCAATGTCCCCTCCGCGTATATTGAGGGGTAGATGTTCTAGGGCAGAAAATAGCATTGTAGTGGGGTCGAAATTGTGTTTTTGAGCTACATGACGATTTATCGCTGTTGAAATTTTCTTTTTGGATAGAGGTTTTATATGGTCCTGTATGCGGATGGAGAAAGCTCTCTTTGTTTTTCCGTCATAAAAACATCCACAGCGGCAGGTGGCTAGATAAATGACTCCTACAGTGTTACACGTAACCCGATGTTTGGGCTTGTGTAAATTCCCATTTGGTAATAAGGTGTTAATGGAATTGGACAGGAACATACATGATTCACAATGTCCACAGGAAAAAGTACCAGATTGATCCATTTTTTTTGGGTCATCTGGAGCATAAAAGTGACTCGAAGTGAGCTTATCACTAAGGGATAATGGTCGCCGGTAGGTGATTTCTGGGTATGTTTTTACATACTGTCCTACTATGGGGTCCGATGATAGTAGGGGCCAAAATGTATTTATAGTATTCCTAACTTGGACGGACTGATTGGAGTATTGAGTAATGAGACGTACAGGTTGGTTTAGTTGAAGATTTTTGTCCCTGAAGATTAGTTCCTTTCGTTCCAAACGTTTAACTCTATTAAATGATTGTTTAAGTAAATTATGGCTGTAGCCTCTAGATTTCAATCTTCGATATAGTTCATAAGATGCTTGGTAAAAGTCTTTATCATTGGTACAATTTCTTCTTATTCGCAAATATTGGCTGTACGGTATACTTTTTAGAAGGTTTTTGGGGTGAGAGCTAGATGCATGCAATATGGTATTGCCAGCCGAGGCTTTTTTGTATAGCGAGGAGTATAGTTTACCTTCGCTATTAATAGTTATAGTAAGATCAAGAAAAGTAATCATTTGTTGGCTATACTCCAGAGAGAATTTAAGGTTATAGGTATTGGTGGAAATTTTATCGAAAAAACGTTGTAGGTCTGGATAAGTACCAGTCCAGAAGATTAAGATATCATCGATGTATCTCATCCATGAGATGATGTGCTGGGTAAAGCACCTCATCTCCGGGTCCAAAAGAATGTCCTTTTCCCACCCCCCCCAGATACAGATTGGCGTAGGAAGGGGCACATTTAGTGCCCATTGCTACGCCCTGTATCTGGAGGTAGTGGGAAGATCCAAAGGTAAAATAATTTCTGGTCAAGATAAACTTAAGCAGAGATAAAACAAAGTTATTGTATTGTTGTGCATTGGGACCAAGTCATTCTAGTTGTTTAGCTACAACTTCCACTCCTCTTTCGTGGGGTATGGCGTTGTAGAGACATTCAACATCTAGCGCAACAAGATATGAATTTGCAGGTAGCTGCTGATTTTCAAGGACACGTAATAGGTGAATGGTATCCTTAATATATGAAGGAAGTGCAGACACTAATGGGGCGAGATGTTTGTCTACGAGTTCACTAGCTTTTTCTGTGAGCCCTTCACAGCCTGAAACAATAGGTCTGCCCGGAGGTTTTTTTATTGATTTGTGAAGTTTAGGAAGAGAGTAAAAGGTTGGGGTTTTGGGTTGAGTTACATGTAAGAATTTCCAAGTGTTGGTATCTATAGTTCCCTTTTTAGTTGCGTGAAAAATTAGATTTTGGTAATCTAAAATATAGGACTTAATTCTAGTGGGACAGATGGGTCTGTACCAGTCGTGGTTGTCAAGGATGTCGTGGCACATATTCATGTAAGCCAGGACATCCATGACAACCACGTTTCCTCCTTTGTCGGAGGGTTTAATGACTATATTTCGATTGGACTGAAGGGATTTAAGAGCTTTCTGTTGTGCCTTGGTAAGGTTTGACATACCTGATTCATCTAAATTAAGTTTTTTTAATTCCTTGGTAGTTTGTTCCACAAATGCCCAAATGGCGGGATTCGTGGTTAGTGAGGGGAAATTTCTGGATTTGGGTTTAAAGGGAGTAGGACAGGTGAATGTAGGGACCGGGGTAGTAGGTTCGTTTTGTGTGTTGTCCAAGAGATCGTCATCAGTTGGGTCAGCTTCGTCTAGGAGGGTCATTAGGTCCTCAAGGGCTTGAATTTCTGCTAAAGTTGGGACAGTATTATCTGTGTTAGCCATCTGGGTAGATATAGTTTTAGAATGATAGATTGTTTTATACAGTAATTTTCTCGCAAAGAGATGGAGATCTTTCACTAGTTGAAAACAGTCGAGGTCTGTGGAGGGGCAAAAGGTAAGACCCAGTTGTAAAACTTGGATCTGGGGTAGTGTTAAAGGAGTGGATGAGAGGTTTACAACATCAAGATTCGTTGTTGCAATCGGTTCTTTGGTGGTCTGGGAGGTTATGTCGGTGTTAAAGGTAGGTCTTGGTTCTGGCCTAAAAAAATAGGTGCCAGTTTTAGTTCCTGAGAGGGTATAGGGAACATAGTAGGTAAACAAGGTTCACTAGCTCTTCTAATGGGTGATGCAAGTGCAGGGGTAGAGAAATTGGAAGAATCCAAGACACACAAATGTGTGGTTGGTGGAGGTACGTTTGAAGAAGAGGATTGGTTTTTGAGATAGGGAGTAGAGATATTGGAAGTTTTTGGACGAGTGCTGGAGGGTCTAGTTAAGGTACTCGTACTTAGGGCTCGTTTAATTAGCTCTGAGGATGGAATATGTTGATCATTCTTACGTTTTTTAGTGATGGGGTCCTGAGAGAGTTCGTGGTAGGTTGTGCTTGAGCTAAAGGAGTTGGATGAAGTACTAGGTGGGTCAGTATTGTTCTTAGATGGTTGAAAGTTAGATGATTTTGTCGGTGCTCTGGGAAAAGTGGGATTGTCCCATTTATAGGCATAGCCATTTTGATGGGCAGATTTGTCCCTTAGAAATTTATTTTCTTTATTGCTGATGATGTTTAGAGTGTATTCCTCAATATGTGCCCGTAGGTTTTTATCCTTGTGGGCAAAACGGGGGGACGATAGACATAAAATATGATTTTCATACCAATCAGAGACCGAGGTATCGAGTTGGTCAAGTTCACATTCATACTGTTTACATAGTATGGATATCATACCAAATGAACAGGTCTGAAGATTAAATTCCCAAGAGGATTTAAGAACATCATTCACTTTTTTCACATTAGGGAAGATTTGAATTCGTAGTCCCCATGGGACAATTTGATGTTCAACATATTTTTCAAAATACGTTTTGTGCCAGTATATTCGTACCTTTTTTTCCAAGAGACGTTGGAGTCGCATAAAGTCACGATCTAGATCGGCATCAGAGATATTGGTGGTATTCTGGGATTGTTGTATTTTGGTCATCAATCCCTTCCATGCCTCCCCGGTGAGGTCAACCATCATGCGCCAAAGCGTTGTAAAGCTCTCAATGATAAACAGATATTTGTTATCAATTTTATAGACAATTAATTAACAGTTCATTGCAGTATATTTCTAGAGTTTGTACCTGAGTAAGTATTTTTTAAGAAGAGCGAGTGAACTGTGTGTATCCCCCAAAGAAAAATAGTTTAAATATGATAGAATTAATTAAGGACCATCTGTCAAGGACTGGTGTATTGAAACACCTGGGACAGAAAGTGATATACAAAAAGGCAGAGAGGGTCCATTAGATAATACAGCACCTCATCCCTTGATATAAAAGTATCAGTATGGAGGGGATAGTGGATTAGGGATTATAGCGGTGCGAGAATAACATAGAAGAGTCGGGGTGCACTCACAGTTCAATGCTCATAATACTTGTTAATTGATAAAACGGTTTTTATTACATATAGAAAAATTGCATAAGTACAAAAAAGAAGAAAAAAATATATGGATACACAAAAAATTGACAATGTATTATTTTTATAAGCAAGACTCAGTTGTGTACGTCTTGACAAATGATTAAAATTTTCATTTACAACGACAAGTAATCATTGATATAGAAAACAGTACAAAGTTGACAATAAATTCAGGTTATACACATGAAGTTTTAGGGGTGCAATTCACACTTAGTGTGAGTAAAATGACCTGAGATGGACTAGGTGAGTCTTAGTAGACTGTTCCGACATGTTTCGCCATAACAATGGCTTCCTCAGGGTGCGTCTACTTTACGTAATTGGTATGTCTAGTAGAGAAAGTATCATGATTAGTTCCATTCAGTACTCGGTAAGATAGAAAGTTAGACCCATTTGGATAGAAAGGAATAGAAAAGGGGACAAATTTCTTATAGAGAAGACCGGGAGAGTTCTATTAGTTACCAAACCCAGGGGAAATGCTTATGCCCCTCCTTCCCTGATGGAAAGAAGAAGGGAGAAGTCCCCCTTACCACCCTCCAAAGCTTACCCTAGTCGGTGTGTAGGTCAGATTCAGTCACAGCCGTGGGGCGGGGCAGTCATGCAGGGTGCCAAAAAGGCCTAGTAGAAGGCGGGAGCAACCAGATTGGATATTGGATGTTATATCTAGTTGAAGAGGAATGAACCATGATTCAGGGAGAGAATGAATAATAAGAGGTAATTTAAATAGTGTTGTGAGTCCATGAAAGATTGGTTCATGAACTTGACGCCATACACTACATAAAGGACAATGTCTCAAATATTTACTTACTTTCATTAATTATGGAAAACGGTTGGAGATGATTAATAATGCAAGAGCCAAAGGGTTCTACAAAAGTAACCAAATTAAAAGCAGGAGGCACCTGAGAAAACAATAGATAAGCAAGGAGTTGCGTTATTGTGCAGGATATTAGGGGGGGGGGGGGAAAAGGACCGTAAATTTGATAAAGTTATGTGAAAAGATGAGCAAATACCTGTCTTTAGAGTGTAAGGTACACAGCCCCGTTCTGCTTATAGTATGCGATTACAAGCACCCTTAAAATAAGGGAGGAAAGAAGAGGTGTCCAATCAGTCAAGAGTCCGAAAAAAGCTGAGAAGAGATAATGTTCAAATAGCCCTCTTGGGTATCAAATAGACTGAGAAGAATACCAATGGGGAACAGAAAGGAGATTGAGTTGCTTACTTGAATGCAGACAGGTGTAGTGCGTCAGGTGCCTCCAGAGTCCTGTGATGGACTGAAGCAGCAGACTGGTTTTTATACCGCCTTCCAGATCGAGGGGGCGTGGGGCCGCCCCTTGATCAGCGGACAGGAGAGCCTGAGCGCATGCGCACAGCGCGCCTCCGCCGGGAGCCTACAATGACCATAGTTCCCGGCGGTGGGCGCGCAGCGAGCGTGATGACGTAATCGCCGTATAGCGGCGAATAGATGGCAGAGGCTAGAGGTGGGCGGGCTTGTAAAGTCCGCCCTCGGGTGTCCATACTAGGCAGGAAGGCTGGCCCAAAGCGAGACATGTCCGCCCCAGGAGGCGGCCGAACCTAAGCAGCCGAACGATGGTAAGAGGGCACTTGGGAGGGAAAAAGGAGGGGGGAAAGTGAGAGGGGCATGATGGACCGAGGCCAGTAGGGGCTATACATTAGAGGCATTCCTGTGGGTTGGAAAAATAGAAAATATTCTCACCGGTCAGAAACTCTACCTAAGGGCTATCAATACCAAATAAATGGGATTTAAGCATGTTTTGATTGTAGCTAGTTAGGAATGTTAGCTAATTAGATCTATATAAGCAGAGTGAAGTTTAAACAAAAATACAAAAGGGATCTAGACATGTCAGGCCAAATTGGAATTGGTCAAGCGTCTGTTAAAGAAGTCAGGGGCAGTTTCACAAAAAAAAATAATGTACAGTCAGGACTCAATACCCATACAGTGTAATTAATAAAGTTTTAGAATAGTTTCTATATATATTAAGAAACAAAATACATTAATTATAAATAAACAGCTAAGATATTTTACAAAACACAGTAAGAAAAGAAACGGAGCAGGCTTTGGCGCATGATGGTAGGGACCTCAACGGGCGAGACCCCAAAAAGGGGAACATTTTTTACCCCTAAAAGTTGGTTTGTATTGGGAACGAATATGATGATAGATGTTAAAGGAAGGATTTGAAGCTGATGTACTCGTTCATACCTGGGTATCTGGTGGCATCTAAGGTCTATATCCACCTAGTTTCGAGTTGGAGGAGGCGATTGTCAATGTCCCCTCCGCGTATATTGAGGGGTAGATGTTCTAGGGCAGAAAATAGCATTGTAGTGGGGTCTGTAATGGGTCTAACTTTCTATCTTACCGAGTACTGAATGGAACTAATCATGATACTTTCTCTACTAGACATACCAATTACGTAAAGTAGACGCACCCTGAGGAAGCCATTGTTATGGCGAAACATGTCGGAACAGTCTACTAAGACTCACCTAGTCCATCTCAGGTCATTTTACTCACACTAAGTGTGAATTGCACCCCTAAAACTTCATGTGTATAACCTGAATTTATTGTCAACTTTGTACTGTTTTCTATATCAATGATTACTTGTCGTTGTAAATGAAAATTTTAATCATTTGTCAAGACGTACACAACTGAGTCTTGCTTATAAAAATAATACATTGTCAATTTTTTGTGTATCCATATATTTTTTTCTTCTTTTTTGTACTTATGCAATTTTTCTATATGTAATAAAAACCGTTTTATCAATTAACAAGTATTATGAGCATTGAACTGTGAGTGCACCCCGACTCTTCTATGTTATTCTCGCACCGCTATAATCCCTAATCCACTATCCCCTCCATACTGATACTTTTATATCAAGGGATGAGGTGCTGTATTATCTAATGGACCCTCTCTGCCTTTTTGTATATCATTATATAATATCAACTACACACCACTATTCCTACAGATTAGCTCCCTACTTAAAGTGTGGTCCACATACCATATATCCCTCATTGGTAGGATCTGTGCCTTTAAAATTACCCTTCTCCCCAAATTACTATTATTTCTTTAGAGCTCTACCCATTAACGTTCCTAAAACCAGAATAGAATCCCTTCAAAGGGAGATTAATAGATTTATCTGGTCAACAAAAAAAAACAAGATGTGGTTACTCTCGCATGTTTAGGCCCCAGAACAAAGGTGGTCTAGGCCTCCCTAATATCTGGCACTACATCATTGCCACTAAACTTACACAGATCGCCCAATGGCATGCTCCCACCCACTTCTCCCATGGCTAAAATTTGAATCTCTTTCTATTGCTCCATACCACCTACAAGGCCTCATTTGGTCTAATTGTCTCCACCACCAAAAACTTCTCAAGTTAAATCTCATAGTGGCCCATTACCTTCAATTTTGGCTCATACTTAATAAAACCCTCAAACTATCCTCAGACACACCCCCTCTAGCATCATTTTTAGGAGACATCAGACTTGCACAAAACTTGAATAACATACATTCGTTCCCCCTATGGCGAAACAATAATTTGACCTCCCTGAAATCATTGTCCTCAAACAATGCATTTCTCACATTCCCCGCACTCCAATCCAAATACAATCTCCCATCCTCGGAACTCACAAACTACATTCAAATTAAAAACCTTTTTAAATGAACACTACTCGTTAAACATTCGTCCCCCTACAATGGTATTTGAACACGTCTGCATAAACTCCTCGAGAGATAAAGGCCTGATCTCCCTACTCTATAAAGACATTAACAGCTCCACGATGCCAGAAAAATCCAACCAAATGTTACACTGGGAATCTGAATTAGATTGCAATATCCCCATAGAAACCTGGAATACTATGACAGACAATCTCCGCAAATGTAACATAGCACTCACATTCAGAGAATCCCCTATGAAACTGTTCTCTAGACTATATCTGACCCCTGAAAAAATTCACTCATACTTCCCCATACTGCTTCAGAGGTTGTACTGAACCTGGCACATACACTCACATTTTCTGGAGCTGTAGACATCTAGAACCGGTGTGGCTCCACACCGAGATGAAAATAGAATCCATGGTTAAAAAAAGAATCATCCTCTCCCCACAAATTTGCATACTATATGCAAATATCCCAGATATACCCCCTCTTTGTGTTAGACTGATCCACTCACTGTTAAGTTCAATCCAATGGATGATTGCCTTCAACTGGAAATCCAATAACTTACCCAGGCCCCAGGTTTTATCCAGAATGAGAAAACTTAAGTTATCTGAAAGAATTCACCACACCCTATTTGACAGCATTCATACCTTTAACTCGAAATGGATGTACTGGACTGATGATTAAACCATGTACTTTTTGAATCACATGACCTTTTTACCAGATTTGATCCCATTTCTAACCTCATATATCCTATTGATACCCCTCACCTTGGTTTGTAACAATCTCACTATGTACCCTATCCCTCTTGTGTCATGGTATTTTCTGTTCTCGAATACTTGTGAAATATTACTCTACACCCATCTCATGTTTATATTGTTTTGCTTTATATCTTTTACTGTACAATATCCTCACAGTTTTGTAACTTCTTTATGAATATTCCAAATAAAACTTTTGTAAACAAAAAATAAATAAACATCTCCTGACATATAGGGCAGTGGCGTCACTAGGGGGGGGGGTGCAGGTCACACCAGGGTGACACCTGTGGACAGTGCCACGGCACCGATAACACCGCACCCCTACACTGATCTGCTTTCACCAGCTGTGTCCCTCAATGGAGCGCACCAAAGCTGCCTCCCCCTCCTCTCTGTTTACATCTACACAGGAGGAGGGAGTCCGAGGGACACACCGCTGTGCATGTGCTGCGCTGTCTGAGGTCTGTACACTGTATTGTAATGTAGATGAACATGTGCAGGGGGGCGCTATGGGAGAAGGGTCTACTAGCACAGGTACCAAGGGGGGTCTGCACTGGGGGAGGGTCTGCACTGGAGGGTCTGCTCTCAAAGGGGTGTCTGAACTGAGGGGTGTGTCTACACTGCGGGGGGTCGGCACTAAGAGGGGAGTCTGCACTGAGGGTGTCTGCACTAAGAAGGGGTCTTTACTGAGAAGGGGTCTTTACTGAGGAAGGGGGTCTGTAGTTAGTGGGGGGTCTATACTGAGGGAGGGGGGTCTGTAGTTAGTGGAGGGGGTCTGTACTGAGGGGGGACTATAGTTGGTGGGGGGGGGGTGACACCAATTTTTTCCGCGCCGGGTGACACCACCCCTAGTGACACAACTGATTTAGGGGTCAATTCATAAAACATTTGCCTAGCAATTCTTCCATGGAAAGTGCATGTACATTCCTTCTGTGTGAATGGGATGGGAGAACAAACATTGATAGACTTTTTGCTAAGCTGTTTGAATGGTTTCTATTGATTTAAAATGGAAAATACCATATTTACTATTAGATGGTGCTAATTTCTTTGATGCTTAGCGCCATCTAAAGGCCAAATGCAGTATTTCCCATTTTAAATCAATGGTTGGTTTAATAGTGTTTGTTTAAATAACTTTTATGATGGGGGCGGAGCCGGCGGCCGGAGAGCATGGAAGCTGGGAGGTGACAGCGAACCGCTGACTGACACTGACCCTGGGGGGGAAGAAATGGAGGAGGCCTCCTCATACTCACAGCAGCTAGATGCATTCCCCACTGCAGGACAGCCCATTCTGGACTCTACCATGAAGGAGATGCTTCAGACACTGAGAGGGGCTCTCCAGCAGGACATATCAACCTTCATGCATAGCAATAAAGTGGAAATGACAGTAATTAAAGACAGAGTGCAGCATGTAGAGAGAAAAATGGAGGAATTCACTTTTGCACACAATGAGCTGGTTGATGCACACATATCTATAGATGAGGAAATTAAAGCAATGCGTCTCAAAATGGCGGATATTGAAGACCGCGCACGCCGAAACAATGTTAAATTTAGGGGGATCCCTGAATCGGTTAAGCCAGCGGACCTGTCTTCCTACCTCCAAAAACTCATGACCACAGCCATACCGTCCCTGAGCCCAGCAGATGTCACCATAGACAGAGCACACAGGCTACCTAAACCATCATTTCTACCCGATCAGATACCCAGGGATGTCATTGCCAGAATACACTTTTACCATGTGAAAGACCAACTCATGCGATATGCTAGACAACACCCTGCTCTCCCTGACCCTTTCGCAGGAATCGCACTATATGCAGATTTATCGCAAGCCACGCTGCAAGCTAGGCACAACCTGGTCCCCATCACTAAGATCCTGAGAAATCACAAGATACTGTATAAATGGGGTTTCCCGGCCAAACTGCTACTTGAAATGCATAATGAACCCCACACCATCTCCTCACTAGAAAAGGGAATGGAGCTCCTCAGAAAGTGGCGACTTCTCCCTGCGGACGGCGACATAGCTGACCCTGAACCCCTGCCAGATAGACGAAACAACAACCGTCAAAACAGACGTAACAAATGACTGATGATATCGAATAGATGTTTGCAACCTTTTACACTATGCGATTTACCTAACAATTGCACGCTCTGAACTGCATTTTTCCTGTGCCTTCACGTTTATGGCCTACTCAAGTTAAGGCTCACAATAGCCACCGCTGTTCGGCTTTTTCTACATGACTGTTTTCCCCCACTACAGCCGCAGGATGTATCCTGCATCCGGGTTAAGTTACCGTGGACTTTCTGCGGTCCTCTGGGACCCCAAGGGGCCCAAAAAAGTTCCTATCTGCTCAAGTTTATGTGAGCAGCAGTTATCATATTCCTGTTCTCATTTTTCTTCAGACCATCTTTATCAAGGTACGCTTCCAACTTCTACCACTGGAGGGCAGCAAGGCGTTTTCCAACTGAAATATGCACATTAAACTCATGTCTCACAATGTGAGGGGGCTCAACAGCCCTTTCAAAAGGAGGGCGCTCTGGAAGTCGGCTCTAGCTATGAAATGTGACATCCTATGTGCCCAAGAGACCCACTTTGCCAGCAATCGAGCGCCAAAATGTACGCACGCCAAATATCCGCACATCTTCTACTCAAATGACTCTGTTAAAAAAAAATGGTGTAATGATAGCCATAAGGGACACAGTAACCTTTTCTCTCTTGCAGGAACGCACTGACCAACACGGACGCTTCATCATCTTAATTGCGGAGATTAATAACACTGTCTACACGCTGGTAAACCTATATGCTCCGAATGTTCACACATTGAAATTTGTACGGAAAGTGGTAACAATGGCCAAATCTATGCAAAAAGGTAAACTAATCATATGCGGTGATTTTAACACTGTACTCAATAATGATCTTGATACCTCCTCAGTGGCTCTGCGACAAAGACCCTGCTTAGGTCCCTTCTGCCATACGGAAAGGCTCTTTGACCCATGGCGCTGCGCCCGAACTACTGAGAAGGACTATTCTTACCACTCTCCTGTACACAACAGCTATTCTAGGATAGATTTTTTTCTTGTAGACATGTACACCCTGCAAACTGTGATTAGAACAGATATCCATAATATCACTTGGTCGGACCACGCTCCAGTGACAATTGATATAATGGATAACAATAGACAACACTGCAAACCCCTATGGCGCAATAACACTTACTTGCTGTCTCGCCCCGAGATTCGGGATGAGATCAGTAAGAAACTGACAGACTATTTTGAACTAAACACCACTAAGGACTGCTCCCCCGAAATACTGTGGTGTGCGCACAAAGCATATGCTCGAGGCATACTTATACAAATAGCTTCTAGGGAAAAAAAGAAAAAACTGCACCGTTTGTCAGAACTTCAAAACTCCATTGCTGACCTGGAATCCCTTCACAAAGACCCGTCTACCACATCCCCGGACATCCTGATGCGTCTTAACCAGTGCCGTGAGGACTTGCGGCTCGCACTTAAGACGGATTATGATGTCTATTTTAAGAGAATGAAATTATCCTTCTATTCTCAAAATAACAAAGCAAGCAAACTTCTTGCCTCCCAACTTAAAAAAAGACATGCCAAGTCCAATCTGACTCACATCATTCACCACAAGAACAATACCACACTCCGCAACCCCAAAGACATAGCGAACGCCTTTAAGGACTATTATGAATCCCTCTATAACCTCCATGCTGATCCACACACCCACCAACCCTCTGATCTTGAAATAGACAATTTTCTCCAAAAAATTAATATTCCAAAGGTTGACTCACTCACACTAGATGAACTGAATTCCCCTATTACCCACAAAGAAATAACCACTGTTATACAATCCCTGCCTATGCATAAATCACCAGGCGCGGACGGTTTTTCGGCCGAATACTACAAAACATTTGCCCCTCTACTCGTACCAACGCTAGCGGACGTTTTCAACGCAGCCGCAGCTAACAAATCCTTCCCGACCGAAATGCTACAGGCAGTCATTGTCACGATCCCTAAACCTGGTAAAGACACCGATCGCCCCCAAAATTTCAGACCGATCTCTCTATTAAATTCCGACTTAAAAATTTATGCCAAGGTGATAGCAAATAGACTAATGGTTGTGACCCCCTCACTCTTAGGACTAGACCAAGTAGGTTTTGTAAAAGGCAGACAAGCCCCTGACGGAACTAGACGAATGCTTAACCTCCTAAGGTTTACGGAACTCCAAAACCTCCCTAGCGCATTTATTGCCTTAGATGCAGAAAAGGCTTTTGATAGGGTGCATTGGACCTATCTGTCTAAAACCCTCCTTAAATTTGGCATTAATGGTCCAATCCATTCAGCTATCATGGCCCTTTACTCCTGTCCCTCAGCCCGGGTATTAACTTCTGGACTACTATCAGACCCCTTTTACCTGACGAACGGTACTCGGCAGGGATGCCCACTCTCACCGATAATCTTCTCCCTGGCCATTGAACCCCTAGCAGAATGCATTAGAGCTTCTGATGACATTAAAGGAATCAAAATAGGATTGGGGACCCATAAGCTAGGACTTTTTGCAGACGATATAATACTGACCATCACTGATCCAGGACCCTCGCTTTCAGCTGTACAACAAACACTAAGAGACTTTAGTAAAGTATCCTACTACAAGATCAATACCTCTAAGTGCTTTGCTATGGCACTAAACACCACAGTTAAAGTACGAGATACCCTCCGACAGCTCTTTCCTTGTATATGGGACCCTCCCTCAATCACTTACCTTGGTGTGCAGCTATCCGCATCCTCCTCAAACTTATACGCCTGTAATTTCCCCCCATTGTTACATACAATTGAGGAGGAAATGAATCTCATAGCAAAACTACATCTCTCTTGGATCGGAAGGATAGCTGCATACCAAATGCAAATATTTCCTAAACTACTATACTACTTCAGAACCCTTCCCATCCGCATCCCCCAGAAATTCTTCAATCTACTGTCAAAAAAACTAAACATCTTCATTTGGGGGGGTAAAAAACCAAGAATTGCGCTGACTCAGCTTTATAAGTCTAAACAACTAGGGGGACTGGGACTCCCCAATGCACAAACATATTACAGAGCGGCCTTGTTAGACCAAATGAAATACTGGTTCTCAGATTTAGAGAATAATAGATGGTCGGATATAGAACGCACTGTCACCCCGGGTCATGACCTACCTGCCTTAGCTATGGCATTTAGCATACATCATAAACCTACCACTCCGCCTTACCCTTCTATACAAGCCTCCTTAGAGGCCTGGTCCCTCCTTATACACCAACGCTTCAATGATCTACCTTTGTACAAACCACAAATCCCATTGGCAGCCTACCAATACTTGATCCCTTACTTGCCTATCCAACATTGGAATAAACGGGGGGAACGATATATCTCACCACCAATCGCACAACAAGACCCACTAGATAACTTTATGCTATTTCAAATAAAACAATACTCAGATAAAAACCCAGGTACTACCCTGGAAATACCTCAGTCAGTGTGGGATTTCCTTACAAACAGTCATGCGGGGGAAAAAAAAGGAATCTCCTTATTTTACAAACTAGCAAACCCACTATACATGAATGCTAAATTACCCACCATGTTAAAATGGGAAAAAGAACTCCAACTGGAATTCCCACTTGTACAATGGCATGCAGCAGTAAAATACAACAGCAAATCTTCAGCTTGCATAGATCACTGGGACAATGCACAGAAAATTCTTCACAGATGGTACTATACGCCCCTGCGGCTCCATAAAATGGACCCGTCAATACCATCACTGTGCTGGAGGAACTGTCAATCTACTGGCAGCTTACTCCACATATTGTGGACTTGTGGAAATATCACTACTTTCTGGAAAGAAATAGAATCTATGATATCCAATGTTATACGTATCAAGATCCAACTCACACCAGCCTTGGCACTACTTAGTATTGGAATAGAACAAATCCCACCCTTACAAAGAAGTTTAGTAATAAATATCTTGTTTGCAACACGTATGTCATTAGCGAAGCAATGGCGATCGCCCTCACCTCCTCTCCTTGAAGTAGTAGTCTCCAGAATTAATAATCAATATCTTATGGAGAAACTACTGGCATACAAAGAAAGAAGATCCTCAGTTTTCCATAAACGCTGGGACAACTGGAGCTCTTCTGTATATGCCTCCCACACCTGTGACTCATGACTCATTACTCTAACAACCAAAACCTATTGTAACGATCAAAGCATCCAGTGACTAGAATACGCCCAAAAAGGAATGGCACCCCATTGTGCAGAATCTTTATTAAACAAAAACGTTCCTGACATATGACGTACCTTGTACCTAATAACATTACAGATGTATCAATGTTTATTGATTTACTTCAACATTATCAAAGTTTGCATTGTGCTAGATATACTGTGCATCTCTCCTGCCTTACTGTATCTCCAGGGACCCTCATTAAGGTCCACTGGGAGCTTCTTTACTAACTGGTTTTCATCTGAGCCCTGTCACTTTGTTCCCGAAAGGGGTGACTGGCTTTGCCCCATATGGGGCCATTAGATATCGCTTACAAGTAGCTCGCAAACGATCTCTGCCGTAGTTAACCTGATTATCTGTTTATTATAACCCTTTTGTAATGCATATCTCTGTTATTTTACAATATCCTTTTACTTTCTATGTAAACTGTAAACTTCAATAAAAATCTCTGGTTAAAAAAATAAATAACTTTTATGATACACTAAAAATATACGCCGGACCCTCAGCGTGCCGCCTACCTAATTAGTATGTCAAAAAAGGTGAAACAATACTAATATATGGGGATTGAATAACCTCAAAAACGTTACAGTAAAAATTACAAAATGAAAAAAGAGGGAAAAGGAGAGGATGGGAGCTCACGGTATGAAGATTAAATGGCAAACTTGAAATAAAAACCTGTAATAGCTCAGCCAAGCCTGTGGTAGCACATATCTATAAAACTTCACTCACCATACAAACATGATTGGCAAAAAAGATTTATTGTTGTCAAAGATAAGAAAGACATAAAAAACATCATGTATACATTAGCATTAAAGCTATAAAAACAAAAGGACATCTCTGGACAGGTGGTGCAATTCCACCCAAGTTGCAGGAGTTGTAAAAATGCTGTAATACAGCTGTAATAATATCCCCAGGTCTAAGCGACCTCTGAATAGTGACCCAAGTGTTGAACTGATATTGAAAAAGGGAGGATGGATAAAGTCGGACCACAAAGTGGAAGCTATGAGATGATATGATTGGTTCTCCCGATCTGTATTGGAAAAAGGTGGACAAGTAGATGATTGTATTGATCTGGAAGGTAGGTGTAAAGAAATAGGGGGGTGTTGCTGGGTAACAGAGGTCAGGAGGAGATGTACAAGTGGAATAGTAATGAATATGGGGGTCCAATAAAGTGATGTGGGACTCACTAAAACCAGAAGAACATGGTCCTCCTTGGCCTCCCTCTCACTGTACCAATCAGAGTCCCTATGAGGACTCGCTCTCAAACCCCAAATGAAAGAGCAATGTGAAGAGGTGATCCTTTCCAGAAAGTAATAGTCCTTTCCAAAGAATGGTAAATGTATTTATACTGTACTTATCAGCTTGTCATCAAGTCCACAGCTCCAGGGTCCCGGGGGAAGGGCCTCCCTTGTCTGTGAAAACAGCAGTCTTGTAAAGTGTGTAGAACCATATATGGGCCAAAGGCATGTAGTCCAGAGATGGGCCGCGCTGGCCTGACCGCTTTCACCCATCTCTGTCGTCTTCATCAGAGGCTGGTTACCAATGCGCTCCATTGCACTTTTATCCTTCAGTGTCTACTTAACTCACAAGTGCTGATTCCAATCTCAGATATTACAATCAAACCATGCCTGACAAATGAAAATTAAGGGCTCTACTAGCCAGAATTTAACTCAGTGATTTCCTATAACCATCAGCATCATGTAGTGACCATAATGGGGTATTTTTCCTGAAATACCTCAATAAAAATAGCACAATACCACATTATGGCCACTAGATGGAGCCAAGGAAATCAGTGTATGAAATAAAATACATCCAATATTCATCAGAGCTGGGTGAATGCAGGTCACATTGAACTATTTTTTTTTAATAGACCTCTAAGTGTTTGTGAAATCTTACACCACAAAATGTACTCAACCAATGAGAGGTAATGACTCCATTTTTATTTTTCTCCTGCTATCAATAGCCAACACGGTACAACACTTCATCCATGTCTTTGGTGATCTCCGATCTCCTTATCAACTGTTTATTACATGATGAAGATCAGCCATGGAGTATATTTGAGGTGTATAACAGGGTGTGCTTCTTCCCCACATGAGAGCTCTGATGTCCAGCAACATTCATATAGAAAACATTTCCCACACTCAAGGCACTAATACACCTCAAGTGTTGTGTGGGATCCCTGATGTACAGGAAGACAGGACTTCAGTGAGGAACAATTCCCTCACTCAGGACAGGAATACGGCTTTTCCCTGTGTGAGATCTCTGATGTGTGGAAAGACTGGACTTCTGTGAAAAGCATTTACCGCACTCAGGACAGGAATACGGCTTCTCCCCCATGTGAGATCTCTGATGTGTGGAAAGACTGGACTTCTGTGAAAAGCATTTACCGCACTCAGGACAGGAATATGGCTTCTCCCCCGTGTGAGATCTCTGATGTGTGGAAAGACTGGACTTCTGTGAAAAGCATTTCCCGCACTCAGAACAGGAATACGGCTTTTCCCCCGTGTGAGATCTCCGATGTGTGGAAAGACTGGACTTTATTGAAAAACATTTCCCACACTCAGGACAGGAATATGGCTTCTCCTCCGTGTGACATCTCTGATGTGTGTTAAGATGGGACTTGATTGAAAAACATTTCCCGCACACAGAACAGGAATGCGGCTTCTCCCCCGTGTGATATCTCTGATGTTTGTAAAGTGTGGACCTATCTGAAAAATATTTCCCACACTCAGGACAGGAATATGGCTTCTCCCCCGTGTGAGATCTCTGATGCGTGTAAAGACTGGACTTCAGTGAAAAACATTTCCCGCACTCAGAACAGGAATACGGCTTTTCCCCCGTGTGAGATCTCTGATGTGTGTAAAGACTAAACTTCTGTGAAAAACATTTCCCGCACTCAGGACAGGAATACGGCTTCTCTCCTGTGTGTGATCTTATATGCTCATTAAGTTTGGATTTAAAACTGAAACATTTCCCACACTCAGGACAGGAATACGGCTTCTCTCCTGTATGAGATCTTTTATGCTTATTAAGTTTGGATTTAGAACGGAAACACTTCCCACACTCAGTACAGGAAAAGCTCTTCTCTGTTGGAAGGACGTCACCGTCCCTCACATTTTGAGGTTCCTCAGGATAAGAGGAATACGATGGTCCATCTACACTGTGTGGTGCCGGATGGACATTTGAGGTAGCCAGGTTTTCTCCTGGACTATACTGCGTGATGTCCTCATCTTCTACTGTAAAGTCTGGAGACAAAGTGAGACAATCCTCTGAGGTTTTCCTCATCTCCCGTCCATCTACTAAAATAGAAATAAAAAGATTATTACTAGACATGAGCAGATTGGTTCCCCTAAACCAGGACTCTGCCCACATCAGGCAGCTTTGTCTCTGATGATCTTACAATTCCCCCTCAAAGTAACTAGTAAATGGGTCCTCTGTAGGGCGGCGACTAATGATTATTTTCATAATTGATTAGTTGGCTGATTATTGTTTCGATTAATCGACTAATTGGATAAAAACCTAAAAAAAAAATATCATTTTGTTAATATTCTTAAATATCTATATACAGCAGTAAATATAAATATCCAGATATATAATTGGATATTTAATACACTCTGAGAATAACAGACAGATAGATGTATTATTAGAGGGAGAATCTGCTACATATCAGAATCAGAGATCAACATTATTAAAATGTAAAAAAGAGGTAAAACGCTGTTTTGCAAATGATCAGAGAGGAGTGTAATATAATATGATGGATGACAGACTCCCTTGTCATAGACAGGTAGGTGGGTACAAGCTCCTTGCACCTGATGTCACTTATGCTGGCCGTACACAAACTAATTTTTCTTTCAAAAAAACATTCATCCAATTTTCTAACCATTAGTGGGGTCAAATCAGCGTTCATTTTCCACCACAGTGATGGGAAAATTCAAAGGCGCAGAACAGAAAACCTTTTACAATCAAACTAATTTTCACATTGTGTATGTGGTTTTTGCTCAGACGTTACATTAATTTTATCATTGAATGTTAAAAGCAAGAGGAATTTTTGAACTACACTCGTCCATTCATCAAATGTACAAATAATTTTAATACAAATACTTGTGCGAATATTCTCGTCCAAAAATCGATCCGTGTATGGCCAGCATAGAACATTTAGTAGCAGCAGCATGATTTTTTTTTTAATCATCTGTTATGATGGGGATAAAAAAATATTCCTTTATATTACAAAAACAGCAGATAATCACTACTATAAGGCATTCATTTATACTGTGAAATAGTTAAAGTAATATATTTTATATCATATATATATATATATATATATAATAATAACTATACCTAGAAGTAGGATATATGGGGATTTTACCTGGGAGTCACACATGAAGATATATGGAGGTTAGAGGGGGGAGGGGAGACTTTTATATTAAACTAATACTGAAAGATGAGACTTTTTTCATGGATATAATAATTTTATATATAATGCACAATACTGCTAAACTTTTACTTCATGTGATAGTAATGCCTTCTATCACCTCCAGTCTATCAGCCTCCACCTTCTCTGGGGTCAGATGCTGATCTTCCCTGCACAGAGACCTTAAAGTCATTGTAAATGTTGGATTTCTTTTTTAAACAAACTTGTCATACTTACCTCTAGTGATGCACAGAAATTTTGGCGGTCAAAAAAAAACTGCAGAAAATTGTGTTTTCAGCACATTGCCAAAAGGAAAATATTGCCAATAATGGAGCATAAAATGGGGTAACCCATTGCAGGGGTGTCATCCTGGCGTGCCCCAGTCCTCCCCTCCCTCCTCCTCTCCTCCCTCTTCTCCTCCCTCCCACAGAGCCAGTGTGACAGTGTGTCACGGAGCTGAATTGTCTGGGTCTCAGTAACAGTGTCCCAACTCCTGTGATAAATGGCACACTGATCCAATGGTGGGGCATTGAATCTGGGATGTGATCACAGGAGCGGGACATTGTTACTGCGACCCGAGCAATTCAAATACAGCTCTGTGACACACAGAGATCGCCACTTTAATCTGGGCACTGGCAGGCTGCATGACGGGCACTGGTGAGGCTGAATGATGGGCACTGGTGAGGTTGCATTGATCTCTTGCATCATGTCTGCAGTCTCTGACCATCTCCTGTACTATGTCTACAGTCTCTGACCATATCCTGTATCATGTCTGCTAGAGGTGCACCACATGGAAATTTTGCTAATACTATAGCAGTGTGTTAAAGTAAGAGACAGCAGACATGATACAAGAGATGGTTAGAGACTGGGGACATGATACATGAGATGGTTAGAGACTGGGTACATGATAAATGAGATGGTTAGAGACTGGGGACATGATACAAGAGATGGTTAGAGATTGGGGACATGATACAGGAGAATGGTTAGAGACTGAGGACATGATAAAAGAGAAGGTTATATAAAAATGGTGGTTGTATATAAAAATATAAATATTTTTTTTTTTAAAAAACTGTCATTTTTGGTATCGGTTTCGGCCTAGTGCATCCTTAATTTTCAGTTTCGGCACCAAAATTTCCATTTGGTGCGCCCCTACTTACCTCCTCCGTATAATGGTTTTGCACAGAGCAGCCCTGATTCTCCTCTTCTGGATCCCCCGGGACTTCTGGTTCCTCCTGCCTTCATAGTTCCTCTATAGGAAGCTGCAAAGTATAGTATAGAGTTCCCCTATATGAAGCTACAAAGTATAGTATAGAGTTCCCCTATAGGAAGCTACAAAGTATAGTATAGAGTTCCCCTGTAGGAAGGTACAAAGTATAGTATAAAGTTCTCCTAAAGGAAGCCACACAGTATAGTATAGAGTTCCCCTATAGGAAGCCACAAAGTATAGTATAGAGTTCCCCTATAGGAAGCCACAAAGTATAGTATAGAGTTTCCCTGTAGGAAGCCACAAAGTATAGTATAGATTTCCCCTACAGGAAGATAAAAAAAAAAACTTCTGCCTTTAGAATCAATTGCTTCCTTCTCTTCCCCAGGACTACATGTCCCATGAGGCATTGCTCCTCACACATTCAAGTTCTCAGGCATTTACTGACATGTATGGATGGTGTACTGAGCTGTATTTTCTGATATGTAAATAAATAATGGGGACGTGACCAAGATGGCGGCTAGGACAGACATCTAGGTGCAGAGCTCCTGAAAACCATCCTGGGCACATTTAATCCTGCCATCGAGCCCTATTACCAGCTTTAGCAGATGATGACAAGAAGGAGAAACCAATCAGGACTCCAACACACAAAAGAAACACCCGTTAAGCACACCGGAACGTCCGTACACGTGACAGGGCCCTTCAACACGGTGACGCAGACCTCCGACACCAATCCGGCCCATGCTAACTTTACGGCCCTGATGCAAGCGATAACCGGCTGCCAGACTACCCTCACATCTAAGATTGATTCCCTGCAACTGGAGATGTGCCTCACGCGGAAGGACTATGACAAAATCCGCGGCCAGATCGATGAAACGGAACGCCGGGTGGGTGCCACGTAGGACTCAGTGTGGGACCACTCGGCCACCCTGCACTCCATTCAAGTGAGGCTGAAACACCTCGAATCCAGGGCCAAAGATGCTGAAAACCAAAAACCTACGGATCATAGGCTTACCGGAGGTAGTGGAGGGTAACGATACCCCAGCCTATACCGAGAGCATTCTACGTAGCTCTTCCCTCAGGCGTCCTTCTCGCCTCACTTCGTGGTGGCACCTACCCGCGGACCTCCAGGGGCACCTCCCCGCACATATATCTTCAGGCTGCTGAACTTCAGAGATTGTGATTTGATCCTCAGAGAGGCCCGAAAGATGGGCACCATTCGCCACGAGGCTGCGCTGCTCATGTTCTTCCCAGACTTCTCTGTGAACACGCAGAAGCTCCTTAAATCTTTTGATGCAGTCAAACAGTCCCTCCACTCTAGGAACATTAAGTACAGTATGCTCTTCCTTGCCCACCTGAGAGTGGTGGACGGTGAGTCGACCGGATTCTTTACTTCACCTGAGGAGGCCACACTATGGGTAAATACCCTGCCCCATATGTGAGCTCCTGCTTCCCGGCTCCTACACCGAAGCCATGTGAGTACTTTCAAACTGGGTTTCTTTTCTCCCTTCCCTTCATTCTGCCCTGGGATGGGTTAACCGCCATGTTGGACCTGCCTAATATGACCCTCCTTGCATCCCGAGCCATCGCCCAGCTGTTGGCTCTCCTCACAACGAGAGTGCAGTCTGCCTGCAGCCCACCCAAACTCATACCCAAACAGGGACACTTTCCATCCTGGCTCAAAGAGAGCCCACTACTTCAGCCGGCTGAATCCCACATCTTTACGCCCTGCCCCATTGGCGGCGTCTGTGCATTGCACCTCAGCTCCTTGGGTCTGGGGAAAAAATCGCCTACTTGTCTGTTGTTCATGACCCTAAGTGGTTGGTAACCATGTTTGATTCATTGAGTAAAATGCATTACAGATGGAGTGGTTGCATAGGGTGGGGGGGGGGGGTTGGGGTTCACGTGTTAATGTTAATTTGGTTTCTTCTTTTAGTTGTTAAGTTGATTTCTGAAGGAATGTACGATTTTTGTGATAAGCGTGACTTGTAGGTGAGAATGCGGGTATGGTCCAGTTCTTTTGGGTGGCCTTGCCCCTCCCTGGAGGCTCGGATGAGAGGGGTGGACTCCCTCTATTATGTCTCATCTCTCTGCCATGGCACCATTGACACTAATACCGTGGAATGTCAGAGGAATGAACTCCCAAATTGAAAGGGCCCTAGTTTTCAAATTTCTTAAAGACTACAACCGGATATATGCATCACTGCCTTTTGTCCTGCTAGACCTGAAGCTGGATCCTGAGGGACAGTATGTGGTGATACATGCAAAAGTAGACAGCCTACCAATGGTGCTGGTGGGCTTGTATATCCCTCCCCCAGCCACGGTTGGACTTCTCACCAAGATTGCGCAGCTAGTGGCTGAGTTTCCGGCTGCTGCAGCTGTTTTAGCCGGGGTCTTCAACATGGCCCCCTGTCCAAGACTAGACAAACTGGCTTAAGATCCAGCAATGGACTCTCCACTTTCCTGCTGGGCCTCAGTGTTGGGCCTTACTGATGTGTGGAGGTGGAAACACCCCCAAAACCGGGGGTACAAATGTAACTCAGCCATGTATATGTATAATATGTATATATGTATAATGTCCTGTATCGATCTTATCTATGTCAGCAGCCCTGTCCTGGCCAAGGTGAGGGAGGTATCTGCCCTTCCCAGTGGTATCTTTGACCACGTCCCCATCTTGATGCAGATACAGGATAACTGCCTCTGGAGACTCTCCAGGTACTGTATAACAGACGAGCGGGTAGAGCCACTGGTAGAATTGTGTCATTCTGGTCTTCTTACCCCCCTCCAAACAAATCCCCCACTAGCTGGGAATGTTTCAAAACTCATATCAGGAGACAGTACCAGTGTGCTATTGGCTCGGCCTGCAAGTCCTCCCAGGCTTCTCTGTTCCAGGCTTAAACTTGTGCCCAGATGCTGGAGGCCCAGTATGCAGTGACCGGGGAAGAGAGCCACAAATTGGCCCTCTCTGTAGCCCTGAGGGAGGTTCAGCTCCTCAGAGTCAAAGCTGCCAAAAAACAACTGCTATACAAGTCACAAAAGGTGTTTGAGCAGGGTGAAAAGACGGGGCGCATGCTCGCATGGCTCTCCAGGGAACAGATAATATCCACTCAGGTAGTTAATGTCAGAGACAATTCAGGGAGACTACTAACAGACCCAGGAGAAATCAACTCATGTTTTGCCTCCTACTATGCCGATCTTTATTCCTCTAAAGCCAGGAATTCCCAGGCTGAACTCCATGCCTACCTAGACAATATTGAACTTTCCACACTCTCCACAGAGCCCCGATCAAGCCTGGATGCCCCGTTCACTCTGAAAGAGATTCGGAGGGCGGTGGCCTCCCAGCTAAATTCTTTAAGACACATAGTGAGTCGTTGGTGTCCACGTTACGGGAGATACTACAGACCTTGATTAGAGACACTCAATTGCCTCCCTCTATGTTGCAAGTGATTATAGTGGTTATACCTAAGCCAGGTAAGGACCCCGAACTTTGCTCCTTATATAGACCCATCTCCTTGCTCAATATTGATGCCAAGATCCTTACAAAGATCTTGGCTAACCGATCTAATGAAATAATACTGTCCTTTGTACATGGGGACCAGACGGGCTTTATGCCAGGGAAGGGCACTGATATTAACCTGAGGCGGTTGTTCGCGGTGATTGATCGGGTGGCTGGGGGGGGGGGGTTGGGGGCAGAGGTGATTGCAAAATTTCAACAATATCTTTCTATATCTCAGCGATCCCCATGGTTCCCTGGTGGCAGCCTTGGAGGTCTTCAAAGTGTTTGTCAGGTTCTCGGGTATTAAAATTAATTGGGACAAATTGGTGTTTTTCGTTCTAAACACGATAGCTCCCCCCTAACTTACCGGCCCCTCTTCAATGGGTTGACAAATGTAAATATTTAGGCATATATGTCCAAAGACACTTTGCAGACTACTTGGAAGCTTATGTGCGCCCGATTCCACAGACATTTCTCCAAAAATTTGGTACATGGAAGACCCTGCCACTTACGCCAGTGGGTAGGATAAACTTAATAAAGATGTCCTTCCTCCTCAAATTCCTCTACGGGTTTAGGCACACTCCCGTTAGTATTCCTAATTCCTTTTTTAATAAACTGGACCAGGCTATCAGAACTTGTGTGGCAAGGGGCGGTTCCCAGAATAGCTAGATCCAGGCTTCAGCTCTCGCTGATGGAGGGAGGTTTAGCACTACCCAACTTCAAGAAATATTACTATACGGCGGTCTTGGTCTCAGTAAGGTGGTGGTTCACACATGATCAGTCCAACCCCACAGTAAACCTTGAGGCGGCAATATTAGGATCATATTCAGAACTCAGCAATTTAGTGTACCGAGGACCCCGATCCAACATACACATTACCACCCCTATGAAAATCACTGTAGGAGTGTGGAGGCGGGTTTCGGGGTCTCTGGTGGGGCTCGGACCTATTCTCCCTATACCCCCTTATGGAGTAACCCAGAGCTGGCCCATTTAAGGACTGTGCCCGACACGCAACTATGGGCTAGACACGGAGTCAAAACTCTCCGGGACATAATGCCTGGAGGCCGTCTGCTCCCCTTTAGCGAACTAAAGAGATTCTCGCTTCTTCCATGGATGAGTTTCAGGTTCATGCAGCTTCGACATGCGATCGGGGCACAGTTTCCAGATCCGATCACCTTAGCCCCACACTCGGTTGAACAACTTCTTACAGCATGCAATATAGATAGAACGCGATCCTCCATATACTTTAGACTCACCTGTGCCAGTAGTAATGGGGCTGGCAGAGCATTCTCTGCTTGGCAGAGAGATATACCGAGCCTGACAGAGGAGAATTGGTCTGAGAGCCTCCAACAATACATCCCCCTTATAATAGCAGCCAAAGATCATTTAATACAGGTAAAATTTCTCCCTAGGGTATATTATACGCCACAGTTATCTATCGCACTACTGACGACCGCTGCCCGCGCTGTGGAGGGGGAATAGACAATTACATACACATGGTTTTGGAGTGCCCACTAATAGAGACATTATGGCAGGCGGTGGTTGCTGGCATCAGTTCGGTTATCGAGATACCCCTCAAACTTGATCCCCTGATTCTTCTTTTAGCAGTGACTGATAATATACCCACCAACACGCACATCAAGATGTTTATCTTTTATTGCACATACTATGCCAGGAAAACTATTCTGATTAACTGGAAGGCACCTGAGTCACCCTGTATCTCCACATGGAAAACAATGGTGAATGCCACGCTCCAACTATATAAGCTGAGGTATATGGATCGCAACTGCCCTAAAAAGTTTCAGAAAATATGGTCAGCATGGGTGGGATGTCCACAGAAAACAATTAAGGGGTGGGTCAACAATGGTGTAATTGTACAAAAGATAAGGCCTTATTGATGAATTACATAAATTAATGAAAAAAGTCCAACCAATTTGGTACAGCGACTGTACTGGTCCTACAAGGTACACAGTGACTAATAAATAATTACTGCAGTAATAGACAACATTGTCGTTAAAACCCCACTGAACGCGAATACCCCGCTACCCCCACCATGGAAGTTCTTATATCCAAGATGTGTATAAAAAAATGGTGCTGCACTTTATCCTGCTCCTTTTGGAAAAAAAACAATGTTGAATCCACCCTTAAATTATTTAATTAGTCCTTAGAACGAGTCCTTTTGTCCATTTGAAAAGGCTTATACTGGTATGACAACAAAGGGTGGTGGAAAGAGAATGGTTTGGAAGTTCATAATAGCCCTGCCTATAGTTAGGCTGGAGAAAAATTTATATTATCCTACTCAGCAGATCACAGATTCCGACAATAGTAAACAGTGTTGAATCATTGCTCTATCCCAACAAAGGCAGCAGTATCCATTGTACACTGATTGATATTAACAGTGTATATCTGTATGTAATACAGTTCAAAGTGACACACTATAGAGAAGTGGCATATACAAAAAGTTTGCCCTAAACGGGCTCTTATCCCCCCTGTATTCGGCTGATTATGCCGCGGTTACTACCATTCAGAGTGTCTTCTATGAAGACGATCATATAGTATGGCTGTGAGACCGCTTAGCTCAGCTCCCACCATTTGCAGCAGTGAGTGGTGGAAAAAGGAATGGTTTGGGAGTTCAAGTATCACTGCCTGTAGTTGAGCTGGAGAAAAATCTCTATTGTTCCACTCAGCAATTTACAGGTTCCAACTGAAATAGACGGTGTTGAATCATTGCCATATCGCACGTCCAGACGAAGTGCACGGTTCAGCGCACAAAACGCATCAACGTTTCTGACGCTGTACCCCCCTCCCCGCACCCCACTATGGTTCTTCATCCATGAATGGAAGTTGATCTTTCATAAATATACTTTGGATAAGTCCACTTCTGCATTCCTGAGTGGTTCATCCCAGCCACCATAGCTGTACTCTCTGCAGTATTCCAGATGTCTGAACCAGGAAGCCCTGTGTGATAAACACATGGAGGAAACAAACAATTCCTGAGCTCAATCTCTGCAAGTGGTGGAAAACTCAGAAAAGCGTTTTCACAGTCATACTACACGATTGCCTCTATAGAAGATACACCGAATGGCACTTATCACGGCACTATTACAGGAGGGGGTAAGAGCCGTTCAGGGCGAACTTCATGTATATGCCACTTTCCTATAGTGTGTTACTTTGGCGATCATTTAAAGACTGAATTTTGAACTGTGTTGAATGTTTTGTATTTTTATATTGACCACCACGATCAATATGGAGCCTTCTACACAGACATACATTGCTAATATCAATCAGTGTAGAAATTAGACTGCTGCCTATGTTGCGATATGGCAATGATTCAACACCGTCTCTCTTCTTTACAATAAAGTCTCCTCTTACCCGTTGATGTGAGGGGCGGCTGATTGTCCATCATGACGTCCTTGTAGAGATCCTTGTGTCCTTTTAAATACTCCCACTCCTCCATGGAGAAATAGACAGTGACATCCTGACACCTTATAGGAACCTGACACACACAATGATACAGTCACCATCCAGACACATCCCTTGTCTGTTACTGGATAATGTCCCAGAATTCCCAGCACCGCTCACCTCTTCTGTCAGCAGCTCCATCATCTTCTTGGTGACTTCTAGAATCTTCTGCATGTTGTGACTCTCAGGTTTTAGGGAGTCACATGGAGGCACTCTGATGGTCATATGATCACCTGACCTCATAAGAGGAAATCTCTGTATTGGGGAACCAATAGGAATATCATGTTAGAGTCCCAGAATCCTCCTCACCTCTCCGGTCAGGTCTGTGTTTTATTAATAGAGATAAGAGTGATGTCATGTGTCCTCCCAGAATCCTCCTCACCTCTCCGGTCAGCAGGTAGATGATCTCCAGGGTGAAGTTTAGTATCTTCTCAGTCATGTGACTCCGGTCCTCCTCCATCCTCATTGGTGCCATCATTTGGTCTATACAGGTCTTCTTGTAGACGGATAACTTTGGGAAATGAAAGTAAGAATTATTGGATGGTATTGGTCACACAATAATAGAATGTGGATGTGAGGGGGGTAATAGGAGGGTTGCTGTACATTTAACAACTACTCCCCCCATGGGAACAGATTTAGTTTGGACTGTTTGCTAAATTTTTGAGGTGTGGGACCCTCTTGGCTGCCGGATGAGATATTCCCTTTTCTATGTTGGGTGTGTTTGGTTTCTGAACTGGTTTTGTTTAGTTTTAGATCTGCAGACAAGGAATGATAAATACGATCCTTCCTTTGACTTGTTTGCTCTGAGGCAGTGCTGTGAGGACAATGTCGGGTCACCATGATGTCCAGGAAGGGGAACTTGCTCTCTTTTGGTCGGAGTTGTCGGCTAATCAGGATAATTGTCAGAACTCCGGCTGCAAAGCTCCAATCTCCGGCAGCCTGCTGACTGATCGGAGTGATGTCACTGTCGCTCTCTGCAGTAAGAGAAGTGATGGGATTGGATAGCAGGGAGATCCTGCTGGTAGAGTACAGAACTGTGGGGGAGGAGTCGGTTTTGTTCTCTCCAATAGCAACCCATCTGCCATCATTGCTGATTATGAAGATTTTAACATGTAAGTGTACTATTTGTTTTTATGGAATAAATGACTTCATCATTCTAGTGAGGATCTTGCGCTGTCATTTCTTTGTTATTTGAGCTCCTTGGATCTTCCCGGATCTTTATCTGACAAGCTGCAGGACCCTTGTATGTTGGAATGAACATTTGTCCTCATCATGCTGTTACCATAGACTGCTGTCTGTTGGGCTGGACCTTGTAGTGCGCATTACTGGTGTGTGATTTTTATTTCAGTGGTGGTAGGAGGACAGCAGAGGGGAGGGGTCCTCTCTTGGTCTATTTTGTATCCTGCAACATATTTCTAGAACGGTGAAATGGTGAGGTGAAGGCTTTCTTCACTTGCTGGCAGAAGGTTTTTAAAAGAGAAGTATGATTTTTTTTCTTTCAGATTCATACTTACCTAGGTGGATGAAGCATTTGTCCCCCAGCGCCTCTTCACTGAGAACCGATCGATCTAATATCTGCAATGGCTCGGTTCTCACAGCTCCGCCCCCCGCGCTCACTGGAGCTGTGGCTCGCTGAGAGGCTGAGATGGCCATCAGTCCAGGCATCTGGAAGATCCAGACTTCATTGTCGTGATGATGCGGTGCCTGGACTGATTCCAGTGATGTCACCAGAGAGCCGACTTCAGCCCGATCTCTGCTGAAAACAGGTCGCAAGAGTGCAAAATGAATAGCACTCCTGTAACCCATAGGAGAAGCCCAGCCAAGCGATCTCAGGCTGGACTTCTCCTTTAAGGAGGTCAGAAAAGTATGTGCAGGTGGGGTGAGAGGACCATCAGAGACCAACAGCCTGTGTAGTGTAATAATTGTCCTCTGTAGGCCATGTATGGTCAGGATGGTCATTGTCTTGTCTATTTATTGTCAGTGATGTTTGTTTAGAGGAACATATTACTAGAATTTATCTCCAAAATGAAGAGAACATTCCGGCCCCGTAAGTGGGGAAATGTTTTGACCCTGGAGGGGTTAATCTAGGTTTCCACACTACATATGTGTGTATCATCATCTGCTGGAGATAAAAGACGTCACAGTGACTATGGAGGAAGAGGATGGACATGACGGGGGGTTACTGGGTGTAAATAGAAAATAAGATCTTATTACCTCATCTGCTGCTTCTTCCAGCAATGTCTTCTCTCTACTTCCTCCTGACTCACCTCTCACCCGGAACTTCCTGTGTGTACCTGACATCACTTCCTGTCTGTATTCCATAGAGACTTCCTGTCTGGGTAGAAGTAAGATCACCATATCGTGGAGTTCAGAGGAACTGCAGCCCCAAGAAACGTCTCATAATAACCTTTTCTGTATAACAGGGCAAAGTTAAAAACATAACTCCCAACACGACTTCTCAAACAGCTTGCAGTGTCTTAATTTCTATACTTGAAATAGCCGTGTTCACACTATGAGACGTTTTTTGAGCTGCAGTTCCTCTGAGCTCCACAAGGTGGTGATCTCACATCTACCCAGTAAAAAAGTCTCTATGGAATACAGACAGGAAGTGATGTCGGATACAGACAGGAAGTGATGTCAGGTAAAGACGGCATTCCATTTGGAAGGACGTAGAGAGAAGACACTGCTGGATCTTGAGGCAGAGGAGGTAATATATAGATTAACCCCTTCAGGGGGATCAGTTGATGATTAATATATCTTCCTTCCAAAGCTGGCCATACATGGTTCAGTTTTATAGTTCAGACAGCGAGATGAGAAAAAAAAAACTGAAGTGATTCTACCATCCACACATTGGAGGGGGATGGGGGAATCCTCCCCGCTGCACTATTGTATTCTGAGAATGGGGGGCACTCCTCCGCTCTCAGAATACACAGATCAGCGATGAAGCTATTGGCTGCAGCCGCTGATCGAGTGACTTTTATCCGGCAGTGACCACACATGGATGGAAATGTGACCGATCCCTGCTGAACCAGCTGAATTTCCATGTATCTATGGTCACCATAAAGTGATTGTAAGTTTTTTTTTTTTTTTTAAATAACAAACAAACATACTTACCTCCACGGTGCAGCTCGTTTTGCACCTATTCTTCTGGTGGCTCTCGTGGCTCCTCCCCACATTAGATAACCCCCTAGGAGAAGCACTCCAATGAGGGGGTTACCTTGCGGGTGCGCTCCCGAGTCCTGCATTCGGTGTCCATAGAATATATGACTCAGCCCCGCCTCCCGTGTCATTGGATTTGATTGACAGCAGTGGGAGCCAATGGCTGCACTGCTATCAATCTATCCAATCAGGAGCCGAGAACCCCGGGCAGAGAGACAGCGCCCCCCGCTGGATTAAGTTCCAAGGCTCAGGTAAGTAAAACGCGGGGGTGGGGGGGGGGCTGGTCACTGCCGGTTGTTTTTTCACCTCAATGCATTACAACCCCTTTAAGTGACTTCTTCCCCAGCCCTCATCTCCTCCTCATCTCTCCTCCATATCCTCTTACACAGCTTTTCTCCTCACCTGCAGTGATCCTGGGGGGTGGGAACTTGGCACCAGCTCTGTAGAAAACTGTCTGTTCCTCCGCACGTCACCTGATCACATGAGAGCTTACTTTCACAGATTCCTGACAGATTTCTGTATGGTAAAGGTCAAAGTTCACTCTTCAGTTTAGGAGAAGTAGGACACACCCAGGAACAATGATTTGGTTTGCACAGGAGCCTCATATAGAGGACCCCTCAAATCTCCCCATCCAAATGTCCCTCCATCCAGAGTCTATATGTCCTATGACATCACACTGACCTCACAGCTCCTCCTCCCAATGTCCCTCCATCCAGAGTCTATATGTCCTATGACATCACACTGACCTCACAGCTCCTCCTCCCAATGTCCCTCCATCCAGAGTCTATATGTCCTATGACATCACACTGACCTCACAGCTCCTCCTCCCAATGTCCCTCTATCTGGCTTTTTTTCTGATGCTCTTAGGATGTGGGAGGACCCTTGGCATCTTCACTTACAAAGTGGGACTGTTGGTCCTGCATTGTATGTAATGACATCAGAATACCTGTAACAAGCTTTTATCCTGCATAGTGTGGGGGTCCTGTGTGGTAAATTTATACCTCAGCCTGAAGTGGGGCTTTAATAAAATGGAAACCTGATTTTTTTGAAACAAACAAATAAAAAAATGGAAACCTGAATGGTAAGGAGGATTCTGGGAATATCATTTGATTTTACTATTTGTGTTCAGATCTAGAGTTTTCTCCTGTGAAGTCTGGAGATCATATGACCATAACATTGCCTCTACCTTCTCCCTGATAGAATAGAGAAATACAAAGAAGATTCTAGAAGTCACCAGAGAGATGATGGAGGAGAGGTGAGCGGTGCTGGGAATTCTGGGACATTATCCAGTAACAGACAAGGGATGTGTCTGGATGGTGACTGTATCATTGTGTGTGTCAGGTTCCTATAAGGTGTCAGGATGTCACTGTCTATTTCTCCATGGAGGAGTGGGAGTATTTAGAAGGACACAAGGATCTCTACAAGGACGTCATGATGGACAATCAGCCGCCCCTCACATCACCGGGTAAGAGGAGACTTTATTGTAAAGGAGAGAGCAGTACGGAGGCTCCACCTAGATCCCCCATCATCTGATAAACACATAGAAACAATGTATTCAGTCAGTGTGTGTGTTTCCTACAGATGGATCCAGTAATGGGAACCCACCAGAGAGATGTCCCCGTCCTCTGTATTCCCGGGATTCCACACAGGAAGGTCACACCATCCCCCACCATCATCAGGTAGATGAGGAACAATCACTGATAGTATCATTAGGATCTGTACATTATCTGCATTGTTACCATTGATGTCATTTTTATGTATTATTATAATATTATTATTATTATTATAATATTATATATTCAGAGTGAAAACCTGAGAGATTCTAAAGTTGAGGTTAAAGAAGAGGTAAAAGAGGAGGATGATGAGGATGGGGTGATGGAGGAGTTTCTAAAAGAACACAAAGATCTGTACCAGGACACCATGGTGGAGTCATCCAGCTACAGAAACCCACCAGAGAGATGTCCCCGTCCTCTGTATTCCCGGGATTCCACACAGGAAGATCACACCATCCCCCACCATCATCAGGTAGATGACGGACAATTATTGGTAGTTCTGATTTATACACAGCATGATTGTTACAATGAATGTTTTATTATATATTCAGAGTGGAAACCTCGGGGATGATAATATTGATGTTAAAGAAGAGTATAAAGAGGAGGATGAGGAGTATGGAGTGATGGAGGAGTTTTCAGAAGGACACAAGGATATGATGGAGCCACCAAATACCAGGAACCCACCAGAGAGATGTCCCCGTCCTCTGTATTCCCGGGATTCCACACAGGAAGATCACACCATCCCCCACTGTTACAAGGTTGGTGGGATGGAGCATCTAGAACATGGACTCCTAGAGATGATGTGTAGATTTTTTATGTGATGTCACAATAATAAATCATATTGTTTACGGATGATATTCACTTTAATTTTCTTGATTTAGAGTGGAGATCCAATCGATATAGAATTTGAGGTTAAATCAGAAGAAGAAGAGAGGTATGTGAGGGATGATCAGCAGTCTATGGAGGAGGATGGAATAACGGGGACATTTATAGAGGAGGACACTCCTACAGAGATCAGCACAGGTGGGTCATTAACACTAAATACATTCCTCCACCCATACTGCTCACTGATTGGTCCAGAGTAGGGCGGGGACTGGGTGATATCAGCCTGTAATCCCCTGGTCACTTTCCTGAGCTGTGTTCCCCATCCTGTATTCCTGTATTTCTCTCGGATAATCTTCCTTCTCTGTGCTGCAGACACAATTTATGTATCTAGACTGGATTTATGGAGATTCTGGGGTTCATCAGGCAGAAAAAGGTTGAATTTCACCATAAATAAATTCACCATACCTAGACAACTGTGGCATGCGCTCTGGGTCTCCTTACCCATGCCCAAGTCTAGCAAGATCTCTGACAGAGATCTCCTGACCCCTGCATTATACAGTGGTGTGAAAAAGTGTTTGCCCCCTTCCTGATTTCCTGTTCCTTTGCATGTTTGTCACACTTAAGTGTTTCGGAACATCAAACCAATTTAAACAATAGTCAAGGAAACACAAGTAAACACAAAATGCAATTTGTAAATGAAGGTGTTTATTATAAAGGTGAAAAAAAATCCAAACCATCATGGCCCTGTGTGAAAAAGTGATTGCCCCCCTTGTTAAAACATACTATAACTGTGGTTGTCCACACCTGAGTTCAATTTCTCTAGCCACACCCAGGCCTGATTATTGCCACACCTGTTCACAATCAAGGCATCACTTAAATAGGAGCTGCTTGACACAGTAAGGTCCACCAGAAGATCCTTAAAAGCTACACATCATGCCGAGACCCAAAGAAATTCAGGAACAATTGAGAAAGAAAGTAATTGAGATCTATCAGTCTGGAAAGGGTTATAAAGCCATTTCCAAAGCTTTGGGAATCCAGCGAACCACAGTGAGAGCCATTATCCACAAATGGCGAAGACATGGAACAGTGGTGAACCTTCCCAGGAGTGGCCGGCCGCCCAAAATTACCCCAAGAGCGCAGCGACGACTCATCCAAGAGGTCACAAAAGACCCCACAACAACGTCCAAGGAACTGCAGGCCTCACTTGCCTCAGTTAAGGTCAGCGTTCATGCCTCCACCATCAGGAAAAGACTGGGCAAAAATGGCCTGCATGGCAGAGTTCCAAGGAGAAAACCACTGCTGAGCAAAAAGAACATCAAAGCTCGTCTCAATTTCTCCACAACACATCTTGATGATCCCCAAGACTTTTGGGACAACATTCTGTAGACCGATGAGACAAAAGTGGAACTCTTTGGAAGGTGTGTGTCCAAGTATATCTGGCGTAGAAGGAACACTGCATTTCAGAAAAAGAACATTATACCAACAGTAAAATATGGTGGTGGTAGTGTGATGGACTGGGGCTGTTTTGATGCTTCAGGACCTGGAAGACTTGCCGTGATAAAAGGAACTATGAATTCTGCTGTCTACCAAGAGATCCTGAAGGAGAATGTCCGACCATCTGTTTGTGTACTCAAGCTGAAACGAACTTGGGTTCTGCAGCAGGACAATGATCCTAAACACACCAGCAAGTCCACCACCAAATGGCTGAAGAAAAACAAAATGAAGACTTTGGAGTGGCCTAACCAAAGTCCTGACCTGAATCCTATTGAGATGTTGTGGTATGACCTTAAAAAGGCCGTTCATGCTCGAAAACCCTCTAATGTAACTGAATTAGGACAATTCTGCAAAGATGAGTGGGCCAAAATTCCTCCAGGACGCTGTAAAAGCCTCTTTGCACGTTATCGCAAACGCTTGGTTGCAGTTGTTGCTGCTAAGGGTGGCCCAACCAGTTATTAGGTTTAGGGGGCAATCACTTTTTCACACAGGGCCATGATGGTTTGGATTTTTTTTCACCTTTAATAATAAACACCTTCATTTACAAATTGCATTTTGTGTTTACTTGTGTTGTCCTTGACTATTGTTTAAATTGGTTTGATGTTCCGAAACACTTAAGTGTGACAAACATGCAAAGGAACAGGAAATCAGGAAGGGGGCAAACACTTTTTCACACCACTGTATACTCTAATGCCCCATACACACGGTCGGAATTTCCGACGGAAAATGTCCTATCGGACCATGTTGTCGGAAAATCCGACCGTGTGTGGGCGCCATCTGACTTTTTCCGTCTGAAAAAATTTGAGATCCTGCTCTCAAATTTTCCGACAACAAAGTCCGATTGGACTTTTCCCGATGTGTAGCGAATTCCGACGGACAAAGTGCCACGCATGCTCAGATCAAATTACAAGACCAAAGCTATTGGCTACTAGCCTCTACGTAGTTCCGTCGTACGCAACGAACGTCACCACGTTCAGAATGATCGGATTTTCCGACAACTTTGTCTGACCGTGTGTATGAAACACCAGTGTCGGACAAAATCCGTCAGAAAAAATCCGATGGATTTTGTGGTCGGAATTTCCAACCGTGTGTACGGGGCAAAAGTTGTACATTACATCATTCTGATACTATATAGTCCTATCTGTTGTATCTTATACAATATGTTGTACATTACACAGTCCTGACTTCTGCTCTCTCCCCTCTACCCACTGCTATATATACACATAATATGGATTCTCTTTTGTTACACCCATTTCCTACCAGCTGGACATTTTATATCTGATGATTTGATTGGAGCACAGCAGGAACCAATCAGCTCATGTCTAGTAATAATCTTTGTATTTCTCTTTTAGTAGATGGACGGGAGATGAGGAAAACCTCAGAGGATTGTCTCACTTTGTCTCCAGACTGTAAAGTAGAAGATGAGGACATCACACAGTATAGTCCAGGAGAAAACCCGACTACCTCAAATGTCCATCCGGCACCACACAGTGTAGATGGACCATCGTATTCCTCTTATCCTGAGGAACCTCAGACTGTGAGGGACGGTGCCGTCCTTCCAACAGAGAAGAGCTTTTCCTGTACTGAGTGCGGGAAGTGTTTCCCTTCTAAATCCAAACTTATTATGCATATAAGATCTCACACAGGAGAGAAGCCGTATTCCTGTACTGAGTGCGGGAAGTGTTTCCATTATAAATCCCGTCTTAATGTGCATAAAAGATATCACATTGGAGAGAAGTCGTATTCCTGTCCAGAGTGCGGGAAATGTTTTTCACAGAAGTCAGATCTTTCCAAACATCAGAGATCTCACACGGGGGAGAAGCCGTATTCCTGCCCTGAGTGTGGGAAATGTTTTTCACATAAGTCAGATCTTTTCAAACATCAGAGATGTCACACGGGGGAGAAGCCGTATTCCTGTCCTGAGTGCGGGAAATGTTTTACACAGAAGTCCAATCTTTACACACATCAGAGATATCACACAGGGGAGAAGCCGTATTCCTGTCCTGAGTGCGGGAAATGTTTTTTACAGAAGTCAGATCTTTCCAAACATCAGAGATCTCACACGGGGGAGAAGCCGTATTCCTGTCCTGAGTGCGAGAAGTGTTTCCCTTCTAAATCCCATCTTAATGTGCATAAAAGATCTCACACAGGAGAGAAGCCGTATTCCTGTCCTGAGTGCGGGAAATGTTTTTCAGTAAAGTCCAGTCTTTCCAAACATCAGAGAGCTCACACGGGGGAGAAGCCGTATTCCTGTCCTGAGTGCGGGAAATGTTTTTCACGGAAGTCCCATCTTTCCATACATCATAGATCTCACACGGGGGAAAAGCCGTATTCCTGTCCTGAGTGCGGGAAATGTTTTTCAGATAAGTCCACTCTTTGCAAACATCAGAGATCTCACACGGGGGAGAAGCCGTATTCCTGTCCTGAGTGCGGGAAATGTTTTTCACGGAAGTCCAATCTTTACACACATCAGAGATCTCACAGGGAGGAGAAGCCGTATTCCTGTCCTGAGTGAGGGAAATGTTTTTCATGGAAGTCCAATCTTCATACACATCAGAGATCTCACACGGGGGAGAAGCCATTTTCTTGTCCTGAGTGTGGGAAATGTTTTTCACAGAAGTCCGGCCTTTACAAACATCAGAGATCTCACACGGGTGAGAAGCCATTTTCCTGTCCTGAGTGCGGGAAATGTTTTTCAGTAAAGTCCAATCTTTCCACACATCAGAGATCTCACACGGGGAGAAGCCGTATTCCTGTCCTGAGTGAGGGAATTGTTCCTCACTGAAGTCCTGTCTTCCTGTACATCAGGGATCCCACACAACCCTCGAGGTGTATTAGTGCCTTGAGTGCGGGAAATGTCTTGTATATTAATGTTGCTGGACATCACAGCTCTCATGTGGGGAAGAAGCACACCCTGATATACACCTCAGATATACTCCATGGCTGATCTTCATCATGGAAGAAACAGTTGATAAGGAGATCAGAGATCACCAAAGACATGGATGAAGTGTTGTACCGTGTTGCCATTGATAGCAGGAGAAAAATAACGGTCAAAGACAGACACAGTCCAAAGTGGTAAATGATGAGTTACTTTTAGATCCCAAAAGGAGGTGAGAATCATTCACCACAAATGGCCGAGTGTAAAAAACAAACCTCTCAGGTTTATTACCTCAGATATAGAAGTGTCAGAAAAGCAGTGAGACAGTTTGCATTGCTTGAGAGACAATTTGCATTACCAAAATGTATCTTTTTGCTGAAGCATTCCGAAAACCATATGGGGGAGTCAGATAAGGACCGGCTTCGTGGAAATCCATCTCAATATCCCGGACACTTTTACCCCCCTTCCTGCCCAGTCCAATTCAGATTTCAGTGCTGTCACTATTTGGATGACAATTACTCAGTCATCCAACACTGTACCCAATTTGTAGCATTTTCTGAGACAGACAGAGCTTTCTTTTGGTGGTATTTAATCACCACTGGGATTTTATTTTATGCTATATAAGTGAAAAAATACAAAAAAAGAAAAACATTTTTTTCTAAGTTTCTGTTATAAAACGTGGCAAATAAATAATATTTATTCATAAATTTAGGCCACAAAGTATTCTGCAACATTTCCTTGGTAAAAATGACCCAAATCTGTGTATTTAGTTAATATTTAGTCTGTGTAAAAGTTATAGAGTCTACAAACTATGATATATATATTTTACATTTGATCAATCCTGATGTCATGACGGACAATCTCATTTCTTGAGGCCCTTAAAATGCCAGGACAGTACAAATACCCCCAAATGACCCCTTTTTTGTAAAGTAGACAGTCCAAGGTAATAAGTAAAAGGCATCCTAATTTTTGCTGAAGTTGTAATTTTTTGTCACAATTAAAAATGAAAGAAGAAGACAAAAAGAAAACAATATATATATATTTTTTTTTTACAACTTTTTTTACATACTGTCAACAGAGCAGTAAAACATCATCATACTTGTGTGGTGGTGATACTAATATTGACTTGTGGCAGTATGTAAATAAAAATTATATATATTTTCAATTTTTGTACATTTTTTTTCCTTTTTTTTTTACATTGTGACACATGCAGTGATAACATATTGACCCTGTACTACTCTGGGGAGGTGGTCAATATTTTTTTTTGATGATCTCTGTTATAAGCAATCGTTTTTATGAATGACACTGGGTGTACAACTGTGATAGCAGTGATTGGTCACAGCTATCACATGGTACAGATGTGATAGGCCCCGTCTGTACCATGTGATCACTGTAATTAGTCACAGAGATCATCACAACGGTACACTATGAATGGCTAAGAATGAAAGCCATTCATTGTGTACAACTGTCATGTGATGGCTGTGATTGGTCACAGCGATCACAAGGTACTGGGGCCAGCCCAGTCCAATAATCTATCATTCAGTGGAGCTGCAGCGTGGCCACTTGACTTGGAGGACTTCATATGACGTCCACTGAGGATGGGAGACTCGGCCATCATTCTGCTATAGGCCTGACAGGAAGCAGTTAATTCCAATCTAAATCCCCCTGGAGGCCTGGGGACACGGTACAAGTTTTATATATAATGTGTGGACATTTCTACCTATGATAAATGACAGGCTAAATCCACCTGGAGACTTTCTCCACACCTGGAGTGTGCTGAGTTCTTGGATAACATCTACACAGTGTTTACAGATTGGCTTTATCACCCCAACGAGCTCCAGTTCATGGATGTAATCATTATGTTTGGATGATCTCACCAGTCAGGAGACTTTCCTGTCCTCCTACATGACCCCTTCTGAAGATTCTTCTATCCTTCCAAACAAATGTATGTGAAGGGATATTTAGCTTAACTACTTCTTTTGTATTATAGTCAGTTTCCATTTTGTGTCTCTCTAACATCCATTTCATAAATAGATATGCTCAAGTCTTGCTAATTTAGTTTTGTTTCTCTTGTTCAGGTTATCTTCTCTTTGAGTTTCATTTCTTGTAAAGCACGTGATTTCTTTATTATAATTAGTTTCACTTTGTCATAGACTGTACTTATATGTCTCTGTATATGATTGGATAATTTGTCAAAGGGCGGTACTTTTCTGAAAGCCACTTTAAATATTCACACCAAATAATAAAGATTAGATTTGCTCGGACAGACGTTGCTGTTTGTTTCATTGTCTCAATGAGCGAATCTCACAGGCCTGTTGGGAATGGACAGTACACCTTACCAGAGAGGGACTAATCTACATTTTTTCCTTTCAGCTAGGGGCTCGGTCCGTGATCGATTATAATATGTCTGTCTGGTGAGTGAGAATTGATATATGTATCTTCTCTCACCGTGAAGCCTATTTAGAAATCTTTCCTTTAACGGGACCTGTGATTTATGTAGAAGTAGCTTTTAGACCTCGATAATAAGTCAGCTGTTCTGAGTTAACAGCGACACAGCCCTGGGTGGGCTGAAAGGGCTTTGAGAAGCCCATTAATAAAACTGTTCTGAGAAGCAGCAGCTGTTTTGGGGGAACAGTTAGAAAAACCCTGGATGGGTTTTTATGGGCTCTGAGAAGTCCATTTATAAGTCTGCACAGCCTATGATCGGTATGAACAGTGAGAAGATCTTGGGCAGATTTTCCAGGACTTTGAGAAGTCCGTAGGATAATGATTTATACAGTACTGTAATTATAAGAAAAAGTCTGCTAAGGTGTGCCGTACAAAACCCAATCTCTTTGCTTCCCTTATCTATTGCGTAGATGTTAAGATAATTTGTAAACTGTCTGTGTGGAATTTGTCAGCGTTGTAAGGTAAAGGCAACGCCTTCCACTGCACTGTGTCATAATAGGACTTCGATTTAAGGCGACAGACGTGTCTTCCTGTGAACTCCGGCTCCTTTTTGTGATTGATGGAAGTTCCCAATCGAAACGTAGAGTAATGCTACAGTATCCGGTGATGTATTGATGTTTATTCTTAATGATTTACATATTAATGTTTTGAGCGTAATAGCAGTGTTAATAACACTTTCTTAAGGTAATACATAAATTGACATAGTCAGTAGGATACTCTGAGGCTAACTTTTGATAAAAACATGCTATTTGGCTTTTTGCCAACATGGTTCAAGTGCTAATATCTCACTGAACGTAATAGATAGTGGAGAATTGTTTGCGGCAGTAGTACTACAGCAATTGCAAGTACTGTTTGAACCTGTTGGCACTCTGCCAAAAATAAAAAATAAATTTGAAATAAGAAAAAATTGTTTGGTTATAAAATAAAAAGAAAAGTAATAACGTACAAAGCTTGCTTGTGATCAGGGGAACCTCTGGCCATAAGGAGTGCTTATTGGCATTTTGCCAAGAAAAAAAAAAAAAATTAGAATGTTTACAAAGAAAAAGAAAGATGAAAAAAAAGATGCTGTGGAGATCTCCGGCTGGACCGTGGCTCCCTATAGCATCCTAGCCCAAACATTGTCCACGATGGGTTTAACAGAGTCATGGGATGGTGGATTTAAGGGTTAAATCAACCTTCTCTATGCCTGTATCATGCGCCCCGCCTCCTCCCCCTTACATTCCACAATCAGATAAGAGCTGCACAGACCTCATCACATGAGGACACACAGTAAATATCAGAGTGGGCTATTGAGTTTTGACATCCTTAAACAAACACCAGTGCAGACACATTATCAAAAATGATTTCTCAGGAAATCAAAGGGGTAACTTTTATAAAAAGAGGATGGCTTACAGCCAATAGTTGAAGATTTCCTTTTTATAAAGGGAACTTAAAGGGAAATTATCTCGCCCTACATTAACAAAAACCCAGTAAAGAAGGCAAATGATGACTATAGGTTTGTACAAGACCTAAGGGCCATCAATAGCCTAGTGGTACCGATTGCCCCAATAGTGCCTGATGTGCCATCAATATTTACCGCCATACATTCCGATGCAGAGTATTTTACTGTGATTGATTTATTGAACCCATTTTTATTTCCGTCCCTGTGGATGAGGAGACACAGCCAATCTTTGCTTTGCTTTTTTTTTTTTTAAAACGCCAACTAACATGGTGTAGAATGCCCCAGGGCTATATAGACTCCCTTGCAGTCTATTCCATTGTCCTCCAAACTACTCTCAGAGCTTGGATACCAGGACACTGTTCATCCCTGCTGCAGTATGTGGATGAATTCCTCACCTGCAGTTGAACTCGGGTGGCCACCCTGGAGGATGGGAGGGATCTTTTGAAATGTCTTTTTGAAAGTGGTCACAAAGTGTCAAAGAAAAAATTGCAATGGTGTCAGAAAAAAGGTTGAATATCTTGGTTTTGTACTCTCAAAAGGAGAAAGGAAAGTCAATCACAAAAGAGCTATGGCTCTTGTGGGTCTGTCCCGCCCACTTGCTAAGAAAGACATGTTCACCTTTCTTGGTATGATTGGTTCCTGCCGCCAATGGATACCTGACTGTTCCTATTACAATCTCCTGAGACAAGCCACAGGTTTACACATGCCAGACTGTATAAAATGGTCAAATGAAATGTGCAATGCTTTTGTGTATTTGAAAAATGCTATGGTAATGGCTCCAGGGCTCAGCCTCCCTAACTAGGGAAAAATGTTTCATTTGTTTGCAAGGGAAAATTGTCAGGACGTTGTCAGGTGTCCTCGCTCAGGAGCATGGAGGCAAGTTGCGCCCTATTTTTTTTCAAAGATGGTTCCGGTGCAGGTTCAAGGCATGCCTGTGTGTCTCAGAGCTTTAGCATCCTATTCGATGATGGTTGAGATGGCCACTTCTTTCACGCTGGGGCACGACACTACACTTCACACCACCCACAATGTATCAATCCTGTTGAAAAATGTACACACACAGCACATGTCTGCTCAAAGGTTGAGCGGCTATGAGGTGATCTTGCTGTCCAATCCAAAATTGCACATCAAATATGCTTCTCCCACCTCAGGACCAGCACCAATCCAAATGCCTATTTAGGATTAAAAGGAGAGCAGAATGAGGTTGTGCCACAACATGATTGCATAAACCTCATTCACCAAGACACATCACCCAGGTCTGATGTATCTTCCACAACACTGCAGAGCATACACAGGCCAACAAACAGATAGCCAAGGGAAATGCTCTGGCTGATTAGCTGCTAAACAAGCTGCTACTTCACAAAATGCACAGATCCAAATGCCCATGCTAGCACCAGAATTGTTGTTTTTTTTTTTTGATCAGGTTCTTTCAGATTTGCAGGGATGTGCAGAAGAAGCTGATCTCAGAGATTGGGACAAAATAGGTGTGCAGAAAGATCCAAAGACTGGACTTCTCTGCAAAGAGGGGGAGCCATGTATACCAGTAGCTAGTGCATCACTTTTTTATGCATCACTTTTTATTTCCCAGTTCCATGGAATAGGTCACAGAGGCTGGAAAGCCACTTGTGAACTATTGGAGAAAGACTTTTACATTAGAGAACTTTCCTGGCCGATTAAAGATTATGTAGCAACATGCATCACATGTATCAGGAACAACCCACACAAGGCCGAACATGAACACCTGATATATCCAACAACTCCTTTTACACATTTGAAGATTGACTTCACACACATACCCAAACTAGGCAAAAGACAGGAATATCTTTTGGTAATTGTGGACAAGTTTTCAAGATGAGTTGAACTTTTTGTAACCACAAAAGAAGATGCACAAACAGTAGTGAGGATCCTCGTTCAGGAAATCATTCCTCGATGGGGATGCCCACTTCATATAAACTCAGACAGACAATGGACCTACATTTGTATCAAGGGTCTGCCAGGACTGGGTAAAAACTCTCAAGATAGAACGGAAGTTTCACATTCCCTAACACCCTCAAAGCTCAGGGATAGTAGAAAGTAGACATGTGCAATTCGTTTCGTTTTTCGTTAAAATTCGTTATATTCGTTCATTCGTTATCGTACGAATGAAGAACGATTCGCTAAAAATTTTAACGAATAACGAATGTTCGAATCGAACGAATACGAAAATCCGAATTGACTAAATTAGAAACAACGAAACTACAAAAGAATAAAATCCGAAGAACGAAAACAGGAACAACGAAAATCAAAATGAACGAAAAAAATTCGTACATTCGTAAGTTTTTTTTTTTTTTTTTTTCAAATTATAATTTTCCGTGTCTCTTACAATGGCGCTGCTTAACGTGCTTCGAATGGATTGAACGAAAAAATTCGTACATTGGTAACTTTCTTTTTCGATTCGTAATTTTCCGTGTCTCTTAAAATGTAATAATAGCATACACATTACATAAAATTATGAATTATGCTCCGATTACGAATCTACGAAAACAATGTTACGAAAGTACGAATAAATCAATCTAACGAAAGTACGAATGTAACTAAATCTACGAAAATACGAATGCGTACGAATTTCGAATAAACGAAAATTAAAATAACGGAAAAACTAATCAACGAAAAAATAACTCTTACGAAAATACGAATCGTTACGAATACGAACACCGACGACTTACGAATTTACGAATCGTTACGAATCAACGGAAACAAAAGAAAAACGAAAATAAACAAATTTTTCTATTGTGCACATGTCTAGTAGAAAGAATGAACAGGATCCGGCCAAAGTTAAAAAAGCTATAAATTATAAGAAAAGAGCTTTAAAAAATATAAAAATGAAGGATCACTAGTGTCATTTAAATGTTACAAAGAACATAACAGAATATAAAAGACAAAATAAGAAAGGCCACAGGAGGAACCTTTGCCAACTGGAAGAAGGTCCTCCTAGCAGTCCTGGCAGAAATAAGAATGACCCTTCCAAGACAACAGTGTATTCACCTTTTGATGTCTAGATGGGTCGACCTTTCCCCACCCCATGGCCAGAGCACATTTAATGATAGAAAAGGGAGATTTAGACTTATTACAGGAAGAACATGTAAGGAAATTGGTTGGAACATTGTAAACAGTTGAGAGAAATGTTGCTCGCACCTCTCCTTTTTCTTCACAGGAAGCTACTCACCCCTTCAAATTGGGAGACACCGTGGTGGTCCAACAGCTGAACAGAAATAAGAAGCACGAGTATCCCTTTGGACCTCCTACCACAGTGGTTGCAGTGACCAGAACAGCTATCCTAGTGGAAAATTGCCAGTCCTGGATCCATGCCAACAGAGTGAAAAAGGTTGCCCAAAGCCTCAAGAGCAGGAAGAAGAGGGGAAAAAGGGGAAGAAAAA